>CM057102.1:10418922-10906422 GCA_029959045.1 Taenioides sp. WSHXM2023 | reverse complement strand
TCAAAATAATTTGTATTATTTGTTGTTTAGCCTACTCTACTCACTTCCCCACATTTCACACATTTAGTCGTGGCGTAATATGCAGCTGACCTGACTGCTTTGTGCAGAGGGAGCACACAGTGGCCACCTGCGCTGAGAGGAGCCGCCTGACTCAGTGCACGGATGGTATTCATGATGTCATTCCTGGCCTGGGGTCGCAGAGGGTGTGTTGTTTAGAAGCGCGGCCATTTGCTGATGTCACACCGCAAATACTCCTCTTGTCTGTGTATGCGTGCATGTTTTACTATCCTGCCTCTGTGGTGGCCATGTAACCTCCCAGCCCTCTCTCTCGCTCTGCTACATTGGGGGCCCATTGTTTTTGTTCTGTGGTTTCCTACTCACCCCAGGCCTCAGCTTTCTACAGCAGGCATACACGCAAATGCACGCAGCCACACAAACAAATGTTTAGTAACAGCGTGATAAACTTAACATGCACGTCGTAAGGTGGCACCTCGGGCAAGGAAACATTCTACAGGGTCCAGGGAAGCAGTGCGTCATTATCTGAAAAGCACCTGTTAATGGTCAGAATTCCCCTTTGCCCAGCACCTCGGCCTGTCTGCTTAACTGTGTTTTGAAACTCAACTTGCAGTCATCAGGTGTAGCCAATAGAGGGCAGAAAAGAGTGAGCTAAATAATAGTCTTGGTTACTGTACAAGACTGTATATTGCCTTGCATTTGTTAAGATGCAAGAGTTGTTTATTTCCTTAATGGTGTTTGCGTGATTTTTCATAGTTGCGTGTCAGACAAGGACTTGAGCTCACATTACTGGAATGATAATAGCAGCTTTCCTCAGTCCAGGGGCGGATGTTGCTGTGGGGGAGGGGGGGTTGGGGGTCTCACGTCTCCGCACGGCTTCTTCACACCACTCTGGATGCTGGAGTCCCCTGTGATGTTTTCCAGATGCTGATTGGTTCACCGGTCTCATTGACAAAACCCACTTTTCAGTCTTTAGACCTCTTTGTCTCTCCATTGCTCATGCCAAGTACTTTTGCAATTTACTGTCTTGTTGGAGACACTTTCTTGGCCTCAAAAGCATTCTGAATAATGTTGACAGTTTGTGACAACATTTTTAAAAGAGTTGAAAATGGCAGTAGGCTAAGTATAGCGCAGAGCTCTAAGAAGGAAAGCTTCCATTTATGTCCTCAACAGTGTTGGTCAGATTACTTTGCAAATGTAATCTGATTACTGACTACTGTTTACTCCTTCAAGTAATCTTATTACTACTTTGATTACTTTATTTCAAAAGTAATTTGATTACTGATTAAGTTACTTTGAAAAATTATGTAAACATATGGCTCAGGTACTAATTTATAAAAAGCAATTCTTCACCTTTAAAAGCAAGAATTCTGCTACCTTTGACACAGTCCAGTGGCCATCCTGTGTCTCCATATGTTTATTTTGTGTGACTCAACAGATTTGGCTGTTCTAAGGTCAAGGGGGAGTGCATTTCACCATTTGGGAGAGACGGATTCAAAGGTTCGGGACACCCCTTGTTTTGACCCTTGTCTATGGCCTATGCCTGTGGATGAGGTCAAACTGGTAACAGGAAGACTAGTTATGGAGGGCTTGCACTCCATAACAATAATTATCGGAAGTATTGTATGTCTTCACTCAATTCGGAAAGAATTGTCACCTATTTATTCTACCCTGTATGTTACCCGTATTTAAATACTTAAGTTCCAAATAACTGATACACTGCTCTGTATGTCATCTTATTGGTTGTGTATCTTTTTACCTGCTAGAAAAGCCATTACCCAATGGCTGCTCTGTTTCCCCCACAGTATGAGGAGCTGCAACCAGGATTATCCAAAATCTAAATCCATTCAATGCCAAATGGTAAAAACACATTTTGGCTGTGAAATTACTTTATAATTAATTAGTGTTGCTCTGCAGACTACATTCATGCTGATTCCCTCTGCTGTCATATCGACTGTAAACAAGTACATGTCACTGGATGACCCAGACTCCCATGGTCTGGTTGTGAGAGCTAACAGGCAACGCCAGTTACAACATACACTTCTCTTCATTAATGGTCATACACCCCAAAAGGCATTATGGTTTACCAAAATAAGGTGTTCATTTTCAATGGATAGTGGAAAGGGTATTATGCCAACTGTCCTGGCTCACTCTGTCCTCCCGACGTCAACTTCACTGATTATTATTTATGTTTAAATGCATTAATCTCAGTTATTCTGAATATCTCAAACAGTATTTAATTCCATTCAGATCCTCTTACAGTTTACACCACGCAGATCAGATATTTTTTGTTGTCTCGAGTCAAAAAACAAATTGGAAAACACTAATTTAAATATAAAGCTCCCTTTGATTGGAACAATCTTCATCAATTCGCGCATTAACTTATCTTGTTGTATTTTGTGTCTATATTTGAACTCTGTCTCAGTTTTTGTTCAAATTTGATTTATTCTGTGTCTAACGGTCATGTGTGAGTGTGTGTGTGTGTGTGTGTGTGTTAATTTTATTGATTTGTTTTTTCCTGTTTATTTGAATTTATGTAGCCTACTGTCTGCGCTTCTGTATCTGTCTTCTATTGTTGTGACTATGAGGACCCCCTCGAAAACGAGATGGCGAGACATCTCAAGGGGCTTATCCTCCAAACAAATTCTAAATGTTGTATGCATTACCGTTTTAAAATAAGCCTTACTTCATTCTGGGAGTTGATGACGCATCATTTTAACTTTATATTTTCATGTCTCTTGCAGAGCTCCCTGACAAAAGAACGTGACTACGAAAGTATTGTGATGATGAAAATGAGACAAGCAGCAGAGCGACAGAAACTCATAGAACAAATGCAAAGAGAGGACGAAGAGGAAGCGGCTCCTTCATAGTTAGTAAACTCCATGTGTTTTACTTTCTCAGGTGACTTATGTATTTTATTGTATGGACATGTGAAAATAAATGTTTTGTATATGTTGTAACTATTTTTTGTATTTTTATTGATAAGTAGTGAGGAAGATGAAGGAAAATGTGACAGTGAGAAGCAGTGCAGTAGCCATGTAGAGTCTCATTTCAATACAGTTCATAAAGAGCAAGTTCATCTGTACTCAGGTAAAAGTAATATTCTAAATAAAAATATCTAACTGTATCAACAAATGACACAGTTAAAATGTGTTATGTAAAAGGTGTTCTAATAGTAAATAAATGGTTTTCTCCAAGGCCAATAAACATGAGCGAAAACTGGACCTGTAGGCCAGGCAGACATTTCTGCATGAACTATTAGCCAAGACCGTCTGAGAATAGTTATTAAGCCATATTATTTTGTGATTAGAATATTGCTAGAGGAGGGCACTGAGATGTCATCCCCAATTCATCCACACTAAGGATAATATTTAACTGGTAACCGCTGGTAAAACCTCTTCTTACCTCTTCAGTAACACTGTGATGAGATGGTTTTGTAGCAATCCAAACCACAGACAATGCAATGCCAATACATGGCAATCATTTCAACCCCATGTTAAACCAGTAATCAGATTGCGTTGAGAAGACTGTGCACATGGGAATTCTTTTGGCCTTGTGTTATGAAAAGTGATCACACACTTGGGGCCCTGTGTTATAAAACTAGTGGTTTGAATGATTGTTCTCTAGGTTACACACACTATATCCAAAATCCTACTCTAGACTTAAGAGACATTTTGACAACTCAAACCCAGTAACATTCATTTAGTCTTGAAGTTTTTATTGTGTGAGAAATTGTCCCTTGAATTTTTGCTCATCTTGCTGCCTTATATTATAACATTTCACATTTTGTTATAGGCAATACGCATCATTGTCTTTCAGGATCAAGTTTTTTTTTAAATACTTACTGTGCAATTTATAACTGTGACATTGCCATAATTACTTCGACAACCATCTTAAGAGCTTTGTGTCATCTTTGGGCTTTGTAGTTTTCAGCTTTCTGGGTATTTGCTTTGAATGAACACTGCATCATTGCACCATCGAACCAAACCATTCACCTCCCTGCCAGTGCTGTGCTACATGGCTGTAGTTATTACACAATGTCCAGCTGTGTGGACTGAGGTGGAGTGGAGGGAGACATCTGTTCCTCTCCTCCTTCAAAATCCCCACATCACATGGTTTTGTTTACTCGTACTTCTTATTCATAATCCGGCAATGCAAAAAAAGTCCACAAACACACACACTCCATCCAAATGACAAGGAAGGAAATGCAATTACAGGAAACAGTCACCACCAATGCCTGCCCGAGCCTACACACGAGAATGGAAGGATGAGCATGTCAGTCACTCTGCCATGTAAACAAATACATGACATGCCAGGAATCTCACTTGTGTCTTTTCTCTGACCTCTTCAAAATGCCCATATCAATTCTGAATTTGGTGAGGGGTTCAGAGCTAGTGCAATCATGTCTGTTGTGACAGATGGATATTAGTGCATGTGTGAGGCACCAGGTCTGGTTGGGTTCTGGCTGTGAGGTGCCTGGTGGAGCCATTCCATTTGTGGGTAGTGATCCTGGCAAAGTTTTTGGCTCTTGACCGTATTTACAGTCTATGCTCTGGACTTAAGTGCTTTCACTGCTACCCACTCATCTTGCTTATGAAATGACTTATTGGATTATCAGAAGCCTATATAATGTTTCTGATAAATAAGTGCAAATTGTTTTCATTTAATACACACACAATGTGTGCCATTACATCATGTAATTGGAAGCATATGATGCACTTGAAACCAGACTCAATAATGCAAGAAAACCTCAGTGTTTAACCAGTATGTTTATTTACATGGCAAAGCAAGAGTCTAATTCTGAAATTTTTATTGAACTAATTAATCAGTCAACTTAAACAAATAGGTTTGATTAAGAGATACATTCTTTGTCCCAACAAATATTGTACATAAATATTAGTATAAAAAGTTTTTGAGAATGTCTTCCTAAAATGGTCTCCAGTAGGCACTGCCTCTGTGGTAAAGTGCTGACCCGCTCTCTGATGATGTTTGATTTGTGCATAGGCACTACAGTTTGCAGAAAGTGATGGTCAGTCTGTCTCCTTATGTAGGCACCACACCAGTGTCTGTCCCACGCCGGTCATCGTTAGTAGGCGGAAGCCAATCTTCTCCAGCTTGTCCAGCACCAGGCGGGGTGGCTCATCCACATGGTACTCGGAACTAAAGAGGCATGAACAGGGAGTAGTTCTACTTCCCACACATATTTTCTGTCTTTCAATAAACTTGCTGTTAATTGTTCTGACACTTGTTCAATTCCTTCCTCACCTTGGTTCATTTCCCAGCAGCATTTCAATCACATTGCTAATGACAATACTTAAGCAATCTGCATCCTGTTTGCTCTATGGTTTACTCTAAACTTGCAAAGCAGCATCCTTCCTTCGGTCACTTTGTATATTTCAGCATATTGACAAAGAGGTTCAAAATAAAAGCTAATAAAAGCATGTCATCACTGTTAGGCTATAAGCTATAATCTTTCACAACTTTTATTCATGAGTTTCAACTTCTTGTTATATGGTGCCATTTTGAGGACAGTTGACTATTCAAAACATAATATTTGGTTTGCTATGGCATTGTCCTAACATCCTAACTTTAACCCATGGATAAAACTTGAGAATGTCCTAAACCATGCTTTTAACTTTCTGTTTCCATAGAATTATGGATGTGCTACTTCCAGAAAGTTATATGCTAAACCTTTGTATATATACATACGTTTAAAACACACATTTCTTTCTGTACTCACAAATTATTCCCCAAGACAGTAGTCTTTCTTGCTCCCAGGTAATTCATAACATCTGGGTCCGAGTATTCATCTCCGACATTTGTTGGACCATTCTCCTGAAAAACAAAATTTGACATAATGTATACAAATCAGTTTAAGATTGTCTTGACTGTTTCTCTGCCATTAGATGCACTTGCAGGCCTCTGGTAGGTGCAAGGCTAATCTCTAATAATAAGCCTATTTATAGACTATCCTATAGTCGGAGGCTATAGAATTAGCTTGTTGGGATGGCTGCTGGTGCAAATTTTCAATGAGCATGCAAAACAGCTGTCTTTAAGCATAACGCACTACTTTTGTTACTCTGTTATCTATCGCTGCTGCTCAGATGTTAGAATTATTGTAAAACCAAATGTGAGCTTTTGTATAAATCCTATGCTTCACGTTCCAAACCCAATTTGAGGCGCATCTGCAGTGAGAGCATGACTACAGTCAGTTTGCACATGATCGATACGCACCAGTCGGATCTGCGTGCTGATGAGCATGTAGGGCATCTCTTGCTGCAGCTTAGTTCACGGGTGTTCCCTCGGGAGTGAATGGACAAGAAACCTCAACAGTCCTTCTTGCAGTTTGTGCTTCTCCAGGCAGCTCTATTGGCAATGCCGAAACACCCACCTCCATGGACCAATCAGCGTTCTCTGCAGAGTGCAGCGCTCAACGTTGCTCAACGTGTGTCAATGTGTGTAAACATGAAAATGTCGACAAAACTCATAAGAAGATATAGCCTTTAAGACCAAACACTTTCTAGGATTCCTAGGTTAAACTTACGTGTCTAGACGAGCCTGTCTCCATATACTTCCTCGAGCTCGAAGCATCAGTGATAAAGCCGGATAAATCTGCTGACTGAGCGGGAAATGAGAGCCATGGACCATCGGCATACAACAACGGAGGGGAGCGTAATACAATCTGTAAATCTGTAAATCACTAAAGCCAGAGGAGGCTCACAGCAGTTCCACCAGACTGTTAATGTCGTGCGCTGTGGGAAGCCTCATTTAAATCTGATCACAACCTTGTGAGGGGAGTGAGGAGCCTTATTTTTACATTACATTATCCGTTTTACACATACAAGCCTACAGTTGCAATTTGATTTATCTTAAAATAATAAAATATTTGTGTAGTAATGAATCGAGACAGTAGAAATGGCTAACACCTTGAAGTGATCGTTAGGCAGTGAAGACACTGTTTACTGCAGACCAGAGCCATAACAGTGTCATCATATGGGCTAAAGCTATCATTATATTACCGCCCTATGAAATTATGTAGACCAAGTCATCTGCAGGCTTTCAGAGACACCGGTTATGGATAAAACGATCACCATCTACTGGTCACAGTGGATATAACAATAATATTGTGTGTGCTATATAATAACACACTGTAATATTGTGTGTTACTAAGAGCTAGAATTACTCTACACCAAGATGTCATCCCTTAAGTCGTAGGCCTATATCTTCCCTTGCCTTGAAATATAATCATGGGGAAAAAAGAAATCAGGAAATCAGCGGGATTATTATTACTAAGGTTTAAAAGACAAAACTTAAGTCAGTCATCCCTGTGTGTAAACATGTCCCTCCAGTGCTCCTGCTGAGCCTCCTGCCCTGCCTCATCTGCAGCTGGTTATAGATGTGTGGGTTCAGCTCCTCCATGACCCTCAGTGATAGTGGAGCACACCACTGCTGTGCTCACAGGAAGCAGCTTCATTTAGAATCACCTTCCCAAGCAAGGGTTCACTTTTTGGAGGCTTTCTGTCATAAAATAGTAATTCATTATTAAATTATTAAAATCCACAATCTCCATGTATTTTCTGAGCATGTGTGTGCAAATTTTGGAATCTAGATGATCCATGTTTTCTGCTATCAAGGGGTTTATATGTGCACCCTCAATAGTGAGCAGCAACTGAGCCGTCTTCTATTAGAGAGAAACATCAACACTGCTTCCTCTGATTTTCCAGACTACACCTCACTGTTTATTCAAACTGTCTCCAAATGAAGATGTTATAACCAAACTCTCCCAAGCTTTCCTGGATTTGACCTCAGCTCACCTCTACAGCAGAGTTCTGTTAAAATGGCCATTCTGCAGTATACAATACAGTACTAGTACAGTTCAGTACTATTATAGTACAGAGCTCTACCAATCTGCAATATATACAACAGTAAATGAAAAAAACAAAACAAAAACATTATATATATATATATATATATATATATATATATATATATATATATATATATATATATATATATATATATATATATATATATAGTGTACAGAAACATCTGTGCAGAGTACGGGCTGGAGACCCCAAGGTCAAGGTGGGGAACTCCCCCGAAGGTTGTGGAGAATGAGCGTGCCAAGGTCCTGTGGGACTTCCAGATACAGACTGACAGAATGGTGATGGCGAACCAACCAGACATAGTGGTGGTGGATAAGCAACAGAACAAAGCCGTGGTGGTGGACATTGCAATACCAAGCGATGGTGAGGGCTTTACCAGGTTAAATAATCTCCCTTGTGGATCAATAAAGTTAAGTAAAAGTAAATTCTAAGTCTAAGTTAGTTCTCAGAGAAACACCAGGATGTGGTTGGAGTTGTGAAGGAGTTTGTTTGGAGAGACTTTGTTTCTGTGATTAGGACTAATGTCATCAGAAATTTGTAATGACACGTTCCCCAGAGTGCGTCCTCTCTATCAGCACCTTGGTTCATTTCTTGATTTGTGTGTGAAGTGTTTCCCTCAGTGGTTTACCACAAATGGATGCAACGCTGCTATCAGTAATGGGAAACAATGCAATACATAATAAACATGAAGGACAGATCTAAGACCATGTGGATGCTTTGGTCTGCTTGGCCACAATGCACATTCAGTATATCATCATAAAGTGAAACCATTTAGGAATATATTCAGTTTTAATAATAAGCAAGTCAACCATTTAATTGCAAATAATGTACATAGGTTTTGCCTTAATAGATGCAGACGCATAGAAGCAGGGAGAAAGAATTTTGGATCCTGGAAAATCTCCATTCACACCCAGTTTAACATTATACAACACGTAGAGTTTACTTTCTTTCATTCTATTCTATTCTACTTTGAGCTTCTCTACAGTAGCTGTACTTCTGAGTGTCCAGAAAGTCCTTATGTTACAGAGTATATGTATTATCATTTACCCTTTGGCCCAACTCAGAAGGCATTAGGGCAAATAAATTATGCCCTTTTGGCATGATTGCCGAGCCTAGCACTCACGCTTCACAGTAAGCAGGTTGAAGGTTCGAGTTCCAAACCAGGCCTCTCTGTTGGCATGTTTCTTCCTGATACTCCCATTGCCCCCATCAACCCCAAACATGCATCATAAATCCTCCAGTTAAGATGGTCCTGACCAAGCCAAGCTCAAGATTTGGAGATGGTGCGCTGTACTGCAGCAGCTTATTGTTCTTGAAGGGTTGCTCCTGTGGCACTGAAGAATTGGTCAAATGCAGAGAATAACTTGCGTTACTTCAACGTAAACTGGTGTTCATAGTTTAGACATCAGAGAACAACACCAATGCAGTTTGTCAATCCCTAGTGTTATATTAGACATGTGATTATGGTTTATGAACAACTGGGGCTCTGTGTCTCTAGCTGCACTTCTCAGCAGCAGTTATCTGGTTCTGTTGACATGAGCTAATGGGCAGCTTGACTTTGTTTGAATAAAGACCGTGAGAAGACCAAGAGATCCTAGAAAAGAATGTTACTGGAAAAACTTTAAGATTTATTTTTTATTTTTTTTATTCATGTCCTATGTCCTCTTGTCAGCCATGTCCACCTGTAAACCATCTAATGATACTTAATACATATACAATGGAATATATTTACTCATACTTACTTGGTCTCAGTACAGATTTGACCTCATCATTTGCCTCTAGAAATAAATTTGCCATAGTACTTGTCATTTTCAAAGTGTAACATGGTTTTCCATTATTAAACTGACTCAGTATGAAGAGTACAAGTGTCGGTGAAATATCCGCTCTATATGAAGCCAATACCCGGATGCATAGTAGTCTATAATATCTTTGGCCACAGCCAAAGCTATAATCCTATAGAGTCAGACTAAAAAAGCTTCAATAGCTGTTAGCTGTGGTGGCCTTGACAGCGGACAAGGAAAGAGAGCGATGGAGTACCACACTGGATTATGTGACAATGATGTCATGGGACTTTTGGTGCTGATGAGGGCCATATGTCGCTGGAGATCCCTGGGTGTTCTCGGAGTCTGTTTACATCCGGATCTGGGATCTTTCAATGATTGGCACTGCAGGTGACATTTTTACAAATCACATCGTTTTAATGACGTTATTGCAATGATTATTGCAGAAATTCTCAAGAGTTTGAAAACTCAACACATTTACATCTTGTAGTGTCTTTTGTGACAAGCGACCAACAGATTACCATCTATCTAGATCCATTAAGGAAATGTAGCCACAATCTAACCATGGAACACATTCTGGGGATTTAAGGTCCTTTGACCTAGACCAAAATGTAAATGGGACTTCCACAAGCTCAAATGCAGTGTGTTTATAATGGTGTTTGTTTCTGTGGATGCTACATGTCACTAACCTTTTTCACCATATGCTGCTTTCACAAACCTCATTCACACCTGATACAGGTTAAGCACATATTTTGGGCAGGTTACTTGCAAACTGCCTGCCACACCAGTATGGTGTACTAACCAACCTCACCTACCACAGTCCTGTCCCCACAGTGCTTTTAGGTTTTGAAATTGTGTGTTGTGTTGGTTGTGTTGGTAGTATTGTGTTGGTTCTCACAGCGCCCTTTTAACTTGGGAGTTAAAAAGGCACCCATGTCTAACCAGGCCTGAATATATTTATCTTGTTTGTATTAGTGTGGCATCTGTTTTACAAGTGTAGCAGGTCTTGGACAGAAGAGTTGACAGAGATGTGTTCAAGATGAAGTCAGACATTGCCTTATTGTCTTTGTGCTGATGTTCCTGAGTGTTCCGGGAAAGATGAGTCTCTTGTTCTGTGGATGCTCCTCTCTCCATAACACAATTCCATTTTTATCACTCCTCTTTGTCATGGCTCTCTTGCTGCTCTCCTCCTCCCCTTACTCTCCTCTTACTCTCAGAGCACTTCCAATGGCTGCAGCCCCGGGTGGGTGGCTGCTTTTTATTCCATGTTCGAGTGATCCCACCGCGGCCTCAGTCTAATAATCATTTCCTCTTCGACACAGTGAGAATTTGGATCATACTCTGGCTACAACACAAAGCTGTGTCTTCTCTTGTGCTGATTGTGGCCTGGGCACTTTGTATACACTTGTGCATTCAGCACATTGCACATAAATGCAGACTGTTGTATTCTTTTGTTTTATATGCAGCTACTTAGGCTTCCAAAGCCACAAACTTGATTAAATTGGTTAAAGCCAAATGTGCATATGGATATCAGATGTTGTGCCCTCCGTCTCATTGTGTTGTCTTCTCTGTTCCACGCGATCTTGTAAACACTGCCACTCATCATCTAAATGTATACGTATGACTTTCTCTCAAAGCCCCTCCGCTGGTACCCGTGGACCTGACATCCATGTTCGTAGGCAGCCTGCTCGCTGTCACGTAGCATCTCCCTGTGGGCTTCTGGACCTCCCTGCTGCTCAAGCTGTGTGACTTGGCAGTACATAGAGCAGCACCCAGGAGGTCAGTGTGTGTGCTTTGGAGATAGGGACAAATGAATGCAGTGTACAGTATATGATGAGGGGGGAGTGCGTTCATGTGTGCAGTGTTTGTGTACTTTGTGCAGCATGTTAAGCACCATTAAACAGGTGGCTCCACATGAGGGCCGCCTCCAGACCTGCATCTGTGCTCACACAGAACCTCCTGCAGCCCCCAGGTTCCTCTCGGAGTTCAATTCTCTGTATTTGTCCTGTCTTGGTTCATTTAGCAGAGTGGCTTCCTTTACACTTGTAGATGATTGTTTTGGCATGTTGCCTGAATTTTAATATATTTTATTTTTGTCACATGTTACCATTTTCCTGCTGTTCTTGAACTGTGCGTTGCAACACTGGAATTTCCCCACTGTGGGACTAATAAAGGCATATCTTATCTTATCTTATTAAATTCATTTAGGTTCTTCATTATAACTGATAAATGCTGTACAAAAAAAGAGGTGCAAAGAGCAAAAAAAACAAATTACAAAATGTGGTTTGGAAAGCTCCCTATCTTAGAGTGTTGTTATCCAGAGACTATATATATTTGTCATACTCTAAACTCATATCAGATCAGATATGAAATATTTTCAGATTTTACCCAGATAGCATGTGGCGATTATATTGAAATTCAAGTGATTTAAAATTTCAAGCCAAACACAGAGAAAATTCTTGAAAAGTATACCTCATCTTTTTGTTCCTCAAAGTTGCTGGGGCTAAGGAGTGCTGCAGAGTAATATGGTCTTCTAAAGAATCATTTACTCATAAGGTTCCACATTGTTCAGATCTGACTTAAGTTCCCACTTGTGTTTATATATACTTCATAGTGTTGATAAATGCCCCTTGCAGAGAAATTCCATCATTCTCACCTAGTCATCATGTTTGACTGTTTCCCGTGTGTTGCAGTTGGCACCATACATCCTATATCTAAATACTAATCTGAAAAATTAACTCCTCCTGCTTAGCAAATGCATGCTGAAACTTGAATGGTTCCCGGAAATGGGATGGGAACTTTTTCTGTTTTTTTAACTTGATTCTTGATTCATCCCAGTCTGCTGTTTGTTAATTCTTCAAATAGAGAGAACAAAAGTTGTATTGCTAAATGAGTTTGGTTTAGAATTTGACTTTGGATTCTGATTGCTCCTAATGAAAGAATGAGTACTTTTCTACAAAGCATCTCAGCATTATTTTAGGTCCCTAGTCTTATTAACATTATTAACATAAAAAGTTAATATAAAATAAACTAAATATGATGTGCTCATTAAAATTGTGATTAAACATGCACTAAACCTAGATCTAAATCTGGGCTTGAACTAGGACCAAATCAGGACAATGAATGCACCCTGAGAAGTTAAACAGCAAGACCAACTGTTCATTATTATTATTAATATTATGCATTATTATTGCTGCTTGCAGACTCTGTTCATCATAAGCAACTTTTCTGACTGTGCAATTCAAGCTAAAGCATTTATCTCCCATCTAGTACCTTCATTAGTCTAGGGACACAGAAGTTTGGCTGTCTAAAATGCATGAGCTGTGACAATCCAATCCTGATCTTTTACTGCAAGATCATGAATGGATTGTTACGTCACTATGAATGGTGCGCACTTCAACATGTGTTTTAGTACCAAGTCAAGTAAGCTCAACTTTTCCTCTGTAATCGAAACAATACTAACTCTGCTTCACACGCTTCTACAAAGTAATTATCTGGTTGTAATGTGTGTCTTTGGCGCCTGATGGAGTGTTTCATAAAGGCACAGATCATGGACTAAGGCTTGGTGGCTCTAATAAGGGATAATGGTTACCACCGCTCTCATGCTATTACAACCACTGGGTGACCGCATAAACTTTATGAGTGGGGAGATGGTCATCACCGAGTCACCACAGCCATTAGGAAAACAGATGCATTATGGGATACAGGCTTTTAGAAGTAATTTGCTTTTTTGGCTCTTTGCCAGTACTTGTGCAGGGTTTGAAGTATCCGTCTTTATAATTTAGCCATTAACATTTTGTCAAACATGTTCATCATTGTTCAGCTGCATTATAACAGCATACTGTGCTCTGTGCCAGCATCCATGTTGCAATTAATTTCCTAATCTGACAGAATTAATTTCCTCCCCCACTTTTCACGCTCACTTTTTAAATACTTTTTTCCCCTCTGAATATTTTTTAATTTGCGTAACTCACTTGCATTATTTTAAATCCAGTAAGGCCAAACTCAAAAACACTGCCTAATCCCAAGTCAAAATAAGTAAGCAGTGAACCATTGCTTGTCTCTGGTACCTTATCATATCCTGCTCTTCACTTAGAGTTAAGCTAACACACTGCACCCAGGTCGCTGCTCACATTTACGACTGGTCATAAATCAGCCCCCTGATGGACTGCATGCTAAATTCTTCCCCTCACAGAACATTATGAAACAAGGAGTAGGTGTGATGTCAGCTCTGGGCCACATGAAATGGGTGCCGAGGGACGCCATGATGGAATTCTGTTTTTCTGCCTGTTGTTTTTTGTACTCAGCGTTGCATAGTATGTAGTGAGTTGTGTTCTTTCAGCTGGATGGCTAAAAAGGCAAAGTAATCCATGTAAAATCCTAATGGCCTCTGACATACTAAGCTTTGAGTATCAATGAGTAGGATCTATATCTGTGAGGTTACACTACAGAGAGAGGATCAAGAAGGTACAGACCGGTCATGACAGTACAGTCTAGACCAGCCAGAAATGTTTATAGATGATAGCAATAAAGATGGACAGTAACATTTACTATATGTCATACCAAAAAATATGTAAATTATTTCTCAAAAAGAGCGTGACCTGAGTTGCAAAAGACCTAAAATAGTGTGTGATTGCCAGGACTGCTGGGGGATTAGAGGTTTGGAAGTGGTGGTTTCTGACAAGCATTTGATTGTTGTGTTACAATTTGTGGTTGGGTCTTATGGTCATGACTCAGTGACACAAAAGGGCTCAAGTTTAATTCCCTCGCCAAAGTTTGTTTTTGACCTTGAATTTTCCTGTTCTGTCAGAGCAAGTTCACATTTCATTTGATTTTCCCTCCATCTAAAAGTACTAGCAACCTGTGCCAATGTACATAGTTGGAGAAGAACATTGCTCAAATAGCTTTCTTCTAAGTATAAGTTTCTAGGATATAATGGTGTTTTCTCTGAAGAAAGACGTGGAGTGTAGCTGTTGGCTGCAGTGTCTGGCAGCCCTCAGACCGCTGTGATTCACCAGGACTAGTGTTGCTGAGACGGGACGGGGAGCCAGGAGGGAGCACAATGTCGTATTTTTGCTGGCAGTGGAGAGAAAGACTACCTTGGAGGCAATTCTGCGCAAAGGCCTATACATCTTGGCAGGCAGAGTTGGCTGAGCACATGAGGAGTAAAAATATTGGGGGAAGCAAGATTGGAATGAGACGGACTGGTGGGATGAGAGAGAGGGGGATTTTGCATGATGAGGGGCCTAGGCTGCTAAGGAGTCAGCCAAAGTGCAGGACTGGCTTAATGGGTTCTCCTCTGCTAAGTGATCTGAGTTTGGAGAATCGGAGCAGACACGCTGACTCCTGTCTTCCCTGACTCTGGGCACAGCAGTAGGGCCTGGCACATGTGAGGGGCACCACAGAAGAAAAAGGTTCACTTCCTGTGGGCGCACGCGGACAAAACCATCAGCACCTGTGTCTGAGCCGCTTGAGTGAATGGCTTTCTTTCACCCTGAGCTCACCATTCCTCTGAGTCACTAAATAGCCGTTTACACGTTGTTACACACCTCCTCAAATGCCACTTGTAGCTGGATTCAAAGCCACAAAGCCACTGCATCTTGTCAGGTGCTGTTTCTGGGACAGATTACAGAACCACAAGCTAGCACATAGTCAAATAGTGGTGTTTAGAAATATAGAATTACTCTTTCCACTCTGCTTGGAAATAAATTTAATATACTTTTTAAGATTAGAGTCGCAAAAAGTTATCATAGCCAAAGTCTGTTATTTTAATTTCCCATTGGTTAATTCACAGTGATACTATACTTATGAGGGAAAATTAACTCCCTTGTATCATATTATGATTCTGAAACATGTCATTGTTCTTTATCTGAAATGAATGAGATCTGATCTAACTAAAGTCATTAAGGTTTGGGTCATGTGGGTATACTTTGCACTAAAAGTAATTATATTTGAAAGTTGAGCTACAGCCCCCATGTGAGTAGTCCCACCACCTCAGTGCTTCAGACTGAGGTATCTTCATTTGTGGTTTACTCCTTCTGAGCCTAAAGTGAATTATGTAATTCCCAGTAGTCTCTGCCATGACAGATAGTAAGTCTTTCTCTAAACAAAAGTTATGTCAAAACACTGTCCAATCACCCTCTTAAGAGTTGGGGATTGTTGTGAGTAATCAAGTCTGGTATGAGTTTTAAAGACTATTTCCAAGTAAGGCAGGAAGAGAGCAGGGCTGCGTGCTGTGCAGTATGCACCTGAACACTTCACTCGCAGACGGAGGCTCTGGCACAGCCACTAATGTCTTACATAATGCTATGAGATCATCCTGCCAAGGTTTACTGCTGCAACACTGATTTGTTCTCACTGCACGATTTCACTCACTTTCTGGTTTGCAGATAGCAGAAAGCATTTTCTGCCAACTCATGACATGGACATTTTATGTGGAGTACTTGGCTCACGTTGTACACGGTCATCTTGTGTGCATTTCCCCTTTGCATGTTCTGTTGAACCACAGGCCAAGTCTCTAATGCTGCCAGGCTAAATAAACGGTGTCTCCGGAACTTTGTGTTAGTCCTCGCATTTCCATAAGCAGACTTCATCCCTCCGTGTTATTCTTTATTATCCTCAACCTCCGTTAGGGCTCACAGCATCTGCCAGGACCTTTCTCAGTCCCAAGGAGTCCCTACACACTCGCACAGACCACTCACAGTCCATGACGGGAGCTTCATGATAGAGGGCCAACAGGAATTATCTGAGAGAGCATGCCCTGGAAATTACCACTTTCCTGCTAATATGACCTGAGTATTCCCTGTATATTGTAGCATGTTCTGAGTTAGAACAAGCAGTGGTCACATCCACATCTCCTCACAGTAAAGAGGGGAATTCTGACAGGCAATCACAGGCCACTACAAAAGCAGAACACAAAAACAACTGAAATGAATCCTTATGAACACAAATAGCTCTTTGCTAAATTGTTTTGGTCTGGCAGCAAGCTGTGCCAAACAGAGCTTGAAGTGGGACAGTCAAAGCGCGGGATGGCAGAGGGGTTCCACCGCTGCACACAGCTGCATTGTGGGAAGCTCTTTTTGTTGGGGACATTTGTGTTATGTTATTTTTGGCTTATTCAAATCTGTGTCTGTGTATGTATATATATATATATATATATATATATATATATATATATATATATATATATATATATATATATATATATATATATATATATATATATATATATATATATATACCAGGACAGTATATAAATATGCGTTAATAAAATAAAAGTGATTTTATTGAAAAAGTAAAAAACAGATGTATTTTATTATTACAGGATTATATTATTCTAATGGCAAATGATTAAGAAAAGAAATAAACTTGGCCCTTGATGAGACAGAAAAGAGGCGTGAGGCTACAGACCTTCACCTGGATGGCCCTACGCAGTAGTACAGTCTGCACCAATATGCCCCTCATGTGACTCATCTCCATCCACAGTTTCCTGATGTAAACAAACAGTGGCCAAACTGCCAAAAGAACATGAAAGTCTGATTTTTTTGAGTTTGTATTTACACAATGTTATAAAAGTCAACTTTATTTACATTTAAGACAGGCCCAAACCCTTTTGCTAACCTTTAATGGACAGTGGACTGATGAGAAGTGTAATGACATTGTTTCCGCAGAGTAAAATAATGAAAACTACTCCAGGACATTCTGTGGAGGTGCATCCTGGTGTAGGCTCATCCTGTAGCATAAGATTATGTGGATAAGGGTCTTCAGCTTCAGGTCTTCTCTTGGGACAGAGACAACCAATGAGATAGTATTTCGCATGGCAGTGAAAATAGACTGTCCACTGAAGCAGAATCAAGACCAGATAGCAAATATAAAACATAATTTTCTTATAATGTAATCTTGTGATATTTGTGAGTTCACAAACTCACGAGAATCCATTTTGGAGTGTGCGCGCTGTGTGGTTATTGGGTGGGTGGACCAGTCACAGAGCAGCATTGAAGTCTGTGTAGAAGCCGAAGGCCAAGCCCCCAAACGAACCAAAGCAAACACGGCAACACTGACAGATGTACTTCAGCCTATTTTAGCATCAATATGTACTATTTTGTTTGTGAAAAACATACAGAAGGTAAACCCTTTGTGCATTTGTGGACAGGGAAGTTTCCCGTGCTCTCTCAATTGGATGTAACAAATGTTTGATTTTTCGACTGTTGTGACACTTTGACCAATCAGATTCAAATATTTGTCATGACGCTTTGCATTTTCTGATTGCTTTGAGTGAGAGAACTGTTTAGAACTCAATTCAGAGTGCTACACATATCAATCTGGTATCAGCCAGGTTAATTTGTTCCAGTGATGTGATGAGAACATGAAATGTATAAAAGCAAACGGCTTGAGTGTTAACTCCACACCCTCCACTTTGAGAACATCACATTACACCACTTCCTGCTTTGGCAGTCAACATCACTATTGGACTTAAATCATCGGAGACAGGCCTGTTCATTTTCCATATCAAACAAAATTGACCACTTAGTAAGAGTGACTGCACTGGACTCCCATTTGTGAACTCAAACCACATGCTGGCCTTTTACGCTGACCAACACGGATCACTTCCTCTAGCACTTCCTCAAAATAGGCCAATGAAATATGAAAAGAAGGGCAGTGAACGGAATGTAATATTGTGTTTTCATGTATCAAAGGTCTGCTCCTTGCCATTGCTCCGAAACAGAAAAACCAATATACGTACAACAAAAGACCACTTCAGATCTTCGGGACAACCCAGCAGGTCAGGGGTCATGTGTGGTTGAATAAAATGCTATAAAGACTAGTGGCATGATTTGGTACGGATTTCAATTGAAACAACTTTACAGTCCCTGTTCTTTGTCTGCGCCCATGACATAATTCCATTGGGGGGGTTTCATGGCGGGGGAAACATAACACAAAAACTCTGGAATACATTAGTCTGCATCAAAATGCAAAGTGCAATTATTTCCACTTTCCACTGTCTTAATAATGAGGAGGAAAATTAGAAAAACACAAGCCCACCAAGAATTCTAACTTCTACAGCTCTATTCACTAGCAAGGACCACGCCATGACAATGAAATATGTTAAAGATATTTATTGACGTGAGTAGATGTGATGGCTGGGGGGAGACTCAGGGTGGGGGCTCCGTCTCCAATCCAAAATGGTCACCCAGCTGATTCGGAACCCCCCCCTCCTTAAAGATGATGTCTTCAGGCTGAAGGATGGACGAGAGACACAGGGTGGGAGGGAGAGTGTCGAGAGAGCTGACATGGACAGCGCTGTCGGGATAGGCTGTATAAATAGGGCTTCTGGGTAATTGAAGGTGTGGTTGAGATGAGCTGTGGTTGGCTGGTGAGGAGATTGAGGTGTGGTCCAGCTCCTGAATCTAAGTTAATCATATTAACTCCATTTAGCCAATTAACTTTGATTTTCAAATCTTCTCCTGTTAATATCTTTGTTAGGATTAGCGCAAAGGCCTTTGTTGTTTGTCTGGAAGTCTTTTTTCATGACTGCTCTTTTTTCCATATCCTTTTTAATCTTCTAATTCTGAGAAAAGTTTATTGAGTTGCATACTTGCGTATTTTCAGAAGAGGGAGAAACAGTAGAATAACAATCTTATCTGCTGTTTGGGTTTCGTATTTGGACGGAGAACGTAGCTGTGGTTGTAGTCGGTGTGGAGTGCAGTGTTACAAATAGAAATGGTGAAAATGTACGTGAGATCTAAGCCAGCGCTATGATCAATGTTCCGTTTTGTTTCTGCGGATGATGGCAGTGGACAGCATACATTTTTTTTTGCATGTAACTCTACCTCTGCTGTGTGTCAGACAAATTTGGATGCAGCATTGAACAGAGCTTGAAAGACATTGTGGGAGGTCAGTCAGCGGCGATGCGTACGTGCAGAATGTGCCTGCAGGAGTGTCTGCCTTAGCACACTGTTTTCTTTCGAGGAGTGAGAGTCCACAGGTTGAGGGGTCGCGGGGTATTTGCGTCCAACATCGAGAAGGGAGTCTTTCAGCCACACATTTCACTGATGTTTTGGGAGACGCAAATGGAAACGTTGGAGGGAGGTCAGGCGCACCAATCCTCCCTTTAGGAGTCCTTGCGGTGTGGAGTAATCGCAGCAATAGTACAGAATGTCTCTAGCTTGCTCTGTGGCAATGCTGTGAATACATATCTCCCTCTGAGTTTATTCACAGGGGTGCAACCACAAGCATGCAGGTGGATCGCTCACAGATGACCCACGAGACAGGAGCCGATGGACTAAAAGGGAACCAATGATGTAAACCACCAACTCCTGGACATAAGTCACTGTAATAGTTCTTCTCACAGGAACACACAAGGGGAAATTGGGTTCCACTGGTGAAAATGTAGCTATGAGAAGCTATGGAATGGCTTAATTACTCTGACAGGAACTAACAAACACATGTGGCCTATGTCAGAACGGGTCACGACTGACGCCTGACTCTTTATGTATGTCTGTGCACATTCATAACTCAACAAGGCCTACTGTTGAGTTGATGGTGTGTTTGTTGTTAGTAGCCATTATTAGCTCTGATGTCAGTTAAGGGAATGGACAGTTTTTCTTTTCAATGTGTTCCTAATATAGAGATGACATCAGTGAGAAGTGCAGGGGAGGCCTATTAAAGTTGGATGAGAGGAGCCGGTGGTGGTGCACTGTGAGAACAACAGCATGCATGGCCGGTAACCCACATGA
This sequence comes from Taenioides sp. WSHXM2023, assembly GCA_029959045.1. Classification (NCBI taxonomy): domain Eukaryota; kingdom Metazoa; phylum Chordata; class Actinopteri; order Gobiiformes; family Gobiidae; genus Taenioides; species Taenioides sp. WSHXM2023. The sequence continues at coordinate 10,886,004 of CM057102.1, read as the reverse complement.
ATCTTTCAACAACAACACAAACCAGACGTCAGGGGCTATTATTATCTGTTTGACCCCTCTGACCTGCCCAGCCCGGAACAGTATGTCTGACTAATACACATTTTCACACCATATTTTATCCATTTATTACATTGTTATATTTGGTTACACTATACTGTAAAATACATAATAGATAATACACATGTTAATGTAATTAGTGACAAGTGATTTGCTTGGAGACTATTTTGAATACAAATTGTGACTTATGTATCGCGTTACTGAGTGTTATAAATGATGAAAGATTATGGCTGCCTCACTGTCTACTTGAGTTAATAGCAAGCATCCAATTGACAACAAAACAATAGCACATGGTAATTCAGCTAATTCACTCACATCATAAAAATTGCTTTTTATTTTCCCAAAAGTGTGGAATTTTTCACTATAAGATTGCTTTTGATCCAGTGCAGTGAATTTTAACTTTAACGTTTTGTCATATAATGCAAATGGATTTTTAAATAGGATTTAAACATATTGTAGTCACAGCAAACAATATCTATGTAAACAATGTTGTATAACTGTAAGCAGATTATTTGTCTTTGATTAGGTCTCCCCTGAGCTTGACTGAGATCTTGTAATGTAAAGGCTTCAATGTTAACCCGTAACTGCAGTTCATTGTCAGCTCTTCACCAGGGCATTTTTCAAAGCTACACTGATGCAGTAGTATAGCAAAAAACAAGAAAACCTCGACTTTTGCAATCTGGTCCCCAATGCATCGCCTTTTCCCCGCAGAAAAGATCATAACGCTGTTGGTGATATCTTTGTCCAGGGAGCCGTTCTCATCTAGAAAGCGCGAGGGGTCAAAGATGTGTGGCTCCTTCCACTTCAAAGGGTCATGATTGATAGACCACTGGTTGATGAAGACCACCATGTCTTTGGGGATGTGGCAGCCCTGGATGGTGACATCTGAGGTGGTGGAATGGGGGATGGTGATTGGAACAAAGCTGGTGAAGCGCATAGTCTCATAGATAAAGGCGTCCACATAGGCTAGCTGCCCTCTGTCCTCCACTGAAGGTAACCTGCTTCGCCCCACCACCTGATCAATGACTTCTTGGAGTTTGATTTGCATATGGGGGAATTTGGCCAGGAGCAGTAGCAGCCAGTGCAATGCAGTGGAGACAGTGTCGAGACCAGCCCCAATCAGGTCTGATACTGTCCCGTCAGTGTGGTCAGTGGTCAGTCCATTAGGACTCTTGCCCTTATCAATAACACCAATGAATGCATCACTCATGTCACGGGTTATCTTGGGGTCAAAGGTCTTTCTGTGATGCTCTACCTTGTCATGAACAAACCTAAAGAACTCTTCATTTAAGTGTTGGAAATTTTTAAAAACACTGCGAACTGGATTTGGAAAACACTGAAGCCATGGCATCACATCCACTAAACTGCCCGCCCCCACAGTCTGTCCAAACTCATCTACTCTCTGTAACAAGGCTCGAAATTCTACATCGTCATGACCATAGCGCTTTCCAAAGCACAGAGCACAAATCACATTGGCTGCAGCTACTGTCAGCTCATGGGCAGGGTTGAAATACTGGGCCTGAGAGCTGTGTCTAAGGAAAATCTCCACTAGTTCTGTGGCTTCAGCCACAATCTGTTGCTCAAAGGCTTTTCTGGTTTGGCTATTGGCCGTTGAGAAAGCTCTGATTGTTGACTGGGCAATTTTCCTGTGCATCTTCCACTGTTTGCTGTAATTTGTGAAAGTCATACTTTTGCCCCCTGAAACAAATTGGAACGACACAAAGTTTGGTCTGCCTGCGAACTCAGCGCTGTGCTGAATGAGAGCCTGACGGATGGCCTTGTCTCCATTCAGGACCACAATGTCACTGCAGCCCAGGCGGATCTGGTACACATTCCCATACTTCTTGGCCAGCCTGGTGAAGGTGATATGGGGCATCTGTCCCAGTTGCATGGCATTGCCCACTACTGGCCAGGCAAAGGGTCCAGGCAGTCTTCTCTTGAGTCTGAGGTTTCTGACCCACAGACAGGCTTCGAAACAGAAGAGGAAAACAAAAGTGGCCACTAGAGCAGGCTGGACCTGTCCACTCCATTCTCTGATGAGGCTGCTGCTCTTCAGTCCAAACTCACTCTCCATTTGGTCCATCATTTTGAAAATACTGTGCGTAGACGAAGCTGTCCTAAAATTAGGCTCACATTTTATCTTAATCCTTTTTCTGTAGTTTAGTTAAACAGACTGATGAGACTCTAGTGCCCAGCAGAGACTCTTCTGATAGCCAGCGTGGGGCAGTGCACCCCCAACTCTTAACACTTTGCTTATATCTATCTCTATTGTGGGAGGGGTCAACTATCTCTCTCCTCCCATTTTGACTACAATGAACAAACCTTAGTCCCACATTCCTGCTTTGGCCACTTTCTGTCCCCCTTGACACTGGAAAAGGCCTCTTAAAATATCTCATATTCATCACTCTGTTGCTGTAACTGGGACACTATTCATTGAAATCTGAAAAAGTTGTCATATTGTTTTGAAATCATTTGTAATTATAATAGAGAAAAAAACATTTATGGCACTTGACGCTTTATGAGGGAAATGTTTTTATTCACAGCTAGTTAGTTCATTCTAATCTTAAATCCCACCACATACACACTTCCAATATTGCCATCCAGTCTGTATTTGTTGTTTTGTGTGCATGGTGTGAACATTTTTTTATTAAGTCTGATGTGTAATGACATTCATGTAAATGGCCCATATGACATTGTTGGCATTACTGTGTGATGTTTTTTTTAACTTCATCAAAGTTAAAAAAAAACAAAACTTAAGACTTTTGCCCAGTTGACAAATTGAATTTCTCCTTTTGCCACAACTTCATCAAAAGATTCTTCTTATTATTTATTAAGACAAACATAGACAGACAAAGATAATCACTCTTCTCTTTATTGATTCATTCAGATATAGCTTATTTCTCACAAAACACTTAAGCACTTAATTAACAGAACCTTGTTTTGAATGCATACAAAACATTCCAGGATGATCAACAAGGTACTGTCACCTTTCAAAAACAGAAAAAGTTGTCAGTGTAATCTCATTTCTGTTATTTCAACAGAAATAAGAAATTATATAGCTTTAAAATTCTTTATTTGTAAACATTCCACAGATTCTTGGATGGACTCTGATTGCAAAAATAAAAATTCAAATGCCATAAAGATTCACTATCTCTCCTCAACTTCAATCAAAAACACTCCACTCCTCAATATAGCCTTATAAATGTCTTCATATATTTCTGGTACAGTAGATACATTATATTGACATTATATTGTAAATATACCTGAACACCATAACATTTTCATGTAATGTTGATCGTGACAATGATTAAAACGCATTCAAAAAACATATTACTGTTCATAATAATCAATTGTAAATATTCACAAACAACACTAACATCACAGCAAACCTTAAACATTTTAGTGGTAGATTTTGCTGGTATTCATTAATAAAATAATATACAACGCACAAACAGATTATGATCAAGTATTAAGTTGTTTGCGGTGCATACATTGAATACTTACTGACCGTCTATAAGAACTGTTTATACTATTTAAAATTTATTTAAATCTATTTCAATATAGTTCAAACACAAGTCCCACTGGACCAAATATCACATTTAAAATGAGCATTTTACAACAATAAGCTTTAGTGCAGACATGCCCATACTCATTGGTGCTAAATGTCACATTATGAGAACAGGCTGTTCATGCCGGGGACACTAAGCCCAGCAGCTTCCCCCTCAGCTTGGCTCTCAGACAGAAGTGGAGGGGCTTCAGCGACAGCCCGTAGGAGCAGTCCAATGAGACCACAGTGCAGGGGTCACTCTCAAAGCAGCACTGATGCAGCAGAATGGCTGTGAATAAAAACACTTCCACTTTGGCGATCTGGTCACCAATGCAGCGTCTTTTACCCGTGGAGAAGATCATGACACTATTGGTTAGGTCCTTGTCCAGAGCTCCATTCTCGTCCAGGAAACGTGAAGGGTCAAAAATCTGAGGGTCTGTCCACTTGAGAGGGTCATGGTTTACTGACCACTGGTTGATGAAGACTACTGTGTCTTTGGGAATGTGCAGTCCTTCAATAGTTACGTCTGCTGTTGTGGAGTGAGGGATAGTGACCGGGACAAAGCTGGTGAAGCGCATGGTCTCATAGATGAAAGCATCCAGGTAGGCCATGTTGTGCCTGTCCTCGAGGGTCGGCAGCCTGTCTGAGCCCACCACCTTGTCTATTAGAGTGTGTAGTTTGGCCTGAATGTCCGGATACTTGACCAGGAGGAGGATGATCCACTGCATGGCTGTGGACACAGTATCTTGACCTGCTCCAATCAGATCTGTCACCGTTGCCTCCACAAACTCTTTACTTAGCCCACTGTCCTTCCCATACTCGATTACATTTATGATGGCGTCACTCATGTCTCGGGTCACATCTGGGTCAAAAGTCTCTCTGTGTTGCCCAACTTTATTTTTCACAAATGTATAGAAGTCCTCATTAAGGCTTTTGAAGTTTTCATAGACACTGCGCACCGGGTTAGGGAAAGACTGCAGCCAGGGCATGACGTCTACCAAGCTGCCAGCGCCAACAGTCTCACCAAACTTATGCACTTTCCTCAGCAGAGTCCTGAACTCCAGGTCATCATGGCCGTAGCGCCGGCCGAAGCACAGGGCGCACATGACATTAGCAGCAGCTACTGGAAATTCTTGAGACGGGTCAAAATATTGTCCATCTGAACTTTGCTGCAGAAATATCTGCACTAGCTGCATGGCCTCAGCTGTGATGTGCTGCTCAAAGGCTTTTTTAGTTTGACTGTTTGCGGAGGAAAATGCTCGCAGGCTGGATTGGGCAATTTTCCTGTGTACTTTCCACAGTTTGCTATAATTAGTAAAAGTCAGACTCCTTCCTCCAGAAATCATCTGGAACGACACAAAGTTTGGTCTGCCTGCGAACTCAGCGCTGTGCTGAATGAGAGCCTGACGGATGGCCTTGTCTCCATTCAGGACCACAATGTCACTGCAGCCCAGGCGGATCTGGTACACATTCCCATACTTCTTGGCCAGCCTGGCGAAGGTGATATGGGGCATCTGTCCCAGCTGCATGGCATTGCCCACCACTGGCCAGGCAAAGGGTCCAGGCAGTCTTCTCTTGAGTCTGAGGTTTCTGACCCACAGACAGGCTTCGAAACAGAAGAGGAAAACAAAAGTGGCCACTAGAGCAGGCTGGACCTGTCCACTCCATTCTCTGATGAGGCTGCTGCTCTTCAGTCCAAACTCACTGTCCATTGTGGAAAATTTTTAGGCTACACAAAATGCTTCCTCTTGATCAGTTATTAATTGATAGAAAAAGGTTTGGTATATAAAAATGGACAATTCTTTTAAATTGAATGAATAATGGATATTTTAAATATATCTGATAAGTTTGCTTTCCTTTCTCAAGTTTTAAGGCTTAAGTGCCTGCCTTTTGCTTCTCTTCACGTCTTATATGTTTAGCAGCTGTGGGCAGGGCTCAAGATAACTTTCATACTCCTCCCATTGTGGTAGCCCAGCAAACCCCCCCACATTATCTCCGCGCTGTCGCTCGGTGTCGGAGGCGCGCGCCTCCAGTGAGCGCAGAGGGACCGCTGTGAGCGTGCGGCGCAGACACTCACTGCGTACACTGCGTACACTGCCATACACTGCCGTACACTGCGTACACTGCGTACACTGCGCTACGTGCCATGCGCGCACAGAGAATCAACTGGTGTCCGCGTCCCACGGAAACGCACCGAGCTTCTTTTTTGTTTATTCTTTGTTACGCATTTTGAGATCGAGGGCGGTCAAAATTGATTTTGACGGTTCATACGCTGTAGTTTTAGGCTACGCAAAATCCCGCGAAGATTCCAGGTTTGTCTAGAACGAGTTTCATTTTCCTCAACATGTCTAGACTTTCAATAGGCTATTCCGCTATTTGTAACATTGGGGAAAACAACAAAAGTAAATAGTAAATAAATAAATAAATGGGATAAAATTTTGAGTTAAAATGCCGACGCTATTCGCTATTCTGTCGCTAACTTTGTTTATTGCGGTGCCTGTCACGCTGCTTATTAAACAGGTCTTAAGCTTTGACTTTGGCTACACCAAACACAAAGGGAAATAATTTGGCTGCAGTTGATGATCATCTAAAAAAGCAGACACATCAGTCATTTAGATCTACATTTAGATTTTTTATAAAGGTGAAATAAGGTGAACAGTTTTTTTTAAAAGTGCACTTTATGTTGTTTTTTTTTTTTTTTACAGAAATAATAAGATAAGAAAACCTCACATTTTTTTTAATTTTCCCCATGATGACGGAATTTCGGTGTTACAATTACAATAACTGCAAAAGAATAGATAGATAAAAAATCAAGATAAATAAGCCCTCAGGTCTCTCGTTCAACTAGAATATTAAAACTTTGAATAAAATTAAGATAAGATAAATAAAGTAAATCTATAATGCCAAACAAAATGTTACATGCAATAAGGCTAAGGCAGTGGTTATGTACATTACAGCAATAGCAGGTAAAGACAAAGGCATAATGCTATTAACAATCTCAGCAAATCAAACATGAATTTTGTCCTTATTATTGGTTCTGTTTTATTTATCTTCATAAGTAAAGTATCTTTATTTTAGTAAATTAAATATTTAATTATCTCAGTTAATGGTACTTAATAATCTCCATGAAAGCCAGGGACAAACTGTAAAAATAAATGTTCATGTATTGTATTATTGATATTTTGTCCATTACAAGCAAAAAAGACTTTCCACGGGACTGTATGTAAATAGTTTGTTTGTAAAGTGTTGCATGATGAGTGTCCCTAAATATGTGCGTTACAAATTGCAGACTGCATCCTTCTTTACTTTATATATCGTGTATCAGGCCTATAAAATCAGTACACTAACTGCTGTTCTAAGCAATATACATACATTTTTATGTGGGCCCACACCACAGTCATGTATGGTCTCACAGCTCATATTCATGCTGTGAAAACAAACAGAAAAGAAACAACAAAAGCCAAATACTTTTTTACAGTCATGTACTTTTTATACCTCGTAGAGCTATTTGTCTGAGAGATGTGGTGTGGCGGAGCACCAAAGCCTCTAGAATGATTCTTGGTTAACCAGAAACACAGCCAAGTCTTCCAATCCACTGTGACTGCTGTGGGGAAGACTGTTTCTTCTCTTTCCTATAGGCACCCTCCTCCCACCCCTCATCTGCCATTTACACCACCTTCTGTGCCCACTGCCCATACACATGTGGCCAATCGCATCCACATCATGCTAATTAAGGCCAGGTTTGTGGTGGGACTTTGGGAGAGGGGGCTGGGGTGCGTGTGGCTGCTGTGTTTACCCCCTTTTGTAACCTGGCTGTGAAAGGTTGGCCATGACCCCAGGATGACTCTGGGGGGTTGGGGAGGGGGTCTGGGGTTCTATTCCCTGCTGCTGTGTGTTACTTATGTGCTAGGCCTATAGCCGACGGATGGATGGGCGGGTGGGTGCTCCCTCTCCCAATGGTAGACTTTGCCTGAGCTCTGGCTCTGGAGCTAATCATTGTTTACTAGTCTCATTTCCACTTCTCAGTGAGCTACTGTCACGCACAGCTCCGACAGGAGGAAGGAAGAGGGGTGGGCTGGAGGGGTCCCACAGGCAGTGGGGGAACTGGTGGGGAACAGATGAGCAGTTAGAGAGCAACATTTTCTTAAACACTATTTCTTTTTCTTTTCCAAGAAAACTGGTTAATTATCTAGGTTTTGCAATGTTGCGCCATCTATTGGGGATCCAGTGAATTATTCTTGCTAAAATATGCAATACCTCAAGGAACAAACCCCCAGCCACAGCATAAACACTGAGATGATTTCCACCAGGAGGGGCATTTGAACTAAAACCCTTAATGCCATATGAAATGTATAAATCACAATTATTTCCAAAATTTCACTACAGCTAATAGGTTAACAGTATCAACAATTGTTAGCTTTATCTGAAAACGGCGCTGTTAAATGTCAAACAGCAATCCTCAAACAATAAAACTTTAAAATAACTAGGTGTAACACTTGTGAAGACACAAACCTCTAGAGAGGCAGGAGGTCACCACAGGAGGAATGGAGCAGTTTGCTGTGTGAGTACGGTGCAGGCCAAACCACACTGTGAGCAAATGTGTGGCGACTTGTCACTGTCTGTCCGGATTCTGGTCTGTGGGCAGAAGGCCAGAGCTGAACAGCCAAAGACACTGTTCACTTCTGCTCCCTGTGCTATTGACCTCAGGCAGAAGGAAAGAAGATTATATAGTAAAGTACTGCACATGTTAAGTACTATGCTTTTGCTGTATTTATCCTCCACTGCCATGCAGACTCACTTAGACAAAAATATTATTGAAAGATAAATTTGGCAAATTCTCAAAAAGCTTTTTCCAAGCATTGTGTTCAATATTCAGTATATATTTCCAAACTTAATGTGTAGCTTACCATTTCAGCTAAGTGAAGATTGTGATCCTGAAATATGTATGTATGTTTTTTTTGTATCCTGAAATGTCCTGCTGTGAGGTGGAAGCTCTATATATTTGTATTGCTTTACTTACATTATTTTCATTCTTTAAAAGTCATTGGTTACATTGTGAAAACTTAAAGGGAGATTCCTTTGCCAAAAACATATATGTGTGCTGGTCTGTCAGCCATGACTGACAGCCTGCCCCCTGATCATCCACATGTTGTAACTGACCATGGTCTGCTTCTCATTTATCCCCCAAAACACATCAACTACAGAATTGGTTTATTCTCCTAACACCATGGCACTTGTATTATGTCTATCCATTTTGGACATTTCACTGTTTACATGAAGTGGATGAAGTGGATATAAAGATGAGGAGCTGAGTTTGCGTGCTGTGGCCGGGTGTCATGTGCACGCAGCCCAGTCACTGAACTCCAGTTTCCCCAAAGAGATGATGGTGGGGCCCTCAATGAAAGGATTCAAATGAGACTGAGGGAGAACACATCCGCACAAATGTCTTCCAGATGACCCTGATTCTAAGATCATCAGCCCGTCTGAGACAGTCAGTGAGACAGTCGCTCGTCATGCCTCCATTGCAAATACAAACATGCCCTTTTTACATATGCTAATACTGCATGTCACTCTAATATTTACATCTGACGCCACTACAAATTAATACCACCACTACTACTACAAAAAATACTGAAGATCACACATACAGTTCCAGTCAAATTGTAGTCTCTCATTAATATCTTAACAGATCAGGTTAGCCTTTATAATTACCATAAGAAAATTTGTCCACAGCATTAGACCCATCCTTGAGTGCCACAGTGGGCACTGCAGTGCCTCGTCCGGTGACCCATCTCCAGATGTTGTCATAACCTTGGTCAGAACTACTTTTGTGTTGATGGGACAAACTGGAGGGCCTGGAGGAAATCCACCCAAAAACAAACTCTGCACAGAATGGTCCAGGCCATCCGTGAGTCTAACCCAAAACCTTCGTACTGTGAGATGCAAGTGCAATGTGAAGTCTGCAAGTGGAGAGTGGAGCCTGTGAGTGGAGAGTGGACTCTGCAGGTGGAGTCTATGGGTGGAAATTAGAGTCTACAAGTGTAGAATGGAGCCTGCAGGTGTGAAGTTTTCAGGTTGAGCGTGGAGAGTGAAACGTGCAGGTGGAGTCTGCAGTTGGTGAATGGAGTCAGCAGGTGGAATGTAGCTTCCCACCTACAGACTCCATTCTCCACCTGCTGGAGCTGGAGCCTGCAGGGGTAGAGGGGAGTCTGCAGGTGGAATCTGCAGATGTGGAGTGGAGTCTGCAAGTGGAGTCTGCAGGTGGGGACTGGAGTCTGCAGGTGGGGAGTGGAATCTGCAGGTGGAGAGTGGAGTCTGCAGGTGGGGACTGGAGTCTGCAGGTGGGGAGTGGAATCTGCAGATGGAGAGTGGAGTGTGCAGGTGGAGAGTGGAGGATGCAGGTGGGGACTGGAGTCTGCAGGTGGGGAGTGGAATCTGCAGGTGGGGAGTGGAGTCTGCAGGTGGAGAGAGGAGGATGCAGGTGGGAAGTGGAGCTGGAACCTGCAGGTGTGGAGTGTATCCAAGCGTCTCTAACAGAACAGAGCTATAGTGATTTCGTGCAGCATGGATACAGCAGAGGACTGCTCTTCTCATTGTGTAATTGGGCGGATAATGTTCCGTGATTCCCTCTCTTTTGCACCTCCATATGTTCCGCTTGAGCAGCTCATTGTGCTTTAGTCTTCTGAAAATAAAGCCAGGTCAGAAAGAGGTCGGGTTAGCCCCATTTCCTGCCACTCCACTGGGACAGTCTCTGGGCACAGTTCCCCCACTAATCTGCCTAATGAAATCAAACCAATACAGCATTCAACAGCTGAATAACAATGTCAAGAAGCCTACAGTATTTATTTGCACTATTTATTTTTATTATTGTATACTTAGTATACTTATTCACTTTCAAACAAATCTATAATAGTGTTTAAATTCTTTCTGTGTTATTTTTCCAGCACACTTATTGGAGATGTTCCACTCTTTACTGGCGCTTGTGCAGCTTAAGTGTTTATGCATATGTTCAAAAATCCAAGAAGACTGATTAGAGCACTTATTTGGCCTAAATAACTGTGGAGTCCTTGGAGAAGACTTACTCTGTGTCTGAAGTGCCCTTCTGAAGTGAGAGTAGTGAGAGCACAGGTCAATCTCACAGTTCAATTGATTGGATGGAATAATTTTACCGCCACAGAAAGAGGGACAAAGCATCATTTTCAGTGTCCAGTCAATGGCTTTTTCAACTAAAGTTGACCTCAGAAGTTGTTCTTTCAGTATTGTTTCTTGATTGAATCATAAATAATTTGAAATAATATGGAACTGTGTGCTGTTTACCCTAGCACATATGCAACAAGATTTTATCCTGATTTTTTCATGTATTTTTAAGGGCTTGAATGTAAATTCTGCACTAGATGGATATGTCTATATAAGGCCAGTTCTTTGAGCGCTACTCAGGTTTATGAGGGAATGTAAACACTTAGCTGTTAGCAGACTAATGGCCATTAGCTGTTCTTCAGTGAGACCAGTAGAGTGCACAAAACGAGAAAAGTAATGACCACACAAAGTAAAGGGGAGAGATTGGTACATACAGTAAAACCATAACATGATGCGAAAGGTGCATAAATGGCACTACTTTTTGATGAGCCTTACAGAAAAAGCTGGGGCTTTGTGTTTTGGGTTTCACGTACCACACATTGAGCTCCTTTCCTGCCTCCATTTCAGATGAGATGATTTGCCTTTTCCTCTCCATTTGACATGCTTTGGTAATTCATTTAAATGACTATACCAAGTCCGGTGAGAAGCTGAAGCAGATGTGAGGCATCCAGGCTTTGATAAAAATGAAAATACATAAACTGCACAGTCTTGGCCTTGCACAGTAGAAATTACAAATGCATGTCAACAAATGTGATATGTGGGAGCTGGTCGTCACGCATCCTGTGGAGCACGACTAGACACAAAAAGTCCTGAGTGTGACCTTTAACCTCACAGCATCCTCCTCTCACGCCTGAACCCTATGTTTAAGGTGATACATTTCTAGGCTGTTTTTGTGTAGAGAGAAGAAGGGGCTTCTTCTTCATCTAAATAACTTAAGAGAAAACACTCAGAAGAATCTCTCATGCACAATATATTCCATATGCGCTCCCAGAGGCTGAGAGGCACCGTGCACCTCACATCTGGAGAGGACCACCTAAGATAACCATGGTCCTTGTCTGACTGTCAGGCAGCTCACAGACTGATTTACTCTGTTTGCTTTGAAACTGATGAATGTACCTTATAAATGAAACAGACGCTGCTGATCAAACATTAAATTTTGTTACTGTTTGTTTGAGAGAAGAAGATGCAGACAGTATGGTTACAAAGAACATGACGATTCTCAGATCAAATCAGTCAAAATGAGAGAGAGTGTAAATTTAATTACATTAAATTAATTGTACTTAGTTATAGATGCATCTTCACGTGGGATCTTGTAGAAATCATAATACTTTTGTTTAAAGTAGTACTGAACTCAGGTGAACTACACTCTGTGTGAACTGGACGATCCAAGTCTTATTCTGAGCTCAAGTCTCTATGCCCTGGTTTTACCTTAGGAACAGTACAGTGCTGCCTCTGTGATCTCCTCCTGTGTGGGGGTTACCTGGGGACATAGTGTGTATGAGTTTGAACTGCTGGACTCCTCTGGTCCATACTGACTCAGATCTGTCACTGTGAGGTGCACTTCTCTCTCCTGAGATGATCATAGCGTATCTCCTCCCGTGCATGTACATTAGCACTGTCAGCTCTGGTTTGTCCTGACGAGGTGGCTCCTGCACCTGACTGAACATGTCTGGCCCTGCGTGAGAAGGCCTTCTTTCTTGCTGGGCTTGTTTTCTTTGCGTGACCATGTCCCTCCCCCTGTCTCTCCTGCGCCCCCCATCAGCTCGCCCCCTCCCCAGTGCACTGCATCCCTGTTGGTCACCTCGTTAGCTGCCAAGTCGCTGGTTTATTTGCTTTGGCCTTGTGCCCGTGTGAGAGGCACAGAGTGAGTGCGCTCTGCGAGCGGTCATGGCAGAGTGGCAGAGGTGTGAGAGCCGACAGGGGGCAGAGGATGAGCAGTTGTCCTTTGCATGTGGAACAGGAATGTGGCAGCATGACCTTCGGCCTGGTCACCGTGGCGCTGCTTTTGAGGAAGGACATGCACACCCAGGTCACACAGAGTTTATCGCCCTAATTGCCCTGAAAACACGAATGACAAATCTGCAGCAGACGGTTCACACGAGGCAAGGGCTTTTCAGTGGCTCCTCAGCTGCTCCTGTCTCACCAGGAAAACTGTCTGTATGAATATTGAATGTATGTGTCATCGCCTCTCCTTGAAATGCACTTTTATTCTTTGAGTCATATGCTTTCAACCCAGTTGTGTTTTCTATGGTCAGCATGGCTTGGAGACAGTTCATGAATGTTGTAAACCAATAGTTGAACTATTATCTCTTCTCGAATGTGGGAAAGCTGAACAACCAGTACATAATGTGGTTGTATATTTAAAAAAAACACAGGCAATGTGATTTTTGCTTTTAATTAACTGTGCAGCACACAGCTGGAACAAAACCATTATACATAAGTGTGAGTAATGGGATGCTTGTCTATATGTCTAAAATCATATAACAAAACATGTCATGTGTTTCTTGTATTATCCAATTAAAGCTACAACTGATATGCCTTTTAATATCGCAAGGCTTAACGTTATCACAATAATCAACATTACCTCACATGCTATTGCACATGAAATCACATTTCTCTAATTGTCACTTGGAAAGGATTACGCCGCACAAACAACACAAACTGTTATGGCTGTAATTGAATTCCCATTTTTAATCTGGCTTCATGATATTTATCTCTCCTCTTTCATTAGTGCTGAAAGGTCCTGCGGCCGTTACACCTGGATCTGGTTAGAGCCCCCGACCCCTCTGTGTGCACTGGAGAGACCCCGTTTCTCCAACTGACGTCACCTACAACTAATCCCCCAAACCAGTGAAGAAACACGGCCAACGGGAGCGAGAGGAGGCCCATAAATCAGGCAGGATGTCGGGACAGCGGTATAACACGCACCGACACAGACACAAGTATGTTCTGGATTAACCCCTGCCACTGATTCTCAGCTGTCTGGCCTGGGACGCGCTCTGGCTGTAAACACCATTTGAAAAGGAGTGAAAAGAGCTTGTCATTTGTGAAATTCAACATCTTTCTCACAGAAAGAGAGAATTAAAAAGATTTATTCCCCTCAAATGAGCAACTTAAAGTTGCGGTCTCTTCCTGTTGATTTTGCGGCGCAGTTTAAGAGGAGTTCACAATCCCAAGCCACATCCTTTATGTTCCCTTTTAAGTGACAAACAAGACGCAATCAAAATGAGCCATCCGTTCTCTAGAGAATTCTGGGAACTTGTCTGGTGGTCCATCCCATTATACTGTGTCTAAGTCATTAAACAAGAAGAGGTGATTATTGCTGGCACGAGACTGGATGCTTTTTGCTTTTCTCTCCCAGTCCTGTTAAACGTTCAAACACTGCATAATATTAACATGCACATATAAAGATAAATGTTTTTTTCCCTCTTACGTTCCATAATTTAGCATTACATCTATCTTGCATTTATTTATATATTTTCATTGCTCAAAAATATGCATTATTAAAGTGAGTGGGTCTTCTCTCCACAGGCCTGGTTGTGTCACCTGGTTAAATGCCATACTGTGGAACATTCCAAGCAAAACATTAACATATTCACCGATACAAGTAAGAAGCAGGCCCTCCACCTGAAAAAGCTGACATCTTGCATCTTTAAAAGTGCATTGTGTAACTTTTCTGGTGGAGGATCCATCAAATGCTTTTGTCCGTGGAAATGTTACTGCTTTATCTGGAATGTTTCACAGTACGGTGTTAAATCTTTCCATCTTCATGGACACTGAACCAGACACAGAATCAGTCAGAATGCCTAGGTATTTCTGAGCTATAAAACCACTGTAACTGAATAAATGTAAGGTAGAGATGTTTAATGCCATACTGTGGAACATTCCAGACAGAGCATCTCCACAGAAACAAGCAGGTGACGGACCCTCCACTAGAAAAGCTGCACAATGCATCTTTAATATCATGAAAATTCAGAATTGACTGGAGCTCAAATCTAGCTACTTCAATCCACAGAAGTACACTTATATTTGATGTTTAGTGGTGCTACTGGTTTACTTTTTCATTCACACACTTGAACCCAGACAATCCAAATGCAGTCATGCATTAGCCCTAAACTACACTCTGGACATGACTTCTCTTTTTGATTTGTTTGAACACTAATATAGCTTGGATTCACAGACATTCTGGTAATCTTGTACTTGGCTACTCTGACATAAACTTATTAATCAAAGTGGCTTTTCAGTTAGTTTACATATGCCATATTTTGCATGGCGTCCCACATTTCAAAACATGTGGTGAAAATAAAACTTTGCTACTTCCCCTTTTACAGGCTCTGCTTCTTATTATAGTCACAAATCAGTCTAATTTATGTCTTCCATTTTTCATATTAATTGAAAACAGATTTAGAACCGTGGAGACTACATTTCCCCTGATTCTGTGTGTTCTACCTGGGAGGACGTTCCAGTCTGCCTGTATTAAACCAGCGGGAGCATCAGTCCCTCTAATAAACTCTTTATCTTTGCGGTAAGTCTACACTGTTTGTGTGATGCTATTCCCACATTACCAAGTGTAAATTTTAAAAGCTTAAGAAACATCAACTTAGCCAATAGTGCGTAAACTAGGCATGTGTGAGTGAATCCAGACTGCTTTAACTTCCTAACCCTAACACTTTCAAGTCTTCTTAGAGTGTGACCAGAGTGGTAGTTTTGAGGTCTGTTTAAATCCAGATGAGGGCAGACTTACTGGCATATGTACCAGAGTATACAGATGCATTTGGTATTTATTATACAAGTTAGCTGACAATATTGACACTGACAGTTCATTGTAACACATATTATGGAGATGCCAACCACAAGCTACAGTTTTATTTCCAGTCTATTATGGTTTATGTTAAAACAATTTATAAGTTACAGTTGAAGCAATTGAAGATTTTCATAGCCTTAAGCCATTAGAGTAGAAAGTAGAGATTATTCAAGTAGAATTTGTGACCCAGGTAATTCAGAGTATATGAAGTTTATTTATTTTTTCTTCTCAATTAATTTTTGAACACTTTTTTTTTTCACTTGAAACGAGCTCAACAGTGACCGCCTGTTCCAGTTCTGGGATTAAATGGTAAAGTGGTAACTAATATCCATAACTGTTGTTTTAAGTCCAAAAAGCACATTTAAAGGTGCACTATATAACTTTTTAGTGGAGGATCCACTACTTACTTGTCTCTATGGTGATGTTATTGCTTTTCCTGGAATGTTCCACAGTATGACAAACTGATAAACAGCTCTACCTTACATTTTTTCAATTACAGGGGGTTTTATAGCTCAAAAATACCTAGAAAAACAGACATTCTAACTGTGAGCGGGGTTGCCTCTCCTCCACAGATCTGACCTGTAACTTGCCCTGATTTGGGCCCCATGAAGATAGAAAGGTTTAATGCCATACAGTGAGACCTTCCAGACAAAGCATCTCCATGAAGAAAAGTGTTTGACGGACCCTCCAGAAAACCTCCAGAGGTTTATAATGTGTCAGAAACATTTGAAATAAAATTATAGGTGTGACGTTTTACACAGAATTTTAGACAAAATCTTAATCAACTGAATTATTATTATTATTTTTTTTTTCTGTTGTAAAATATTAAGTCCTCAATTTTCAGCTGCAGATTTGTAACCACACAAATGAATGTTCACAGGACTTGATGTTAACATTTTTGCTCATTGGCTGATGGGGTTAATTTGAAGTTAGTAGCTCACTTTCCCACAGATTGCACTATTTTAGTAGCTATATTTCTTTTTTAATGTGCTGCCTGTGGTCAGTGTATGTTTTAGCCAAAATAAATTCTTACCATGACTTGATGTTAGCACTATCCAACTACCTGTCACAGTTCTATAATTCACATATTTTAAGCCTCTTAAATATGATGGAGCAATGAGGACTGACCTTTTGACATTTGACAGACAGATCTAAATGTAACCAGACTCTTTATGGATACACTCCACATCAGGCTGTCTCTCTTCTCACACTAGCCCATGAGCGATGAGGACCTGGAGGTCAGAGGGGGACACATTACAGAGGAGCCCATTACGGGACATAAAAGGCCAACGATCTGGTGCGCTGTGCCTGGCGTGAGAAGGACAGACAGGCAGCTACAGGGAGGAGGCGTCATATATCCTGAGGTCAGTGCTCCCTGCTCCTCTCACCTGATGAAAGATGCTCACGACACATCAGACCACTGCTCGGCCAAGTGTTGTGAAGGGCAGCATCTGGATCTGTGTTGTTTTGGTGGGGAGAAATTACCCAGCCAAGGCCGCTGACCGGAAAGCACCCCAGAGAGAACTTTTCTGATTATAACCTTAAAGAAGACATATTGTGAAGACATATATTACATTAGTGAGGAAAACGGGCATGTATTATACTATTTTTTTTTTTTTAATGTTTGTTGTAATGTTGTTTCCTTATCAAAACACTCCTGGAGCTGTGTTTTTTTGTTTCATTCACACGTTTAACACATGTACCCTGCATATTTAGGCTGAGTTCTTCTCCGAAATAGAAAACACTTAATAAATAGAAACCCTTGTAATGGCACATGGTAATACAGGAAGTGCTCCACTGTGTTTTCAGACTTCATACACCTTCACTAGAAACATTTGGATGACTTTAGTCCAGGAATTGCCAATATCTACTGAAAAAAGGTAATGACATCACAAGGTGGAACAGAGCATTTTGAGCTCAGAACTCCAGATATGTGTTTGATGAGGTAACAACATTTTAACATGGCTTAAGGCTCACAAGAGTCCATTTGGTGTAATATATGACCTTTAAAGCCATTTTCACATTTAAAAAAAAAACTAGATATCAGTATCTTATGATCAACTTGTATTAGGCCTACTATAAAAAATATATATATACTCTATAATATCTATGAATCACAGTAGTTCCATCTCGAGAGCAACTTCTTTGTAGTATTTAGTGGGATACCAAAAGCCATGATAATTACAACTATTACTATTTCATTACAGCACAAGTACTGCATTTGATGTGTAATTACTATGTAAATACATCTCAGGTATAGTGTATCACAATACAAATACCACATAGATCATCAATGTTATTAGAGCTGCCTAGAAATGTAGTAAAAAGCCCTAGACCTCCAATGAAAAATGTTGAGAGCAGATCAGAGGAGACAGCTCATCCCAGTCAAGTATGTTGCTCTGAAAGCATCTGGCTTCGTGTTGTTGTTGCAAAGATTCTCATGTCAAGGCCAGTAACCTGAAAGCACCCTGGACTGTTCTTTTCCTAAAGGAAGAGGCCTCGCTCCATAAGTAACAGCAGCCCCACTGACAAGCTACAAACGCCCTTCATAAATCTGCACACTTATCCACCAGCACTTCCACTCTGCCGGCCCAAGTGAGTCTGAGAGAGCCTGGGACAGAGAGGGGGCCAAGCACAGGTGCCCCCCCACACACACCCCCAGGTCCAGACTTATGGCAGTGCACCCCCACTCTCCAGTCACGCAAGCCCTGCCCCACACTGGACCTCAGCCCCTTTTTACTGCAGCCGCCGGGGAGACCAGGGGCTCACCACGCACACCCGAGCACAGGCTTCACCAGACCACTCATGAGGAAATAAATCATTTGGAGGATTTATGAAAAGCGAGTAAAGAAAGGATGGAGGGGGGTGAGTGGTGGGGTGCCTGGACCCAAGAGAAAGTCAGAAATGGCAAAACAGAAAATTGGCTTGTCTGAATAACGTATGAATTTTCATACCTGTGTCAGCTCCAGAGGTCACATTCTGTTCTAAATGAAACAACATCCAGAGAGTGGATGGCTATTGGCTGTCCTCTCTGTAAACTCATACAAAGTCATACAATCTGAAATCTGAATCTGAAAGGATCAACATTACCAACAGTGCAGCCAAGCTAAAATCATGTATGTGCAGAAAGACCTTGACATGAAATGTTTCTCAGTGTGTCCTAGGTAACAGATTTCACAATACAAAAATGTAAACTGAACTTCTAACTTCATAAATTCTGGTACTATTGTTGACATAACAATTTAAAAACCTTCATTGACAATTTTACTGGAATGGTCAGTAATTTGACCATTATTCTGAAGTTCAGTCATCAAGGGAAGGTTTGAAAAGGTAGTCCTCTAGACTTAGAGTCAGAGTTAGTAGATTTAGGCTTTATCTAATCTGATGTTAAACTGGTCATATTTATATTTTCCGAGGAGACGCTTCTTGTGCGCGTGTGCTTACAGTTGTCTATCTTCTCCAGTAGTCATAGTCCACTTCAAGAAGTACAGACAATTCATCTTTGCATCCTCTTGGGTGAGCTAGATATTCAGGGCCACAGCATTAAAGTACTCTGTGAAGGTCTTTCATACTTGGGTGTTCTTGACCCCAGTGTTCTCCACATATCCAAACCAATGGCTAGTGGTAGTACTTGGGTAATCATGTAGAGCTTTTTCCCAACTTCACAACAACCCACATTTTTGAAAATCCTCTAAGAAACTGGCAAATGTACAGTTAACCAAGTATTAATATATTTGATATTACTTCATAATAACTACACCTTAGCCTTAAATGACTAAGAACTAAGACTTCCTTCATAATGAACAAATAGTTTATTGAAAATGAGCAACATTTTACTACAATGATTCATTCTAGTGTATGTAGAATCATTCTTAAAGGATTTGTTCATTATGAGTAAGTCTCAGTTCATGTATTATTAAGGCATATTAAAAGTATTATAATGAAGGGATTTTCTAGATCTATTTCACACATGATTTTTGTTTTTCATATACAACACCATCACATTTTGTGCTATTCTTTTGTACTAATCATACATTTGTTAGACACGCGAACCTCCACAAACAAGACCTCAGGCTTTACGGGTCATTTGAGATCCGCAATTTAGCTTTTTACAAGTCCAACTTGTGCCAAGACTCAGTCACATAAAACACTTACAAAGCCAATAGCTCTTGTATTTTATAGCACCTGAAATGGTGTGGTCATTAAAGTGCACCTTTTCACACTTAAGCTGTGATTAACCACACTCCCACATTATACACTGGGTCTCACTCATGACTAATGAATCGCCATCAAAACTAAAGCCACCACAGAGGACTCCTATTTACTGCTGTTGGCTTAAACTCAGTATAAATCACTTTATTAATATACAACTCTTTGTCACACTATTATAAATAAAATCTTATTATTAACATTTATACAGGTGTTACAGTTTCTGCATAGAGACAATTTTTATTTTTACTACTTTTACTAAAGTTGCAAATGTAGTAACCTTTAAGTTTTGTGGTTTGGGTAAGAAGATGTTGCAGTGATGTAATGATAGAAATGCCACAACAATTCTTTTGTGTTTCTTCACTACTGTTACAAAGTTGTTTTGAAGTACTTTTAATTGGATTGTTACATGGAGCCGTTTTGAGGACAGATGATTGTGAATTGTTAATTGTTATGACAACAGTCCAAGTTTTCATCATTCTTAAAATCACGGATAGATGAGAATAGTTGTCCTCTGTATATGGAAGGGCTGTTGTGGAAAGTGATTGCAAGTGAAACTCTGCAGTAATTGCCCTAGTTTTGACATGCAACAGTCATTTAGGAGGTAAATTTAGTCTGGGATAAATAAACACCCAGGTTTTTTACATCACAAGTGGATCTGCACAAGGAAGGAATAGTCCCCATGAAAGGCTGAATGCTTCAAGTCTTGCGTGTTAAAGTCAAAGCTGTTAATTCAATTTAGGTTTATTTTCCGAGGCTTCTTCAGTGTGCGCTATAATGTTTTTTTTGCCCAATATTTTTCTAATGGAAATGTGAACTAATATTGCTAACCAGGCATGCTTAAAGGTGCATTGTGTAACTTTTCTGGTAGAGGGCCCGCCACCTGCTTGTCTTCATGATGAATGTTATGTTATTGCTTTGCCTGAATGTTCACAGTCTGGCAATCAACTTTTCTGTCTCCATGGAGACAAGCAGCTGGTTCTTATGTTTCTATAGCCCACTTCGTGCATATGGTCTGGAACTCATAAAATAATAAATATCTTTGTGTTTTATTGACCTAATGTAAGCTGACCAAATCAGTTCTGATCTTAAAAAGTCCTCTATAGAATTACCGTGTATTACCTGGAGACATGAATCTAATAAAACAATAGAATAAACATTACAGACAGGACTGGGAGATGACTTAATCCGAACACAATCCGTCCAACATTATTTACACATCATAAAACTCTGTGGGCTTGGTCATATTTCACAGTACGTAGCCCAAATGCCCCTGGCCCTCTATCACTATAGGTAGCTATGAGCTCATTTGTGCTTGGACTCCCCGCCTGGTGGATACTGCTCTCTGTAGACACTAGGTAATTATGTGCAGGCACGCAAAGCACCGCTGCCTCTGCTCCCTCCGCTCTCTCAGCTCGTGTGCGTGCGTAACTGTGCGTGCGTAAGTGTGCGCGCGAGGGGCCAAATCTACACTTTTATTTGTTGTTTTCTTTCCCGCATCCTGTCATCTCGAGGCCACATGACAACCGCATCAGTCATGGTGGAATGATGTGCGCATTCCTCTGTGTGTATGACTGAAGACATAGAAATGGAGGGAGGATGTATTTCAATGAATCATAAATTTGTTCCTGCGTTTTTACTATGACTAAGATCAGGCTTTTGACAAAATGGAAGTCATTTGGAGTCTAAATGGCTTCCAGGAGTGTGTGTGTTTTCTCAATGAAGGATCGGTAATTCAGTTCAGAGGTTCATTCACTCAGGGAGCTCAGAGAGGGAGTAAGACGGCACGCGCTTTTATTAATCGTTGTACGGTTGATAGCGCCCTCTTGTGTCTGCACCCGGAAATCTGAAGAATGCCTGGGACGTAAAAAGATGTTGTGGACAGGGTTACATGGACGCAGATATACGAATGTGGAATACAGGGGGAAAAAGGAATTGAACGCATTAACTAAATAAATAATAAGACAAAGAAAATAGCCTAACAACTAAATAAATGACAAATACGGTGTTTTCATTGTAGGAAATTAATTTCCTGTAGCAAATTATGCCATTTCGAGCCTAGAATAGCTATTACTAATACTCATAACAAAGTGCTGGCCTCTTTGCCTCAAACCATTACAATTTCCAAAAAAGAACCAAAAACCTCTTGTCGGCACCTGCTTCAGCTATTCAGAGGTGGTGCAAGAGGTGTGAAAGTATTCTTTATATATATATAATTTTGGTCATTTTGAGGGAATGAATACCCAGCACATTAATAACAAAATAAACATTAGACATAACAAAATATGAGACTCATGTGTGTAGTACAACGTTTCTCAGTGCAGTGTTTGCATGTGTGTATTTACATTTTAGGACTGTCAAATCAAATTTACATTTACATTACATTTACATTTTCTGTTCCCTTTTTTTTTTTTTTTTTTTTTTTTTTTTTTTTTTTGGTAACCCCAAAACGCACTTACACATACATTATACAAGCATATACATACACATACATTTTGACATTTTCCTATTCCTTTTCAGATAACAGTATGTTATCTATGTTGTCTATGTTATCTATTTTACTGTGCTCAGTCCACATTGGGTTTTTGCCACAGTCCATGGGCCAACAATGTGTTTGTTTTTTGTGTCCAACAGCTGGGCAGCCTGCTCCATAGAAATTAAATCCAAAAAGTCTTTGTAGCAATTATCCATGTCAGTGCACGTCAGTGCACATCATAATAATACATTTAGCTGATTAAAAAAACAAAAAAAACAAAAAACAGTGATAATATATGGTCCAATTTTTGGGACGAAAAGTCTTGAGTTCTTATTCCAAGCACAGCAATGGACATAGACAGATCTGCACAACATACAAAACAGCCTATCAGTTATTCACTTGAGGGCAATGCCACAATGTGTATGAGTTTGCCCTCTGCCCCACAACCATGCCAACACAGATAATTCATTATCCATTTTGTTTAGTATATATGGCGTTATATAAGCTCAATGTCATAATTTGAGCTGCATTATTTTATATCTCACACATTTAGAAATTTTGGTGCACTCTGCAATGCTGTTTCCCATTGTGGGGCAGTTATAGGCATTCCCATATCACACACCCATAGATTTTTTTGTTACATTATTGACATCCCCTTTGGTGTGACGTAAAAGTTTATAAACTCTTGAGAACATACCTCTCCATGCAACAGCACGTTTTAAATTTTCCTCCAAGTCCTTCTTGTCCCCCATGCTTTTATCCTGTGACAGTGAAGGTTTTAAAACAGAATAATTTGCATGTAAGTTAGAAATTCTGATTCTTTCAAACCATTCCTAGTTTTAACTAGTATCACCTGTGACACATTATTTATATTACTTTGTTGCCAGGCTTCATTATTTACCTGCCATAAACAGAGGGTTGGACCAAAGGGGACAAGAAGGTAAGGATTTCCCATTAAAGTCTAACTATTTATGCAATAATTTGATAATGTCACCAGAAAATTTAAGCAATGGATTATTAATGATAGAGATAGTCTTAGGACTGTACCAAAGGGTTGCTAAGAACAGATATGATTTGAAAGTATTGTGACAAATCATGATCATGTCATGATCCTGACATGATGGTGAGCGTAATATTAGCAACAAATTAACAACAAATAGCGTCCTTGAATCCATTTATCTGCAGATTAATACAAACTTGCAATTACATTTTCCCCTCCATAGACCTTACAATATAAGATCTATCATTTGGAAACTTTCTTGGACAGTAGTTGTTGAATTTTCCAATAGCACATTTTCCAGCCTAACACAGGGTTAATGCATGATTAAAATGAGGGTGCCTCTTTTGACCAGTAGAAGGCAGCCTTGCACTGCCTCTGAATGCACTCTCATTTGGTAACCATTTGTAGAGCACTGATGAGTGTGCTTTGTCATGGATAGATACTTGTCTAAATATTAAATAATTAGCAGAACTGTGTGTGTGTGTGTGTGTGTGTGTGTGTGTGTGTGTGTGTATGTATAAATACTCACTGCACATCAGAAATCTTTCTCAGACAATAATGACAACCATACCACCTTGAGAATGTTGAGAATGACCAATATTGTCTGATCTCAGAAGCTGTAAGCAAGGTTGGGCCTCCAGGTGCTGTAGTGGGCTGGCAATGGCTCTAGAGAATACTGTTGTTGTGTCCTTGTGCAAGACATTTGCCTTCAATATCCATGTACCCTGGTATGTGACTGAGATTGTGTTTGTTTGTTTGCGACATTAGCCCATGGCTACAGTCTCCTGTGTTTACAGCATTTATATCATATAGGTTTATGGTGATAACATGCACGGTCCCAACCATAGACAGACATATAAACAGTCTATGGCAGTGGTTCCCAACCTCTTTAGTCTTGAGTACGCCCTAAGCGTTGTCTCACACTCTTGAGTACCTTCTATTAACGGTACTGGAGTTTCTTTAATAATTATAAATCTATATACTAGTACAATGTCAATTATACCCATAAACTTGGTTAGGAAACGCTGGTCTATGATGCCAACAGTAGTCATGTAATTTCCTACAGATTACTTCAGTGTTTTCATGCCCCTGGAAGTGTACTAATTAGTTCCATTCACTTATTTTTTGTGTTTACTTTACATTTGTTTCTGAATCATCAAAAGCCATACTCATATCATTGTGAAACCCAGTTAAATTGCTGCACACAGTCACTGAAAATGCCGTGAAGTCCATTGGCCCATCGTCTCCTAATGTCATTACAGATGGCCTGCTAGTCGACTAATGCAAATGGAGTGTAACCAGCAGCACTAACCACATTTAAGATGTGTAGAACCTGTGATTGGACCTTAACTCACTCATGTCCCCTGGATGAGGTCACTGTTGTCATTTTTAACAAGTGCTGCCTATTATCTCATTGTTAACACTTCCTAACACCCAGATAACTCTGCCCATCCAACTGTGAATGTCAAGATGCAGATATTAAGTCATTGAAGCATGCTCAGTGTTCACAAGTCCATTTTCACATGTGAAAAACATCTTGGCAGTTCAAAGACATCTACTGTGGGACTGGTTTGGTGCCGTATGGTTGATGAATATTTGATGTCCTTTAATGGAGACGGCACCCCGCATTGTGGCTCAGTATTTACCTCCCCTACGCCCTGTGGTGCATGGAGCTATGTGATAGGCATCCATTTTGGCTCTTCCCTGGTGAATTCGGTTGCATTTCAAGCCAACAGCTGTCACGGTTTCACCATAATAGCGGGGCGTGTGGCTATGGAGATTACCAGGTTGACAACTGCTGATGTCGTGGTGTCTTATACCAAATCAGGCACATTTGGTCCATAGTCCAGGCATATTTCCTGACCCTTGGTGCACTTGTCATTAGCAAGGTCACCAGATCACCTGCCTCCTCTGGCCACAGCGATCCTCAAGTTACATCTCCTTGATGAATTCTATGTCTGTCAATCTTTACGTCCATAGGGCATAAAGCATTGTCTGCGTTGGAGATTAGAATCTGGTGAGATAACCTGTCTCTTCAATTACATAAGTGACAGTGAAACAGAGCATCTATGCCTTAGCCCTGTGACCTCATCCACTATACATCACCATCTATATAATCTATAACTCTGACAGACCATTAACTCCTAACTGTTTCTCTCTATAGGCTGTGAGAAAGCATCGTTCATTAGTGAGAGATGAAGAGTGGGCATGGTTTTCTTTGGGAATTTTGGATCAATCATGTGGCTTGGTTGTGAAACAGTGTGATGGTGGCACCTGTTAGTGCTGTCCATGCATGTCGGAGCTTGTGTACACACATTATACAGCTGCCCAGCGCATTACACAGCTATTTTAGACCCCAGCGCAGACCCAGAGGCATTAGGGGACAGCAGGTCAACAGGGTGCTTTCTACAGGGTAGATGATTCTAACATGGTCTGATGCAGCACTTTCTATTGAGTGTGCTATGATTTAATCCTATATTACGTAAAACTGAGTCTAATGAGCTTTAATTAATGTTATAATGCCTCCTCAAAAACATAGCTGGAGTTCTGTTTTGTTTCATATCCACATGTTCAGTAGTTCAGATGGAGATGTTTGTAACGAGGAAACAACAGATCAGAAAATAGTGTAATATGGGCCCTTTAAATCTATTTTGTTAAATGTCATTAGTTATCAGTATAAAATAAATCATCCACTTATCCACACTGAGAATAAAAAGTATACTTGAGTATCGTAGGAAACTGTTTCTATTTCTGTATCTATCCCGTTTGATTGACAGTAGCCTTTCAGGGTCTATAGTGCTAAGGGCCCTTATAAATAAACCAGGAAGCCTAAATGCCTACAGTAACTTGATAATGTGCTTTGTCCAACCAAACACAGACATTATAAACACATTTAAACACATTATCCAAAAGATTAATACTAATGGCTATTCCACTGACTAATGCAAATATACAAAACTTAAAAGGCCATTTTTTTCCCCCAAGCAGTGCACCATATCAGAAGTGTCCATGCCTTTTCCCTCACATACTGTATCAAGGTTACAATTTGATTTTCCATGATTTTCCATGCCACTGGTGAAGGATGAATTCATATAAAATAAATAAATACTTCCTCGATTCTATTATAACTCAAGAGTAAGTCAATCAAACAGTAATTCTCATTCAACTCTATGTATTTTATATATTTGAATTAGAAAGTATTAGCATTAGTATTAGATTTTTTTTTAAATTATATTTCTATATTTTATTTTTACTTGTACATATTCATTTGTATAATTATGCCATATTTGACACCTGGCTCTTGCTATTTTTGCTACTTATTTTGAATGTATTATTGCCATTTATATTGCTGCTCTTTGTTATTATATTTATTGTGATGTGTGAGCTACTGTGTCCAAATAATTTTCCTTGTGGATCAATAACATTAATCTAAGTCTAAATCTAAATCTTGCCTCATTAGTGATGTCCAAACACAAATATGGAGATGGCTCATTTTATGATAGACTGTCAATAACAAAACAAAAGAACAGCTGGTCAGATTTCTCACATTAATATTTTATTTCTTCTCTTTTACAAGGTCAGCGGTGGCACCCTATACTGACGTTTCCCGGACCTCCATTAGGTAAACAAACAAACACACATCATGCACTGTGCCCAGACTATTTCAATGGACATCTGCGTTCTCTGACACAAATACATTCGTCACTGTCCTAGAGTTACAGTAGGCTGACCAGGGTCACCTTCACGGCCTGATACACACTATGACACCCACTGTAAAGGGCATATGATAGCACCTTTGAGTGGACTCCAGGGTGCTTTCTTTCTATATACTTTTATCTATTGATACTTTCCAGTGACATCACGCTGAGTGGGCTGTACATGTATCTATATGGCAGAATGTTCATCGGTTACCATGGTGACACAATGCACACATTAGCAAACTGTCAAAAAATTTAAGATAATGTGAAAACACAAGAAAAAAATGGATTTAAAGGTGCACTGCATAACATTTCTTGTGGAGGGTCCGCCACCTGCTTGTCTCCATGGAAATGTTATTGCTTTGTCTAGAATGTTCCAGTATAGATTAAACCTACAGTATCTATCACAAGGGAGACAAGCAGGTTACAGCACTACGCTACATTACAATACAGTTCAGATCTGTGGAGAATTATTTTATTCTTGCGCAACAGAAACACCCGTAATGAATAAATGCTAGATGGATATGTTTAATGTCATACAATGGAACATTCTAGTCAAGCAATAACATCTCCATGGAGACAAGTAAATAGTGGACCCTACACCAGAAAAGTTGCGCAGTGCACCTTTAAATAACACATTTTCTGGACATCAGTAGCAAAGTATCAATAGAGGACTGGGATATTTCATATTGATAGAGAACTTTACTGTCTATAGATATATACTAGTGCATTGTTGCAGCTAAAGTAGAGAATTAAATGTATTGTCAGAAAATCTACTGGTGTGGGATCCGTTAAACTGCTGTCTTTGTCCTTATCTGCATAATTTTGATGACTATGACATCATCGGTCTGCTGTGTGTCCCTTGGGTGTCCTGCTCTGACATCAGTGTCTACACTCATTTCTGCTTTTACCCAACATAGAAATTAGACAGACCACAATGCATCTCACATAGATTTAGCATTACTGTAATACATAAAGGATGGCATAGGTGTAATGATTAAAAGGTGACAACATTCTAACATGGCTTAAACCTCAGAAGAGTACATTTTGTATAATATAAGACCTTTAATAAATAGATCATACCTATATCATATTTCTAATTTCTGTTGTCTGTTGAATATGAAAGTTTTGTTGCTTTAAGATTGCCTAAGGACAGATACAGTATATTACAACACATTATAGAGCGGTGGTGGTTTGGGTGTGGACACAGCGCTGACGTGTGAAGAGCCTGTTGAATCCAGGATTATAAAGGCAGCACCAGTGTCACAATAGAGGTGCCAGACTCACAGAGCAGTGTGAAAAAGAGCAGGATAAAAGGCCATACAGGTGAGGAGCAGGCTACTGTGACAGAGTGGCACGCATGTGAGAAAACCAATGTCTCAAGGGCCTTTAAGGTTATCTATTTAGTCATTTCAGTGGGTCATTAGAGGACAGCTTAATGACTTAGTTTAGTTTCAAATGGAAGCCTGATAATAGCAGTGTTTATTCATGCGTGTCTGACCACATATCTATCATTATCTCTCTCTAGGTGGGTCCAGTTTAAAACCATGCATGATCTCACTGCAGGACACGCCTTCAGCCCACTTTCAATCTAAATCCCGTTCTTTATTACGCGTGGATAGAGTTACGTATGAGCAGGAGACGGGGCATTTTAAGGTAATTTGACTGAAATGATGGATACTTAGAGCTGCACTGCTTCCTCACAGAGCCTTTATTAAAGTGCGTTGCGGTTTGTCGCTGTCTTTCAAATGGCCCTTTCAGTCAAACGGCCCTGTTAATAGTAGTGATATTGGCCTGATAGTGCCGCGCTACCAGGCAGGAGACGTGATGATATCATTCTCTTTGTGTTCAAGAATTATGGAGCTGTCTGTCTGTTGTTTGTCTATGTGCCCTGTGTTTACCAGGACCATGGCACTGGGCAGTGGACACTGGGACACACTGTAAACCATAGACTGTATATATAAATGGACAGAGCTAACCCACTAGCCACCACGTTCCAAATAGGAAGTGAGCATGGAGATGCTTCTGACTCCATCGACTCTGGTTCCAGTGTGTTCCAAAATGGTCACCCTTCTCTCTGTAGCTGCTGCAGTGAGCCTCATCATTTTGATCTTAAAATGTTCGTATTAACCCGCTCTACATGATCCTGGTGTTTTTAATTTCGCTATCTTGTCTCTAAACAAATTCCTATTCCTAACATGGAACTCGGCTCCAAATTCACCCCATAACTTCATGAGCTTCGTTTGACTGGAGCCAAATGCTATGGGTGATGTCTATGGGTGAAAGTAATACTGGTCCCAGGGCCCATATCTGAATCGTTATAGACATACACATCTATTAGGAATGATCCTAAGTAGGCACATGACATATTGTAAGGACTCAAATATTTAAATTGTCCTCTGTGTATATAAATGTAGTATAGCCTAAAGCATTTCTCATCATCTTTGTGGAATGTTAAACACATCATCTGATTTAATAGAGATAGAGGTCAAGGGAAATCAGAAATCATGGGACTAATATACTGTCTACAGAAACATGAAGAGCCCAGGAGGCATATGTCATTACTATCTGGAACATTCACTGATACTTGACGCCAATGCAGCTTGCCATAAGTCTGTTAAACACACATCCCTCATTGTAATCTCCCCAATTTAAAGGTGCACTATATAACTTTTTTGGTCAGACGGCCCATCACCTGCCTAGAATCTTCCACAGTGTAGCATAAACTTATTTTTCTCCTTTAGACAAGCAGTTGATTAAGTTACAGGTCACACTGTATCTGTGCAAAAAGCAATCCCACGTGAATGTTAGATAAGTTTAATGCCATACTGTGGAACATTCCAGGCAAAGCAAAATCAAATAAAATCACCATGGAGACAAGCAGGTGCTGCGCCCTCCACCAGAAAAGTTACATAATTTACCTTTATATAAGAAGATAAAATGTCAAGTAAAACAAACAAATGCCCTGTTTTAAACATGATCCTATAGACCATAGACTGAATATATGAATGGACATGGCTAACCCGCTAGCTGCCGCATTCCAAGTAGGAAGTGAGCATGGGGATGCTTCCGGCTCAATCAACTCTGGCTCCAATTGACTTACATTGTTTGTACAATTGATGTCCCTCTTTCTGTAACTGCTGCATTGAGCCTTGTTATTTTGGTCTTAAAATGTTATTAACTCGATTTACGTGACCCTGGTGTTTTTATTCCACTATTTTGTCTTTTAATAAATTCCTGTTCCTAATATGGAACTCGGCTCCAAATTCGCCCCTATAGCCGCTAGCCTCATGAGCTTCATTTGACTGGAGTTGAACATTATGGGTGACATCACACTCACTTAGTCCACTTCTTTATACAGTCTATGCTACAGACCTATGGGATGAAAACAAACAAACAAACAAAAAAAAACAATCACAATCTGATTTATGTGTTTGCAAAAACCCACAAACCAATGCACCTAAAAACATGAACTCCTTGGTGGTTAATGTCCAATGCATTAGAAATGGACTATAAAACTGAATGCTAGTGAATATCTCCACATGACTTTTTGACTCGCACACATTCCCCTGTTGTCATTGTCCAGTGTGTCCGTTGTGTTGTGCTGTTACTGAGGTGATGATGGACGAGCCTGTCTCTCCGGGATTCCCCTGTCCTCCTCCTGTGTGCAGCTGACACAGAGGCCGTCCCAGCTTGACCCCAGAGAGAGTGCTTTTGTTCAGGCCTGTGTCATTATCCCAGAGCTGTCCCAGGCTGCAGGTGGCCAGGAGCTCCCTGCTGAGAGCTGTGCAATTCCACACTCAGCACATTAGCCTGTCAAAGGAGCAGAGATAGGAAGAGAGCAGACCCCCATGGAGATATGCACACAGGGTTTTTACTGTAATTGCTAAAAGCCCCAGTGGAATAATTAATATATAACACAATAAAGTTCTATAATGTTTTTGTCTGGAATGTTCCACAGTATGATATTAAACTTATCTTGCATTTAGTCAGGTTTGCTTTGCTAAAAACCTGAAAAATACACTACCAGTTTGGACACACCATCTGTCTCATGTTTTTTTTTGTTTTTTTTGTTTTTTTCTACATTTTAGATACATATGGAAGACATCAAACTCAATGAAATTATGAAGTAATGAAAAAAGTTAAATAGACAATGACAAATGGTGGCTACTTTGAGGATTTTAATATAAAATATAGTATATTTATTTACCTTTTTTTCTTTGTTACATAATTTAATATATCTTACTTCATATATTTGATGTCTTCTATATGTATCTAAAAAGTAGAAAGGAGTAAAAATAAAAGGAAAAAAAAGTGAATGAGACTTACTTATATCAAATATTCTTTTTTAGTTCATGTTGGTTGCCTAACTTGTGCATTTCACTGCTGTTTAACTTTATCCACATGTTATATTTATCTACAAACATATTCAAATATTCAGTGCTGAAGGTTAAAAAGTTCATCAAGTAATCTTCATTAAAAGTGATCGATGTAAACAAACATGACCCTGCCTTGCTCTGACTGTGCCAGCAGCGGAGCGGAGCTGGTGGGGGGCGCGGGCTACTCAGGTGGGAGCCCAGATAAAACTTCACAGCACATTTGTCTGGCCTTAGAAATCAATATTGTTTCTTCTCCGCCAGTTAAAATGACCCCAAAATACACTCACAACTCAATTAATGACTGTTTTTCTCCAGTCTGTGCCTATGGGCAAAGTGGAGGAGCCAAGGAAAACAGCGGGATGGTGTCTTTCTTATCCCTCTATGGGCGCTATACTATACGCTTTTGAGACTTATAAAAAATTCATAATAATCCTTATCTCTTGCACATTAATATTTGACATACCACTATATAACAAGGCTTTACATTGAACAAAAAAACGTGGGATAGCCGTGTACGCAGTGAGAGGCTGATGAATACAAGCATTCTGATCAATAAATCATTGCTTCTGACAAGTCGGATCAACTTGAAACCAAAACAAAGGAGAAAAAAAAAGATGGCTACCTGGATATGAACATGAAAGGACCTTTATGGAGGACTGATTTTGAGCCATATAGAGATGTGTTGGAATACATAGATTTTCCCCTGTTGTGTGGCTTCATATTTTGGTTGGACAGATGTTGGGGTTACTGTGAGGTTAGGGTGAAAAGTGCACTCAGAATTTTATAGTGATGGAAGTTGTATCTGATGCGTGAACCAAAAATCCTAATAATTGCGTTTCCTTGCTAAATCTTTCTCCGGGTTGTTTTTACAAATTTTCTTTGATTTTATTATCCAAATTTTCTCCAACATGAAAGATGACTCTTCACCTCCATTAATAATTGACGTTTTATTACTTCTCCCCCAGATGCTAGGACGCTTTGATGTGCGCCACGTTCTTTTATCCGCGCGGTGCTGCATATCGATCGGCCAAACAGATAGGAGCAGTAGCCTATCAAAGGGATTCCTCTTGGGGCTGTCAACCCGCGGTCACCTCATCCTCCTGGAATGTGCAGAAGAGCAGGGCCATCACAGCTCTGGGCATCCCCTCACAACTGCACTGCCTATCTTAGTTACAGTGCACTATGAAACTTTTCTGGAGGAGGGTGTGTCCACTGTGGTTAAGGTACAAGTGTATGAAAGATAATCTGTTTCATCAGATTTTGAATTTTAAATGCTGTTGAATTCTTGATTTCTCAAACATGTTTGAATTATTTTTATTCTGAATTTTATTTACTGAAATTTTAAGTGTACATTTTTTAAGTGTTTAAAATTCAAAATAAAAATTTCACCTTTTAAATATTCAGCTCAAGCCCTGAAATTCAACAGTCAAAATTCAGAGTGTAAAATTCGCAGTGAAAAAAATTCGCAGGAAAGAGCCGAGATGCTAAGGCCGAAGCAATCGATCCAAAATTATCTGATCTAACTTAGTAACAAGCAGGAAATGGTGTAGTGAACTGATCTGATTGGTCAGAATCAGCCTCATCAAACCCTCATCTCTTTTATTTCTTAAGTGTAAACCCCACCCACAGATGCAAAAGGCCAATAAGAAACAACGTCTTGGCATCTTGGATCTTTGTTGTGTAATTTTTCACTGCGAATTTTACACTCTGAATTTTGACTTTTGAATTTGAGGGCTTGAAATGACCTGTGCTGAATATATTTAAAAGTATACTTAAAATTTCAGTAACTAAAATTCAGAATAAAAATTATTTAAACACCTTTTTTTCAGATTGAAAAAATTCAAAGTGAGAAATTCAACAGTATTTAAAATTAAAAATTTGATGGAACAAATTATCTTCCGTACAAGTGTATGGACTGTAAAATTTTATGGAAAAGTGCAGAATAATCAAGTTATATCCAAAGTTTGACAATGAAAGTTTGTTCTTTAAAAATATATATCAGGCATGTTTTTGCAAAAAATTGACTCCTGAGAGCTTTAAGCCATGTTCTAATGTTACCGAATCTAAAGCATACATAGAGTTATGTTTTGTTTCATTCGCAGATGTTTAATGTTGTATTATTAGTTTGTCTACATCTCCCAAGCTCAAAATGCTCAGTTCCACCTTGTGATGTCATGAAGCTGTAGTTTTCAAGTTAACAACTATGTTTTACCTTTAATTCAGTGGGGATTGGCAATTCCAGGGCTGAAATAATCAAAATTATTCTAGTAAAGGTATATAAAGTTTAAAAACACTGTGGAGTGCTTCCTGTATTACCGCATGGCATCACAAGGTGGAACAGAGTGTTTTCTGAACTCAGCCTAAATATGGAGGATTTGTGT
Source organism: Taenioides sp. WSHXM2023 (assembly GCA_029959045.1). Lineage (NCBI taxonomy): Eukaryota > Metazoa > Chordata > Actinopteri > Gobiiformes > Gobiidae > Taenioides > Taenioides sp. WSHXM2023. The sequence continues at coordinate 10,852,316 of CM057102.1, read as the reverse complement.
GTTAAACAAAACACAACTTCAGGTATTTTTGTGCTGAGGAAACAACATTATAACATAGATAAAAAATGTTATAATATTGGCCCTTTAAAGGTGCACTTTCCACTGGAGGCTCTGCAGTCTGCTTGATTTCATGGATGTCTTACTGCTTTGCCAAATGTTTCAGTACACTGTTAAACTTATCTATTATTTAGTTATTCAACTACAGGTAGAAATAACAACCAGGCAGTGTAGCCTCCACAAGGAAAGTTCCACAGTGCACCTTTAATATTGACAACCTACTTTAACACTGTCCACCTCTGATTCAAGGCCGTGCGCTGTGTTTGTCTTGGGTTGTCAGACAGAGGAGTGGACGATGATCTCATTTGTTGTAATCGTTATGCTTCAGTGGACTTGCTTATCTGCAGCTCAGGCACAAACAAATGAGGACAGGAGGTAAACAGTGGAATAGGGCTGGACTCTATGGGCAAATACAGTGTACATATGGGCTGTCTATGTGAAGGGATTTACAGTGGCATATGTCTGGACGCACACAGGCTGTTGTTTACCTTTGGCATCATTTACTGTTTACATATGTTTACTGTTACATATAGTTCATACCATTCTTAATTTGTCTCTTTAAAGGCCCATATTACGCTATTTTCTGGTCTATGTTATAATGTTCCTTATCAAAACATACCCAGAGTAGTGTTTTGTTTCATTCACGCATGTTTAACGCACAAATCCGGCACAGGCTGGTGGAACAGAACATTTTGAGCTCTGGAGATGTAGACAGACTATTAAACCAGGTTTACTCTAACATGTGTGAATAAAACAAAACACAAGATATTTTTGATCAGTAAATCTAAGTCAATGAGGCTAAATGAAATACTTATACCCTAGATACTTTTCTGTGGCTTCATGCTGGGGGTGTTCTACATGTATCTCTATTGGCAGAATATTTAGCAGTTACCATGGTGACACAATGCACACACTGGCAAACACAGATAAAAATGTTTTAGCTGAGAGTGTCTAACTGAAAAACTCTTGTCTAGGGAGCTTGTGACAGTAATTTTATGTGAGAGAGACTGTTTAAGAGCACAAATCATCTCACCTGTTCCAACTAAATTAGATCTTTCTAGTCAAACTGTGTTAAAACACAACTCAGATTAAAGTCTACCTTGAGTAAGTGAGCTTCTGACAGAGTAGAGCCTCCAGTTAGTTTCGCACCCCCAGGGAAAGTTGACGACATTAGCTGCAAAGTATCAATACAAATGAGAGCACTTTTTCCATGGCATACATACTCTCATTTTTTATTGTCCTTCATTATATTTTGCCATTTATGACTGTCCTTCTGCCAGATACAGCACAAAGGTCAAAGATGTGTTCTAGCTTCTTAAATGTCAAAGCACTGTGGAAAAATATGGTTTGTAAAAGGCCACTTGGCGGTTTCATTTTAACCACAAGGTTATTAGAGCATTTCTCTGCACTAAGAACAGCACTGAACTCCTCAAATTAGAAGCAAAAAGCAGAGAATTAGTCATACATGAGAAGATTCCAACAGAGTGGTCTAACAGTAAGAATGATTCGCTCTATCCACATGTGAGAAGGATTATTTATAAATAAGACGATTTCTCTAATCCATTACAATTGGCCAACATATGCCTCTTTTGTTTACTACCAGGGATGGAAAGAATACTTTGAAAATGTATTTAGCTGCAGAACACTGAATACATGCATTAAAATTCTGACAGTGGTTATATTTAGTAACGTATTCCAATACATGCTCCAATTGGAGTACTGTATTCTGAATACTCTGAATACTTTTACACAGGATTGCATTTAAATTATAGTCTAATGATGCAACAAACAGCATTATGTTTGTTTCACTGTTTGTATATATTTATTTATCACTGAAAAATCACACATGCACTCACCACAAGAGCAGTGTTTTATATTTGTCTCACTGATTCTGTGCAGTTTGATGCCTAAATTGAGCTAAGTACGCTCATGTATTCCTTTTATTTCAGATAAATAACTGTATTCTGAATGCCACCAAATGAAACAGTAAGTGTACCGGAATACATTTACTCCAAATTAGTACTCACAATACGTATTCTTGATGTATTCAGTAATTTCCCAACGCTGTTTACTACATACTGGCTAGTCTGATCTAAATACGCTTTCTATATTGTCTCCCCATATGCTGTTACTGTCTTAAAGCCCTATTGATTGCTATATGATACTTAAAGACCAATTATGAAAAGCACTTACATACGGCGTATAGCTGTAATGAGCATATCTGCCTAGACGTGTAATGGCCCACTACGAAAATACATTGAGAGTAACGAACACTTTAGAGACCATTAGTGCTATAGCTTAACAGCCTTAGCATTTCTGCACCATCAATATCCCATAGGTGTACCTCTGTAGCTCTGATAATTTGCCTGCCTGCCCTGACTGACAGCACTTTTGTTTTTCTCGGATTAGACAATCTGACTTCATCGAGCTCCGTGGAGGGGGTTCGCATAACGCCAGGCTGGAGGTCAGAGCACCCCTGTGACCCCTCCCGTCCCGTCTATGGGCACCAGACACAGACTAGACCTGATCAGCTCCAAAGACGCACTTGACACACTTTGAGCGCCCTGCACCAAGTATGTAAATTTTTAATGGAATGTACATTAAGAGGTGTTCACGGGCTGATACTTAACGTTACAGCTAATATTTCAGACAGTTGATCAGATATGGAGAATAGAATTGATTTTTTTTCCAGTCTTGGCATGTATTAAAGAGCTCATATGGCGCTGTTTTCTGATTTATGTTTTAATGTTGTTTCCTCATCACAAACATACCTGAAGTTGTGTTTTGTTTCATTCACATGTTTAACACACAAACCCTGCGTATTTAGACTGGGTTTTTCTCTCAAACTGAAAACACTCCTATGTCACGTGGTAATACAGAAAGTGCACCACTGTGTTTTTAAACTCCATACACCTTTACTAAAACCATCTGGATGATTTCAACTCTGAAATCTGTCATTCTCTACTGGACAACAGGTAAAAAGGAGCTGTTAACTTGAAAACTACCACTACATGATACCACAAGAAGCATTTTGAGCTTTGGAGATGTAGACAGACTGATAATAAAGAGTAAAACGGGTGAATGAAACAAAACACAACTCCGGATATGTTTTTGATGAGGTAACAACATTCTAACATGGCTTAAAGCTCACAAGAGCCCATTTTGTGTAATATAGGACCTTTAAATATTAAGAGTCAAAGCATGTGACGCCTAGACATATTGCATTACCTGTCACTGATCAGCTGAAATTATGACGCTGTTTGGTTTATTTGAAATTATAAAAATCCACAAACAATATCAATGCATTTTTTTGTTTATTGTGCCATAGTACTTTATTTGGATGAATATCAGTGTAATTCAATAGTACCATTTAGTATCACTGCTTATACGCCAAAGGGGCATGTGCTTTAAGGACTTTCTCCCTTGCCCCTGACAGTAATGAGAGCCTGCCATGTCTGAGGTCACCTGCTCATTACTTGTCCCCACAGCAGTTCAAATGACTCCTAAATGTTTTGTTTACACTTGGGCTGACCAGCACATAAAACTCTGATTTGGTTTGGGGCGAATGAGACGTGACTAGAGGAAATGGGATAGTCCAAATCTTACTTTTACAGGAAGTTTGTATTTATTTATTTGATATGGGCATCACAATTACACTGGATGAAACAGAACCAGTTAATGGTTTTGTTCCTCAGACCATAGCACTATTCAAAAGCTCAAAATCAAAATATATGACCAAATTGTTGCTTTATTTTGATAGTTTATATAGGGCATCATGCAACATTCCTTTGGGGGCATGGAGTCTAACTTGAGTAACAGGCAGTGCTACACCCTTGAGTGAGCTTTGACCTCATAGCGTTGCCATGGAAATTTGCCCCCCAGGGAACTTTGCTTGATGCCTAATGAAAACCATCAATATGATTAAGTAAGAGGACCCTGCAGCACATGCATTCACAAAGAAAGTTTCAATTTGTCAGATTGTCTAATAATAAGTGACAAAATAATGGTGCAGACAGTAGCTCAGTTGGAGTGTGGAGTGTTCATCTTCATTTTTGTTTGGCAGAGCTTTGGGGCGTGCTAAGTTCTTCAATGGGAGTGTTCACTAACCCACATAATGCCGTTGTGTCCTTGAGCAGGACACTTAACCCGCCTCGCCCCAGTGTCTGAGTTTATTGGTGTCAGAATGGGTGAATGGTTCCTTGATGTAAAGCACTTTGAATGCCTTGAAGGTGGAAAAGCTCTATATAAAAATGTCACCGTTTACTATGTAACTTCCTGGTGGTCTCCATAGAGATGCTATTCCTTTGCCTAGAATTATCCACAGCATGAGATTAAACTATATATATAAGTCATAAGCAGGTGTGACTAGGCCATGTAACAGGTCAAATCTGAGAGGTGAGTCTGCACATAGTAAGAATATTTAAGTTTGTAATAAAAAAAAAATGTAATTGAATAAATGCAATATGAGTTTTATGTCATACTTTGAAACTCTCAGACTCCAGATGTACTATCCTGTCCTAATTTTAAAAGTTAATCCAATAGACTTAGACAAACTTTATTTATCCACAAGAGAAATTATTTGCAATATAGTGACTTTGACACTGTACAATACATCTATAGAGCTAAAACTGATTGCCCAGTCTGTCCATTAAACTCCTCTGTCATTAATCAAACAGTGCAGATTCATGCAGGAGTGTATCCCTGTTTTGGCTCACAGCTCTGTGCGTAACAGGATATCTCTGTGTTTTTGTTTAATAGGCCGTGCATCTTTCAGGAGCAGCTCTAGTTCCACCTGGCTGCAGTCCTGCACCTGAGTGGACGAGACTGGATAATTATTGTCACCCGTGTTAAGTACAAATCATACTGAGTCGGGTCCTCAAAGGGCCCTATCCAGCACATCAGACATGCTTTGACTGCTGAAAGTTGTGCAGATTAAGACTTGTTTAATACATGTTCCACAACCACACAAGGCTGTCATAGATAAGCTGTCAACAAGTGTCAAATGATGAAGCCTGAGTATATAGTTTCAGCTGCATAACAAGGACATGCGGTCTGGGGACACCAAAGCCATATTTGATCTTCAGCAATGGCCCTCTTACACCTGAGGGCTGTGACTTAATGATGACTTTGAGCTGATAACGCGCTAACAGGCTGCGGTTGTGAGCAGGAGGGATTAGGCCCTGTTTGCTTTAGCTGCTCTTTGAACCAGAAACAAACTCCAAAGAAAGGGGCGGACATGAAAGGGCCGGGCTGCTGAAAATGCATGGGACCAGGGCTCGGGCTATCTTCAAACGGGCTGAGTCACTTAAGCACAGTGTGAGATCTCTGTGTAAACTGCTATTGGCAGTGTAGATCTTAAATGTGACAATTGGTAATAAAAGTTTGGCAGGGTGGTCGCTGCTGGCCTTGAACCTGCATTATCTGCAGCTGCTTTGAATTTGAGATCAAACAGAAAGAGGCACACAGAGCCATAACCATAACAGACTGCAATGTTCTTTTTAACTGCCATTTTACAATTTAGACAAAGTGTGAATCTGCAACTGATTAACTTTACTAATGCCAGATTGATCTGTGTAGCACTCTTGAGTTCTTCTCTTTAGCAATCTGACTCTCAATGAAAGCACTGTATGCAACATAACCATGTTTATAAAAGTGAATCTTTTGTAGATTAAAGAGGGGGTATTTCACATCTATAGGGTATTCATTGATAACACATTACATATTTAGATCACTATGTTACTTTTTAACATTTTGAAAATACTACATTTGCTGAAAATAAGTTGTTAAAGATTTGTTTTTGATGCTTGAGTCCACCCTTCCTTTGCTCCTTGCGCTCACCCTTCAGAGCACTATCACAACCCAATCTGTGTGTTTATGAAACTACTGCACATCGTATGAGGTTTATGAAGATGTAGTGTATTGTTATTGTTATTGTGATGGAAATTTATATTGTGGAAAGATTTCTCTCAGTCTGTCTTTGTGTAAATGAATGTGATTTCTGTCTTATACCAGACCAATCATTAACATGTGTAAAGGCTCAACAGACACAACCTTCTCCACCCTCAGGAAGCCCTTTGTTAGCTGTCCTCAAATGTAAATTAAGTTGATTAGCACAAGTGTGTGAACCAAAAGTCACTCTGCTTTGATATGTACATAACTTGTATTTCTGTATAAATACTCAGAGCTCAGATGCCCTGGAGGAGATGCTCTGAAGAGATGCTCAGGGGGAGAGACTGGGGAGATGGAGAGAAGGGGAGACTGGAGAGAGGAGACTCAGCTGTTGGTCTCCGGCCAGGGCAGGACCAGGCCCTGTCCATATCTGCAGTAACAAGAAGAATAAACCTTTGTCTGTATTCCAAAAACTCATCGGGCTTCGCAAATGGATTGATTATTTTTTCTTCAAAATCTATATAATTTGCTCATATATTGTATATTTATGCAAAAATCCTGTGCGGGAGCAAGAATGACACAGGCTTGTGGGCTGAGCATTGTACAGAATTGCACTGAACCTACTGCTAAGAATAAGGAGGGTTTGAATATCACAAGATTTTTCACATCTTTTTTTTCTTTTTATATTTATATTGTGCCTTTGGTGCATTATTCCCCCTACTAATATGAGTTGAGCTTGTAAATAGAAGTAAAAAATTATGAAGACACAGGAACTTGCACAAACCTGACATGAACCTTGTTAGTACAACACAATCAATGGGGGAGCATTATATTACTGTTTAAATCTTAATTACAGCAGTATTTTTATTCTCTAGTGCATCAGTGAGGTATCAGTATCTCACCCATATTTTGCATGCAATCAGTACAAACTGTTTTTACTTTTGAAAGAACAATTCATTGCTTGGTTAAACAATTGTAGTTAAGAACAAAATCCCAACAATAAGAATAAAGCAGGTTTAAAACTACATGTAAGTATCATGTGAATCGAACACTAATCCGTCTACATGTCCAGACACAGAACTAGCCCTGGTCTGAAGGGGCCGTGATTGTCTGGCAGATCAGGTAAGGTCTCTGTCTCCTTCCTACATTGTCGCAGATAATGAGGTGTGATTAAATATGAATGCTAAGTGTTTGGTGGCTGGCGCCCAAAGGTGAAATCTGATCTAGTGGAGCCCAGAGGCGACATAATTAGTACGTGATGATAGACGCCATTTATAGTGCTTTTGTATGTGCCATTACAGTTCTCTGAGCAGGACCTCCTCGCAGCAGGCTGCTTTCTCATCAACCACAGTTAATTAACATATTAAATGCGTAAATCAGAGTACATGCGGTCTTTTCATTTGAGCACCGTCTCCTTTTATGAACAACAATGATTCAGTTTTAACCCATTTTCTTCCACTTATTTGATCTCGTTTTCTTCACCTTTAGGGATACTCTGTTGAAAGCCTGGTGAAAACAATATCAGCATTTCAAAGCATTAACCAGTGTGACGTCTTTGAGAAAAAAAAAAGAAAATCCTTTGTGCACACTTGGCTTTGGTATGGGAGCCTGGCTTGTCCTAACCCCAGTTGTGAGATTGACTCATAGCTGGTGGGTAGCCTCGGTCTTCAGTAGTATGGACTGCTGTGTTGCTTCACTTCAGAAGATTCACATGCACAGCTGTGAGGACATGCAGGCTTTGAGGCATCTCTGCTTTTATGTGTGATTAAACAGTGTCTTTATGGTGGTCAACTATGCAGTTCTGTTCCCTGCAATTCTGTATATGCACTGGTTATTGTCTTTTCAGCACCCTCATATTCACAGCTTGACATGTCAAGTCTGTTTCATGGTGCAAAGCATAGCCCACAGGCAAAAAAAGTGCAGAGAACAACAACACTGTTTATAAAATTACAAAGTGAATATTTAGATATGTTTAAAGTTATGTGAGGTTGAGGTGTTTGGTAGTGGTATTGTAGATTAAAGAGGGGGTATTTCACTTCTATGGGGTATTAACTTACATATTTACATTACAATGTTACCTTTTAATGTTTTGAAAATGCTACATTAGCCGGAAATAAGTTAATAAACTTTTGTGTGACAAAGTGGGCCTTTGTCCCTGTATATTCACCTTAATTTCATTTCATATTTGTTAATTTCTCCTAGTCAACTGCACTGTTAGATAAAACTATCCCGGGTTTGTTTATTTAGTTTGTTTAGTTCTTTTAATACAACACCAACAGAAAATTTTCAGAGTCTGCCTCCTACTTAAGACCACTTTGGCCAGCTTCCCCACATTTTGTTTTTGGTGCTTGAGCCCCCTCTGCCTTTACTCCCTATGGTACGTCACTCACTCTTCAGAGTGGTATCGCTACACAATCAGCGTGCATCTTGCTTATGAAACTGCTGCACATCAGGTTTGTGATGTTGTAGTGTATTGTTTTGTATCATGCTCATATATATTTATGGAAAATTGCTGAGTGGGAGCAAGATTGACACAGGCTTGTGGACTGAGCATTGTACAGAATTGTACTGTTAACCATACTGAGAGGTCAGATAGAGCCAGGGAGAGATCACTAGATTACTCAAACACGTATGGATGATATCTAAAACCTCTTCAAGCATATTTTACACAGTCTTTATGGTGGTCAGCTATGTACTCCATATGCATTGGCTATTGTCTTTTCATCACCCTCATATTCACAGCTTGACACCTCAGTCCATTTCATTGTGCAAAGCATAGCCCACAGGCAAAGAAGTGCAGAGGAGAGTCCAAATAATCAGTTCTTCCTACAGCACTCAAACGCATCACCTGCAGAATAAAAGTAGCAGGACATATGCACTTCTGATGCGTAGGGCACCAGTTGCCCGCAGCCAAAACAAATTAAAGTGGGTTCAGGAAAAGGCCAGTGTATGTGGACTAGTTTGATATGCTACAGTAGTTTCCTTTTCATTTCTTCCCACAGAGGAGAATCGGACTTCAAAGAGGATGTGGCGTGGAGGCTGTGGCTGGTATCCCGGTGTTGTAAGCTTGTTTTAAACAGTTAGAGCGTCAGAAGTGGCTCTTTTCACTTGACATCGTTATAGTGTTTGAAGTGTTGATGAGGTCAGTTATGGTCCAGCCTTTCCTATCAGGCAGCCTTTGGAGAGGGGAGATTAAACGACTAAAACTGTACTTCAAAGACTCTGGAGTATAGTCTGCTGTTCGACCATCTGTATCATATGTTCTTCATTGATCACTGTTTATTCAGTTCTTTTGCCCCATATTTCTTCACAGGACAAAACAGTGTAGGATGAAATAGAGTGAAGACCAAGGAGAGATACTCAAATGTTAAAATATCAAGATTTTTGCAGAGATATTTCTATTACTATATTTCAATAGTTACAATTTTTACCTGTACATATATGTTTATATACTTATGCCTTATTTGACACCAGTCTCTTGTTATTTTTGCTACTCTTTGTTATTATAATATATTGTGATGTGTGAGCTCCAAATAATTTCTCTTGTCTAAGTCTAATTAATCTCAGACTGTTGAAGTTGCAATGGAAAAGGCCATGTGCGTTGAAAACTATTTCCTATAAAAGCCATTGTTCAGCCCTTTTTTTTCATTGGTATTCATTGATTTAATATTTTGGTTAATTATCTTGAAATATATTTACTTTTGAGCCCAAAAACTCTTTCCTGAGAAACCATATGTACTTGCCACCACTAGCTTGTCTCCATGGAGATGCTAAATGTTCCATAGAATAAACATTGCATTTACTTAATCACATGTGTATTAATTGCAAAATAAAAATGAAAATGCAGGCTTACCTCTAGGAATGTTAAAATAATTACTATATTGACTTATTGTTTAATAGATGATAGACAAAACAATACTTTTTAGGGGTCAATATTTATTGTTAAAGTACTTTTTGTGAATTATTCAGGTTCATGGTTTGATTTCATTATAATCGTTTATGTATTTTTACTGCAGCAATATATACTACACTTCAAAACTTGTTATGACATGACAGTATAGCTTTATGACCATACTGTTGAACATTCCACGTAAAGAAATAAGATCTGCGCTTAAGTTGTCATCAGATGCTTTTGTCATCCATAACAAAATAAATGTAACAACCAACCATGTACTGAACTAAGAGGTTAAGTTGAATATTAATCTGATAATATCTTGTGTAAATACCAGCTGCTGCTTTTGTATCTGAGTCATGGTGGGAGTGTGAGTTTTGGCTCAGGCTAGATCCAGATAGGATATGATCAGCAGACAGCGCTTACAAAGGTGCTTGTGTTACCGTCTCAGGTCAGGTGTCATCCTCCATAACCATGCTCCTCAGACTTATCACTGCTGACAGAGGTTGGATTCAACAACTGAATTAATACACTCTTTCAATACTACTGGGGATGGGACCAGATCTCATGCCTCAAGATTTACCATTAAAATTGAGCACACGGGAAAATGATCTTTTATTATTTTAGAAATAATATTATTATTATTATTGTATTGTTTTCATAATTTGGCATAGATTTTACAGTTGCAGCCCTCAGTGTTGCACATGTACAGTATTTGGAGCTGGCTTGTAATTGATGTGTCCAATATCAAACAACAGTATAGCAACATTTTTTTTTTTGTTATTTATATAGTGCCTATGTCGCATTATTCACTTGTACAGAGATAAGTTGAACATGAAACTAAACAAATTGCAAAGATGTATTTTGTAATGGAAACTTACATTAACCTTTTTAGTTCAATTAATACAATCAATAGACAAACTGTAACTGAGTCCAATCCAAATATTAAAAAAACAAACATATCTTGTCTTGTGAGAATTGCTACTCATCCCAACTCCAATTACTACTACTGTCTATTACTACTTACTACTAATATTCCAGTGTACTATTTTCCCTGATTTTAGCCTCTGCCTTCAAGTTCAACTGGTAAATATTAAAGCAGCTATTGAACATAAAAAATCAATAGTTATTAGACAAATCCGCCATGTTTGTGTACCAGTCTGCAAAACCTCCATAGAGATGCAGAAGTCAAACAATATTAAAAAATCAACAAAAGTTGCTCTGGGTTGCTACTGGTAAATTTTAGTTTATACATACAGTATAGCATCTTAAATTCCTCATTGGTTTAACATTCGGCTGACTGATTTTAAATGTCGTAGTATATATGTATGCAAATGTAATGTAACTTAGGTCATTTGAGTTAAGCAAACATCTCTATAATTAAATCCATGTTGACCTGAGGCTAATCCTGCCAGCATACATAATTTCACAGATAATCAAATGCTGTCAGTATTTCTATGGCTTAAATAAATAAATAATAAGAGATTAGTAGCTGTTTATTTAATCTAATCTGACATCTTGAGTTCAACTGGGAGCATGAGTCAATTGCCGGATCATTGCTCCGTGTTGATCTCCAGTACTAGGTCAGTATTCCACACCAGGCTATGCTAGAAGAAGATCTCCCCCTCCGAGCAAATGAAATCACCTCTCTTTCTGTTTCCAGGCAGGATACGGCAAATGTTTTGATGTGATGTTGGCATTGCGTGTGTGGAGATGTTCGAAGATGCCTACAGAGAGAGAAACCTCAACAGGGAGATGGTCCGTGGAGGTTAAGAGGGAAGTAGGGCGTGAGATTGTGCAGCCATGTGGAGGCCTGGCATGGTGTGTGTGTGTGTGTGTGTGTGTGTGTGTGTGTGTGTGTGTGTGTGTGTGTAACTCCTGTAAACAGCTGTCTGATGTAACACAAACTGATGCCTGTGTTGCCTTTCTCTCCCAGGGATCTCACGCTACTCCGGGAAGTTGTTTACAAACACCTGCTAACCACAAACCCAACACAAGTCAATACAGTGCAGCTAACGGCAAATGCAATATTATTATAGCCTGTGATGGGAAAAAAGCCTTGGAAACAGTTGCACATGTACTCACTACAATAGCTGTTATCTCGTTCTATTTTTGTTGTTATTCGGTGCAGTTCAAAGCTTGTGTGACCGCCATAATTTCCTTTGATTTGAGGAAAATAACTTAAGATATTACTCTAAATTATCATTCTGAATACGTATTTTCAATATATTTGTTACTTCCGAACACTGAATAATGTGTGAAAAGATAATTACATGAGATTAATCTATATACAAAAGAAACTTGTACTCATCAAGGATAATCTATAAACAAACATAACATGCGCTGCTGGACAGTTAAGACAGAAGTGTTTAATTTAATATGGATGTTTCTAGATAGAGGTAAAGCCACAGAGAGATGATACATGCATTATTTATGATGTAGAAGCAAGCTTTCTGCTCTTCTGGGAGCTGCTAAATGGCCTAAATGATTTCTGCAGCTATACATTCAGATGTTAATACAGCACAGGGTGAAGCAAGCTAATGAATAACTTAGGTTTGTTATCTTAATGTACACACTTGCATCAATAATGTAGGTGATACAATCTTCTGAACAATACATACAATACAATAACATTTTGTATACATGTGTGGTAATATATGTTTTCACTTTCATATGTTTCGTAGCTTATATTAGCATTCTTGTGCATATCTTCTAACAAACCTAAGTGAGCCGTGTCTTCTTTGTTGAATGTATAATGGTAAGTTGCGGCAATGCTCTCCTCAGCCCATTGTGGTTGACAGGGGTCAGTCATGCAAAAAGCAATCAGGGATCCAGTAGCACAGAGAGTAGAATCCAATCCCTCCTCCTCCGCTCAGCATCCCTTTGGACACTGTGCAGGTGGGACATAATCAAAGTTCACAGCATCACTAATTCATGTGGGACAGAGAGAGCTGGTGTTCCTCTCAGCGTGGATAGTGAGAGATAATATCTACGGGAATCAAACACAGAGGTAACTCAATTCATGATTACCAATCAGCCTTTAGAGCTCCTAAAACATACTAGAATTGATATAAAATGCTGTAGATAAGGTCTGACAGACACTAATCCATTTTTTTAGGCCTATAGATTTTGGTGTCTCAAAGGAGACCAAGTCAGGCTTTTGCCAAAATTGCTTGGTAGATGATAGCCTGACTGAAATGTTTAGCACTCTTGATTAAGTTCTACATATTATTCCCACAAGTTTGTGACAAATAACCTATGACCAATCTGTGTAAGGTAAGGTGGATGATGTGTTTCATATAAGGTGAGGTCCATATTGTGATTGGTCACTGAAATCTTTTTCTCTTTTAATTGTAAGATGTTCACAATGATGTTATTTTAATCTTTAGTTTAAAAAAATTGTTTATTTCTTTGTTTTGTTTTTTTATTTGTTTGCTGAATGGTAGGCAACCTAAGTGATTTGAGTGAGGTTGTGTCTGCTGATCTCTCACAGGACTGAGGTACGGGTCCCTCTCGTCTTTGGAGGCAAGGCTGAAGATGCTCTGGCTTCCAGATGAGTCGTTGTCACATGGGCTGAAGCTTTGCTCGTCTGTATCCAGGCTCGGGTACAGTACAGTGACAGTGACAGTACTAAACAGTAGCGCGGGCTGAGCTCAGCAGTGAGCTCGAGCTGTACTGTAGTACTCTACTTCCGTGGTTGTAAAGCGGTCTCGTGCTACGGGGAATTTCCCGTCCACGTGCGTGAAAAGTGTGTCGAGAAGGCGGGATCAAAACAAAGCCTCTGATTGGTTCCCGCGACCGTATGTAAATGACCCTTAAGGGGATAAAGCTCCTGTTCGCTGCCACAGAAGACAGTTGGCCGACAGAAAATGGCTTCTCTTTAAGTGGGTTTATTTACTAAAGTTTAGCACCGCCCTGGCGGCGGAGTCACGCTGGAGCTGACGTCGGCGAAATGAAATCAGCCGCTTGCCTTTCTCTTCACAGAATGAAGTTGTCGTGGGGGTGATTCGGACTAAACTTTTTGATGCTCAAGGATATGAACTCAGTCCCATTTTTCTAACTAAAGCTGTTGCAAGAAAGCCTTTATTTGTGGTAAGTAATTGGCCTACTTATATTTTCTATGTTTGTTTATATGAAATCAGACACACTTTCTTTACAGTTGTAGCTAAAGCCCGTATCGGCATATGACAAACATTCGTGTGTTTTACTACCACTTGTAACAAAACAAATAAACAAACAAACAAAAACAAAAAAAAAACCCCACATCTTAACAAAAAGCATGGTTGTATACTTTACATTGAATTCTCGGAGTAAGAAACTACCGGCATCGCTGTACACCGACCGGTCCTTGAATGGCTCATTGCTGCACTTGTTACGCACACTTAACAGCGCTTTAACAACAAACACGCTGTCACGCACACTTGTCACGCACTTTTGGTTCACACTTTACACCGTTTGTCTTAAATTAAACAATTGTTATTATCCAACTCTTTGTTATAACTTTATTACATCGGTTTAAAATGCTTGTACATGTTAGAACTCGTGTGTGGGTAACAATAGCCATCGGTCATTTTGGTGTTGCTTCTTTTGTAGCGCGGCTTTAACATAGTGATATGTGATGTAAGTAGTGATATGTGTCTCACCCCTCACCCCACCTCGTTTGTTTGGGTTATTTTTGTTTACAGCAGGGGGAGCCACTGTCTGACAAACACTCAATGGGACAGCAGACTGTGCGCACTGGACAGTCCTATCTGAAATTTGGGCACGTTCTATTTTCGCAGGTCTTCCATGTTCTGACTCTGTGTTTGTCAAAACAAAGCATGAAGTGGTTTTGATTGTATGGTTTATTGAGGGCACAGACTGTAGCGTGAGGTCTGGGCATACTAGTGGTCTCTGCTTAGGTTGGGTGAACAAATGAAAACTTTGTGCTGGCAGCCTGACAGACCGAGCCAGGGAGAGTAACTCCTCACACACTGTCATTACCCTTTGGCCCGCACTTTAACTGTGCTGCTAGTAGTAACCCTATATTACAATTCAATGGCAACGTGGGGCTCAGTTGCCAGGGCATCTTCCATATTGTCCATATTTTGATAAATCTTGTTACCTTGCAAGAGGGTTCAGGTTGAGAGAAGTTTATCCTCGTCTCTTACCACACAGTCATGATGGTGCCTTTTGAAACTGTCAGAGGATTTTTATTGTTATAGTCAGTTCTAACATTTGCATACAAAAATTTGATGTAACCATCACATACGATGTTGGCCCCTGGCCAGATTGCTGCTTAAATAGCAAAGAGTCCGCCACTGATTTGACCCAGTGAGCCAAACCTTCTCCAGTGCCTGACCACAGACAACAGTGCGGTTTCATCACTGAGCTGCACACATCCATTTAACTCAATTCACTGTGGACTCGCCACAGACTCGTGAGGACCGACCATCTGCTCATTTTCCCCCACCAACGTGACTAGTGAGGTTTTATTGATTCAAGGGCACTCATTATGAAGCAGACAGGTTGTCTATAATCAGAAACAAGAGAATGAATTCATAATAAATGTTTGTGAGCTCATTTCATTGACTCTTGTGAAGGACATTTTAACAGATGCATCATTAGCAGCTACATAACTTTTTTCATCTGTTTCTATAAGGCCACTCAGTGCACAGTGACCCCGCATGGAGGATGAGGAGGATGATGTGTTTGAGCCAGATCTGCACTGCTGGCACACCACGTTCAGGCAGATAAAGTGTGAAGACCGGGCCACGCAGACACCCGGCCCTGCCCTGGCCCCCAACAAAGGCATGCTTCCCTGTGGAGTGGCAGAGGAGCCTAGACCACTCTTTTACGGTATGCTCTCACTCACACACTTGCTCAGAACAGGGAAAGGAAACATGGCTATGTGCGTGACTACTAGTTATAAAACAGAAGCGTGCTTCTCTAATATGAGATAGTGTGAGAAAAGTGTATCTCTGTTGTTAGTGTGATCAGGCCTTGGCGCCTGATAGTCGACTTTTTATGGTCCACATAGAGTGTGTCCAGCTGCTATGCCATTCAGTGGGCGCCAGCCTGGCACTGTGACTCATGAGAGGTGACAGCAGTGCTCACCTGAAACATATCACAAACTGGCTATAAGATACCACTGTCCCACTCTGTCCATTTACAAATGTATGACTTGTACAGTCCAAACTACAGACAAAGGTGCATGTTAAGAAGTCTATAAAATAAAACAAAATGCATCATTAGGACAGTAGAGGTATCATCAAGGCATTTATAGCTGCATGATATATATTTCACTTAACAGGCAACGCAGGTTTTCGATTGCACTTCCCGGCACATTTTGAACTTGGTGAAGATCAGGAGGCAAGTGGATCACTACAAGAGAGAGAGATGCAGAACGGGAGGGAGGCACTCCCCAGACAGCCTGTGGCAGCGCGCAGCATGGAGGCCTGCATTGGCCACAAACTGCAGCTCATAGGAGACCAGTTCCACCGGGATCACTTACAACGGGTGAGACAGCACTGACATCGCATGGAGATTTGTACAAACTTAAAGTTTAATGTTGAGCCAAAAAGTAAAATCTCTCTGTTTTGTTTTTTTTTCATAAAAAAAAAAAACTATATAGAGGTTCAAGTATAGAAATATGGTATGTATTTTAAGTAAGTTAGATTTAATGTAAGTTACCCCTGACCATCTAAACCACTACCACAACCGTTAAACCCACAGTACAACAGAGACTTCATTTATTGGTTGTAGTGTGTTATTGCCTGTTTGTTTGGGTGAGGCTGAGCATGTGTACAACTTTATCCCTGCATCAGCCCCCTCTGCCTCTGACAAACTGAATCAGGAGGGCCCTTCCCCCACCCTTTGCCAGCTCGAGTCCCCCTCCCCCTGCCTGGTCTTCCTGTTTGTTTCTCTCTCTGTTTCCCTAGGCAGGACTTTGGGAGGATGCTTAGCCTTGAACAAAACACTAGAGCTGTTCCTGCTTTGTGTTTAGTTTTTCTTGATTAAACCTGTTGCACGATGAACAAACTAGTCGTCTCAGTGTTAGGCGCAGGAGAAAGCAGAAGTGGCGGGAGAAGGTGTACGTGTTGTAACCCGAAGCTGAGTGCGTGAGCCCTGAGGGAACAGCTGTAGTTCCAGGGAGTCTCTCATCAGGCAGAGACAAACAACAAGCCATTATACACACTACTTACACTATACATGACTAAATACATCTAAATAGTACTAGTACAGCATGGAGCTGGTCTGTGGACAGAACCTGTAGAGACACACAGACTTCTCTGATCGCTGCACATATCAGACTCTTCTATAGGCAGGCTGCACACAGCACCATGACTCATGTGTTGTGACACCAGCATTAGACATTAGACATGAGACAAGCAGACAAAGTCAGACTGCCGGTCGGAGACTTGTTGTGTGTCTGGGCTGTGTTGACGTCCTGCACACAGGGGTTGCTGTGGGAGGAGGAAGTGGTCTGTGGGCCAGTGCTGCTTGAGTAAACTTCACACAGGACAGCGTCTGCCTGCACGGGCTCTGTGATGTCATATGGAGGTGACTTTTGAAGACAGATAATGTCTCTTGAATAATCTTTGCAGCCATTCCATACTGTGCAAATGTTGTATTTTGAGCAGCTGTAGTTGTTTCCCTGCTCCACTGCTGTGGGTCTTCTGTGTGCCAGTGTTAGCGTTGGTCTCATCTGTCACAAGCTGATTGCCCATATTCAGCACAAGCACTTGTCCCTGAGCCCTCGGAGTGCTTTGCTCGGCTCTTTTCTTGATAGATTTGGGAGCACTGTGCCTTTGAGTGTTCTTCATGAGGCCCGTGGCCCTTGGCTAAAGCAGGGATTAAGTAGCAGAGCAGAGTTGGAGGATGCTGACAGATAAATTGCTCCTCGTCAGAAAGAGCTGGAGGGGACTAAGTTCCCCCAGAGGAAGGCCCGGCCATTTGAGCCAGGCCAGTAATGACAGTCACAATGGCAGGAAGACTGCTGCGCAGGGCTGCTCCAGAGTTGGGTTTCATCAGTGTTTTTTTAAGAGACGAACCCTGGTGCTTTGGATAGGAGGTGTTGAAAGCTGTCTTGAATATCACTGTGTGTATAAATGTGTGTGTGGAGCTTTATCTCTGTCCTGTTGGCCTGAGGGCAGGGCTTTCTCTCTTGAGTCTCTAAACCTGCTCTTAGAGACAGCTGAGCATTAGGAGCATGACTGTTTAATCAGGTACAATGTAGATGGTGCTCAGCCTTAGTGCTACACTAGTGTGCAGTGCGTGTGTTTCTTACATCAGATAAGCCAGTGTTTGTATTTGGCTGAGGCTCCTCCCTGATGTGACTAACCCAGTGTCTGCTGCAGAGGTTAGCTGCTCTGTTTGTCCTGGCTGATAAGGCTGTGCTTCTGGGCACCTTACAGACAGACGCATGGATAGTGATAAAGCACACCAGGCCAGTGTCACCGTGACGACAGGAGCATCTGCTCTGGCTCTGCCGCTTTATCAGGGGCTAAATATAGACTGACAGCTGCTGGAGGGACTTGTGACTTGTTGTGAAAGTTCTTCACACACTTCTTAATATGACTCTGTCTTTGTTTGTGCTGATGATGCTCTCTGGGCCTGACAGAGCTGAGGCCATAAGGTCAATGCCATAAAGCTCAGCCTCTGCTTGTGCAGATTGTGCAGATTAATAACAATTACACCCTTATAGTAAAAACACATGCTTCATACAATGTGCCTCTCACTCAGACCTGCTCTGCTGCTCTGGTGAAGCTCCACTACTCCATGACATAGGTTTGAACATGCACATTTGTCATATCTCCTCAAGTCACTCTGATAATAACTGATTTCACCATCTTATCCAACCTTAGGCTAGGGTTTGTTTACATCTCGATTGTACTTTACACTCCCAGTTCAGTGAGAAAAGACACACAAACAAAAGCATCTAAGCTTATGCAAC
This sequence comes from Taenioides sp. WSHXM2023, assembly GCA_029959045.1. Lineage (NCBI taxonomy): Eukaryota > Metazoa > Chordata > Actinopteri > Gobiiformes > Gobiidae > Taenioides > Taenioides sp. WSHXM2023. The sequence continues at coordinate 10,833,543 of CM057102.1, read as the reverse complement.
AGGGTGCAAATGTCAACACAGTTTATAAGGGAGACTAAGGCTTATCACAGTTACTAGGTCAATGCCAGGACACCTTAACAGACACATGCTGTATCTAAACTCAGAGACCTTCACTAAACAATTGGAGGTCAAGAAGGGGTCATGACCTTGCCTGACCCCATACTTGTGTTTTTCTTCTAGTTGATATAGTCTGAAAATAAATCCAGTGTTATGGGACAGGATGGAGTCTGTCTTTCGTCTGCACGCAAGCTACTACTGTACTTCTGATACGCACAGTCCATGCCTCTGGTGAAGAGCTCTCTAATCCCATTTGGACCAATTATCTTATCTTCACTTCTCCAGCGCACTGATAGTATTATCCCTCTAATCACACACAACCCAATTGGCTCACAAACCTGGCTGAGAGTGCCTCCTGAGCGACTGCTGCCCACTTCCAGAAACATCAGCTCAAGTGTGACCCAGTGATGAGTGTGTTTATAGCTGGGGATGTCTGAAGGGAAGCCCACATTGTGCTTGGACACTAGGCCTTTCTAATAAGTATTGTCAGCGACTGGACAGACTGTTGACAAAACACTAGCCATGTTCCGCTGTCTAGTTCTGTTTTCCCGCCTCTGTGACTCAAGGGTGACCTACAAACATATCAAAAATTCTCATCATTCATATTCATTTTATTCATTTTCAGCACGCATTGTCAAAAAGAATAAATGCTATTGCAAATGTATATGTAACACAGAAACTATAACTTGCATTCTATACAGCACAAGCATGATTTTTGGACTAATTAATGTTTACAAACTTGTATTTTTCTGTGTTGTAGTATCACCAAAACCAAAGGAACCAGGGCCCAGTGTGGTGGCGCCTGGCTGTAGCTCTGCTCAGTCTCCTGTTCGACCGCGGAGGACGAGCAGCAGCGGGGCAGAGGTGAGACAGCTCCCGCCCCTCTGTCCCATACGAGGAACTGGACTCCTAATGGCACTGTCTTATCCAACACGGGTCTGTTTTGGAGAGGAAACGAAAAGAGAAGGTCACCGCGGGACGGAGACAACCAATTTTTATACTTTTTTTGTCTTTCCAAGGCGATGCCATGATGTTCTGAGATTTCCCCACAGGACAATGTCAATATTTTGGTATACATGTTGTGTAGAAGTTTTGTATAGTACTGAATGATCTTTTTGCACTTCAACACGTATCCTCCGCAGACCCTGGGAATGCCTTATAATTCAAATGTCTTCTGCCAGAAAGAGTATTGAGCAAAAATCAAGAAGAAAGTTTTCTGTTGTGAAGTTGTCCAGGTAACCAGTCGAGTTGATTTACTCATTTTTCCAAAGACTCCGAACAAAGCATTTTGCACCTCAACCATTCATCTGTTCATTTTTGTGTTGTTAATTTCGTAAGATTTCTTTATTTTAACATTTTCTTGGTATTGTTAACATTCAAAAACACTGGGAGCAGAGAGACGTGTATTATGCCTTTTAAAAAAAAGTCAACATGCCATATAAATACATGGACATTGGCCTTCCACTTAGTCATGTGCTAGAGTATCGGGGTGGAGTTAGCGTGAGCATCACTTACTGGTTAAACAAGCCTGGTAAGTGCAGCTGTACAGTCAAGTGGCTAATATTGTCAGTGTTACAAATCCTTATCAGCAAACAGCCTTTTCTGTGAGTCGATTGGGCACACAATTTTTTTTGACTGAAACTAGAAGCACAAAGAAGCTTTTCACAAAATTATATAAGGCTAAATCTGCGGAAATGTTAGCATCTTGGATAATAGCTTTGGCCCAGTGTAGGCTGTATTGTCTCTTGTGCTTTTTTTACGATTGTTCTCAGATTTTCATGCCCTTTGAGTGGAGCACTGGATCCACTGTTTTTGCACTATACTACTACACATCCTTCAAAACAGATTGTTACCCAGCGTACCTCTGTCATTATGAAGGTAGCAGTTCAAGTCTTATATCTTTTTAACACATTTCAGAGCCTCAATATTTCTGGGTATGACTTCTGGCAATGTCTGAACACCAAACGGATAGCAACATGTGAACTTCCCTCAGGCTACTGTTTCGTAACCACCAACTTTATATTTGAATAATTTGGGATTTGCTTTGTTTATGGTGCTCAGATCGGATTTGGGTATTACAATCACCATAGACTATTATTATATTAATGTTAAGGACACTGTTGAAAATACTGTATGTTTTATCATTGCCCAGCCAACTTGTGGACCCATGGAGCAGAACATATCAGGGCTCTTCATATGCTCCAATATAATGTCATGGTTATCACTGCGTAAAAAGGATTTTTTCCTCTTGAAAGATAGGCTATCTCAGGGACAGATTTTGCAGCTACTGAGAATCCTTGAGAAGCATTCACTGTTTGCATGCAAGCAGAGAAATGTTTGCCTTAAAGGTGCTGTAACTGATTTTTACTGTCTAAAAATATAAAAAAAAAACTGGTTGCAGCAGTCCAAACTTATTCCTCACCTTCTTAATGCATTCCTAGCATCCTAATTATTCACAGTGATGAGTTTATAAGCAGATTTCACAACTTTCAGAGGCCAGAGTTGCCAATATGCACCTGCTAACAACAACTAGCATGCTAACAGCACACCCGCATTACTTCCTAGTTTGTGTGCACATACATGAAAAAAGTTTGATTGGCGTTCAACACTACAAAGTTAGGTCTAAGAGTAGCACCATTCCTCACATTTCTCTCTGCTTGTAAGCGTATAGTGAGTGAGGAGGAAGAGCAGTCGTTCCCAGTCCATATTGGGGGGGGGGGGGGGTCTGTGGTGGGTGGGGGGGCTCCGGAGCGTGTGGGGGAGGGGGGGTGAGGTGCACTGAATGATACGGTTGTGGTTATAGTTTCCTGCAGATCCTGAACGCTGAGCCAGTCCAGGAAGCCCCTCCCCTCACCACAGCCTCCTCTCCACTTCTTCTCAGATCATTCTTTATGGTGGATTACTTTTTTCTCTTATCTAACTTATTTTGGTGTATTTATTTTGTATATCTGCCTGTTTCTCTCTACTGTATACATGTGTGTGCAATTCTTCTGTGTCTTGGTCTTAGCTAGTTGTGTGGAGGCCAGCGCTGTGCCTGACACACTCTGGCCCACTCCTCTCTGTCTTACTCATATCCTGCCCACAGTTTAACCCTACTACACCAACAAACAGTAACGATAACAAACAGTCATTTTCAGTAATAGTGACGCCAAATTGTTCTACCTCTGACTGAGCTTCACAGCTTTGAATGAGAGCAATAGAGTGCCATGGACGCAGTGCTTATTGGGCGACTGTTAGCAGACAGTAGTGGGAGTCCGCTCCGCAGTTTGTGTGATACTTGAAAACCAATAGAAGCACCACAGATGAGACCTTTGGGCTTCAGGGTGACTGTATATGCAGGAGTTTATACTTTTTGACCCAACCAATGCAAACATTTAGTTTGTGGTTTAGGAAAGCAGTAGTTTTGATGCAGTTTCATGCAATCTTGCCTTTTTAAAGACACAATAGTTGTACTGGGGACATGATGATGACCGTTAAACCATGAAAGGTTGCCTTCAAAGACTTTAAACGTTGAATCCTATGGTGTTATTTGAGTTTGAACCTTGTGTTGTAATCAACATGCACTGGAAAGTATGGTTTGTAGATCCCATGGGTCCATATGTGTTATGTTAATGTATAGTATATACTCTGGTTTGTTTTCATTAGGCTCTGTGCCACATGTCAGTGGTATATATTGTGCATTGACCTGAGAGACTGGGCCTGTTTGATTGATTTAAAGGGAACACACCACATGGTGCCCTGTGTATTCTGTAGTGACGTTCCCATACTGCGCTAAGAGCAGCCATCCCTGAGTGGGACATATATTTATGGAAACCGTCAGTGTCTTGAATTTTGTAGTCCACTTTATATGCATTATTGAGGAAGGTTTTAAATTAGATTTTTTTTAAACAATAACATTTTTTCTTCATGATCTTTCTTAATGTTTTAACATGTATTTTCATAAAATTGTTTTTATAGACAGTTCAAGCTTGTACAAAGTCCATGTGACCAAGGGCATTGAGTATAGTAACTCACACACATTCCCTGCACATCACCATGTGGTTTTAACCCTTTACTCTTGTGGTCACAGTGAACTGGTTGAAACAGTGAACACGGGAATATGCCTTTAACTGCTCAGTTCTACAGTCTTGATTATCACACACTCTCTGTATACCAAGAAATGAGACCCAGCGAACATGTAGCATTTTTGTAAACATTGACTGTGTGTTTTCGAGACTCTACTGTGCACTCATTTTTGTGTTTTTATATATTTTGGTTGTTAATATTATATGGAAGACAATTTGTAATGTAGTGCAATATGCTGTACATATGGAGCTTTGCTCTACAAATCTTTTTCAGGATTTCTTGTTGTTTATTGGTACTTTTTTTCAATAAAACTTTATTGAAGGTGTCATGTTTCCTGACTGTGTTTTTATGCACAGTAACATTACCAGTACACCAGCTGACATAATCCATGAGCCAGGACTGTTTCATTTATGGATGTTACTTAAAGACCAGTGCCTCTCCCTTCTGTCCACTTGGCCAATGAGAAGCTGTATCTGCTCTCAGACACAGGCAGAGTAATATATTTGATGCTCTGCTCTCACTCCTGAGTGCTGCTTGTGTCTAAGGGAGCATTAGCCTGTAATGTATTAGGCCAGTATGTTAGAGCAACCAAAGCTCACCCAACGCACCTGAACCATTGTTAACTGTTCTCACTCCACAAGCTTATCCTGGCCCTTTGCTTCTTCTAGTTCTAACATATTCCACCAGACAAACCTGTGCTCCCTGGAGGCATGGGAGTGAGTGTCTTCCTCTGACACTCCTACAGTTTCATGTGTATAAACTCAAACATGTCCCTGTCCCGCACACATCAGTCAGAACCGCCCTGCTCATACCTGCCCACCCCTCCCCCTTCAGGGCAGACACGTGGCACTTCCATTGTGCTGGCTGCTGGGTACAGTTGCAGGTCCTGCCCACACCTGACTCACCTGTTTGTGTGCTGCAGGTGACAGGAGCCCCCCTCTCCCTGGCTGAAACATGTACACAATGACACAGGATGTGGTGGAGAAGATGGCCTTTCCCCAGACACACTGGGCTGAGCACTCTGCTCGTAATCCTCTCTCTTAAATGTTCAAGTCCAAGAAGCTCCAGGCTTATGACAGCTAATTAACACAGCTATTTATACAACTGTCACAACATATCAGGATCATATAGCTGTGCTGGTGGAAAGGCATCATGGAGCTTATATGTAAGGATCTACATATTTCACTCACTCTTACTGTGAGCAGGGTCACCTCCCCACAAATATGAATCTGTAACTTGGTTTGGTAACATGCTTATCTCTCTGTAGATTAATGCCATACTGTAGAACATTTGTGGCAAAGGAATAACATCTCCATGGAGACATTCTACCAGAAAAGTGACATTAAGTGACCTTTAAATGATACATTGAGATCACTACTCACAATTTAACCACAACACAAGATAGCTTGAACCATAGAATCTGGCAACATAATGTGAGGAGGTCATTCAGCTCTCTGACAGAATAATGTGCTTGAGAACCAGAACAGTGTAAACATAAACCACTTTTATCTTGCTCAGAGATACAACAACAGTGAATGCTCATTCCGGGTTGTGGAAGACTGATTTTGGGTACCCAAACTTTACTTCTTAGCCCAAACTGAACCAAATGAGCGATCCAAGTATAATAATGTTTATATAGGCTATAGAGAAATAAAAATCAGCTATTGACAGTTAATTCAGTAGGCCTAAACAACTAAGTAGAAGTAGTTCACCTTTTCAAAGCTAAGCAACCACAAATGAAACCCTAGGAGAACCAGGTTTAGACCACTGGAACGTTGTGGAACCCTGTACACCCCTGTGCATCCCTTAACTATTGTGACTCTATTACCACACTTATTATAACCAAACTCTCTTCTTGATTCAGTAAGTTGTCTTGCATAAAGTGCTTCCTATACTATGCCTAGAGAATGCTCACATGTCAGCCCAATGACACTTTATAAGAGAAAGGCTTTTGTGCCAAACTACATCTGTTCAGCTCAGAGGGCTGCCACAGTGTTACGTTGGCTGATATGAGCCTTATTTTTAATCCTGAGGATGTCCCTTTCCCCCTCTGGCCGCCCGCACTCGGTTCCAGTGTGTAACAGTGAGTGTAGTGGCTTTCCCTGCTCAGAACAATGGCTCTAGTGTTCCCAGCCCTGGCCGCCCGCTCACAGAGACACCCATTAGAGGAGCGTCTATCTCTGAGGTCAGCCCCACGGCTCTCTCACAACTACAGCGCCTGTTTCTGTTTGCCAAGCCAATCAAAATACTGCAGCCTACTGTGTTAGCTTAAACTGCAAGCTAAAAATAATACAGAAATGATTACATTGTAATAGTTAACAGTTAAATAAAGTAAATGCTATGAAATAGCTAAATAAGTTACTTAAGGTAGGGTGAATAGACCAAAACCAGTGACTTGTCCCAGGTGTCCCTATTTTTGACCAATCTGATACCTGCCAAACATAAAGAGAGGCATAAATTGTCATTTGTTTAGGTAAAATACAGAAAAGCTGCTTAACAATGACCAAAACACAAAGAAAATGTGACTATACTGACTCACATTAGTGCTGAGTGCGTAACAGTTTTCCTTAATTATGCACTCGTTTCACAAATTTATTATTACCAACCAACCCAAACCAGAGATGTCCTAGTTTTTTATTTTGAAAATCTGGTCACCCTACTTAAAGGTGATCTAGGTAACATTTTTCAAAGAAGATTTTATTGCCTGAAATGTTCCACTGTTTGGCATTAAGCATGTCCATGGAAACAAACAAGTTACACCATCAGGCTAAGTTACAGGTCATGTCTGTGGAGAGATGACACAGTCCATAATAAAAATGCAAAAAAGGGATTTTTTTTGCAATAAAAATACTAATTGAATAAATGCAAGATAAATATGTTTGATATAATACTTTCCGGTCAAAGCAAAAGGCCAGTCCACCAGAAAAGTTCACTTTAAGATATCTTAATTGTTGCTTCTTGAGTTAAAAGTCTTAAAAAACATATTGTTGCTATATACCCCAGTCCTACCCTCCTCCCATTCACTCTGTCAATGTTGCCATGGCGAGCTTAGCCCATGCATGCAACAAGGTGTGCTTCTGAGATAATAGGAGCTTTAACAATAGTCTGCCATATTGTGCACACTTTTAATCCTCTATGCTCTGAACAAGTGAATTCTCCAGCGCATTGTCAAACATCTTGTTCATGTATCTGCTTCAAATTTGTCATCGTGACTCAAAAGATGGCTTTGCTTTGTTGATGGTTATGTTCTGTGCTACAAATCGCATGTCTGAGCTGAAAGGTTTATCGCCAAGTCAAACAATAAGGATAACATCTGCTCCCTCCCCTTCTCACCCCTCCACTCCATTCTGTGTGACAGCACCAAACACTCAGCCAGCACAGCACACAGGTTCAAAAGTTGAGTGAAAACTATACTAAACTTTATTTAATTACTATTTTTGTCAGGTAGTTATTTCTGTTGAAAATGATCTTATGTGTAATAACATTATTTTGGCAAACTACTATCTATAATACCTACAACATCTGTACACAACAAATCCTTGGCACACGTATAAGTCATAAAACGTCCAAAGTCAGCTCTTTATATTTCACTATTGTTATTGTGGGTCTCCACTGCTCCATTGTGTGTTGGACATGCCCAAACATCTCCCCTGGATTCTGGTGGGGATATGTTAAACAGATCAGCTGGCTCCTCCCAGTGTGATGGAGCAGCAGCTCTACAGCAAGCTGCTCTCAGTAGACTAAAAATACTCTAAAACAACTTTAACAGTTTCAGTTTACACACAAATTCATATCCAACTGAAAAACACAAGCTCTGTTCCATGACGAACAATAATTTTCTATGGGATGTCACCACAATGTGTTTTTAAATGTTCTTTATGTTTATTTCTTTACCATTTTGTATTTAATGTGTTCACTCTGCATAAATGTGCAAAAGCACTTGAACTCATTTGGATAGAAATCCTAATGTCACAGCTGTATGTCTTTGCCCGTGCCAAATTTGAACACTCTCTCCTCTTGTTTGCGCACACATCTGGTGCTCTGCTGTCATGTGAACAGGCGGCTAAGCTAACAGCGCTGCGTGTTGCTGTGTGCAGAGGGGAGGGGCACGAGGAGCGGGGCCAAGTCATGGAGCTTCAGCCGGGCATGCCATGGGCGCACTCACCCTGCCCCCTCCCTCTACTACTACTTCTGCTATCGCTGTGACTCGAGACAGCTGAACTCTTCTGGCAACAGACTCTTGAGTCTAAGCCCCACTGACCCCTACCAAGCTCCTGTCACAGCTGGGGCCAAGAATCAATATGCTAATGCTTAATGTCAAATAAACAACTTTCTGACAGCCATCTTGTTTTGTTTATGCTCTATGTTCGGTGTCTCGTGCTGCAGCGCCTGCCCTCTTTACTTTCTCTATTAACGGGACATTGAGCAATCTCCATGCACACAGCTCTGCGAGTTTGCTTTGTTTACCAGGAGCAGCCCAGCCGAGCGCAGGGCTTTGTCGAGCGCTATTCAGTGGAGCCGCACAGCTGTGACACACACACAAACGCACACAAACGCACACAAACACACACACACGCACACACACATCTGACTCACAAACCCTGCAGTATCCTGTGGTCAAGGGGAGGGATTTAAACCCTCACGGCGCAGCGCATGAACCTGCTGAACTTGTCTTCTTACTTCTCCTGCTGGCTATTGTTCCCCCAAGTTTTTTCTACATCTCCATACAAATTAAAAAGATGCAACCTGGAACCATGAACCCAGCGTGCGTCTGCCTGTCCCTGCGTGTAACAATCCATGAACCATCGGAAAAAGACACAAATGTTCTCTAATTATGATTTGGGTTGTCACTCAATACACAATACATAAACAACTTGGGTCATTGTTGGGAACTAATTGGCAAGAAGAGGAATAAAAAAACTTGTAGTCAGCATGGTTTCCTGAGGACACAGAGAAGCAGCGCACACTGACACAGCCTGAGGTGCACTATAATGAGAGAAGCTCACTTTTCCACATGTGTTCTGGAAAAAGGGCATGGTTAAATCCTCCTGGTTGTAAAAGTGGACCAGTTCAGTGGGTGCATTTTGAGTGGAACAGAGCAGGTTGGCACAGAGCCAGGCAGCAGTCAAGCAGTGTGTCTTGTTAGCACACCTCACCTTGATAACAGCAGAGCACGGGTAAGGCTAAAGCAGAAAAACAAGCAGGGCTGAGGGGTGGGGCTCAGGGGACACGCAAAGGCCCTCCTCCGAACACTAACAGCCGCAAAACAGTGGAGTCAGAGCAGCTTTGCCTGGATCAAGTTTCACAACAGAGCCAGCCAGCCCTCTTCGGACTTTTGCGCCTCCCATCCCCCACTTGCAAACTCCTCATTTTCTCCTAGTCTGTTTTTCTTTATAACTATCACTTTACCTTTTTCCTACTATGCATGTTCTTCTCCTTGGACCCTCTTTGGATGACGGACAGTGTTGATTTAGCCCAGTACTGGCTAGCTTCCAGCTCATATAAAACAATTGCATGAGGTACAAGCGTGAGCCAACTTTAGACGGCCATAAACAAAATCCTTGACTGTTTTCTCTCTCCTCAAAAGACACAGTAATTGGAGTCCAACCTCTCTCTGAGCAGTTCTGGAAAACAGAGATGGCTGCAGTGTAATCAGCCTGTCCCTGTACTTGACAATAGTGATGTTCAGGGGTAATACTTTACTGTCTCTTTGGGGAAATGGGTCTGTATTTGACTTTTATGAGATGGAGACAGGGTCTTTGTTCAGCAAAATGCCACAAAGTTGGCAACAAATTTTAGTCTATCCACACTCACAACAGAGTGTTATGTCTTCAATTTTAAACTTAGAATTAGCAATTCTTTTTGTCAGACAGGAGCATTTGTTTACCTGTTTTACATGTTTTGGCTACTTCTTGTAGCCTTCCTGTAGTGTCACATGATGGTGTAGTGTCTTCTAGGCTGCTTTACTTGGTTTTGCCAGACAGCAGGGGAAGCTTACGCCCCCACTGTTTGACGTCTTCTCTCTCCCGTGTGTGATAAGGTATATGCTCCTTTGTCATGATTTATGCTCCTTGGACCTCATTTTTGGATCTCAATGACCCCTCTGTTAAATGCAAATGCATTGCGACGCCAAATGATACGTAATACATGCGATACCATGTCTATCGTGCAACAAAACATCTAGGGGAAACAGGAAGACCATATGGAACACAGAAAAAAGAACATCAAAAAGAGTTTGAAAAAGAAACGGCCAACACAAACAAGACATGGACTGGAACAATGCCAGGCTCATGAAAAGCATGAAAGCAACAAATACCAGCTCTGGATCAGAGAGGTCATCGAGAGCGGGAAATGAGGTCCAAAGAGCATAAATTATGATGAGGGAGCGTACACCTTATTACACACATGGGATGTGGTCCTGGAGAATGCGTTTGACAGTAGGGAGTGTAAGCTTTCCCTACTGTCTAGCAAACAAGTAAAGCAAACCTGTCTGACAAAAAGAATTCAAATTCTAACAGAGCATACTGTTGTGTTGTTGGACAAAACACTTCACTTGCCTGTGTCTGAATATGGTGTATGATGGTGTATGATGAATATGAAGTATAACGATTTTCTTCGAGCCAGATCACGATTTAGATTTTTTTTCACCATAATTCATATACACTTCCTGGATTTATTTGACCTCTAAGTGGCCAAGATAGACATCTGCTTGTTCTCAGAGTTAACTTTGATATTAATTCCACTTTGGAGTAAAGGAGTCTGGAGTACAAGACACAGGAAAGCTATAATAAAATCTGAATTACCACCTTAAAAGTTTATATAGTTAGATTCTGTGACTGTGTTATAACAGCCCAACACCTTCCACTCCATTCAACCCTGGAATGTTGAACACCAAAAAGTTGTCAGCAGCTGAAAAATCACACATCTTTAATTCAGCCCAATAGGAGATAAACCTGAAAAACATCTTATTGTTTCATAGCGTTACCTCAACTCCTCCCTTATCCCTACATGCTCCATGGCGAGGACAGTAGAGCAGTGGCTTGAAAATGGCTTACAGCATTCTGTTTGAGCCATTCACTGCTGCTGTATCTCTGACATGATTGGCTGCAGGATTTACCCAGAGGACCGTCAGTAAACTTGTGAACCCACCCTTCTCAAACACAGAGCTATAGACATCTGGAGCTAGTACTCATTGGGGACTGGCGCTCACTGTCTCATCATTAACCTCCTTCACCTCCATCTTACATTCGGACAACATGAAAGACGCTTTGAGGTAAACAAAAACACCAAAATCTGTCTAGTAACTTCAGGGAGTTGAGACAGTGGATATTCTATTATTATAATCTCTGTAACGGAAGAGGAATTTCTGTATTTTTGGGGCTGTTTAGTTAAAAAAACAGAATAACAGAATAACAGAAATCTACAGTCCCAGCAGGAAGCCGTCATGGGATTTGGGCAAAGCAAAACAAGATGAGCCATTGCACTGAACAGATTTACTCATAAATAATTCCCTTGAATAAAAGTGTAATGAGGACAGACAGGCTGGTGGGCTGGAAAACAAATGGGAGAGAGGTAGAAATACATTTTCTACATTATGTTGTCAAACACGGCAGTTAAAAAGATTTAGAATGACCTGAAAATAATGACAAAGAAACAATCTTCCACTCTGTCTTTGCTGGTGATGTTCCTATAAACATAAGGGGTTTTAACGTTATCATTATTGTGTGCTTTGTTGTTTGTGCAGATTTTGAATACATAAAGTGAACCATATGTGATTATAGTATCTTGGTCAAGAAACCCCATGTCCACTTGGATTGCAGATGAGTGAAGCAATAGTGCATTTTAGTTCAAGTTGTTAAAGGGCCCATATTACACTGTTTTGTGATATATGTTATAACAGTTTCCTCATTAAAAAAAAATACCTGGAGTTGTGTTTTGTTTCATTCACACTTGTTTAACACACAAACCCTGCATATTTGGGCTGAGGTCTTCTGTGAAACAGAACACTTTGAGATGTCATGTGGAAATACAAGAAGTGCTCCACTGTGTTTTTGAACTCTATACACCATCAATAGAATCATTTGGAGAATTTCAGCCCTGGACCTGCTAATCTTTACTAAACTAAAAGTAAAAGGTAGCCATTAACTTGAAAACTACCGCTTCATATCACAAGGTGGAACAGAGCATTCTGACCTTTGGAGATGTAGCCAGACTAACAATAAAGGATTACTCGAACATGTGATCAAAATAAAACATAACTCCAGGGATGTTTTTGATGAGGTAACAACATTATAACTTAGACTTAGACTTAAAGCTTACAGGAATCCATTTTGTGTAATACAGGACCTTTAAGCAGTGACTAGACTGAAGTTACCATGTCCTTAGGCTGGATTTCATTGAGGATTGTCTGGAAGTCCTTCTGTGCTCTATGTAACTTTTCTATTGGAAGGACAGCCACTTTTTTTTCTTCATGGTCATGTAATTGTATTTGCCTAGAATGTTCCACAGTACAGCACAGTAGTTTAATGCCATTACACTGATGTAACCCGTGGAAACAAGCAAATGACACTACCAGGCCAAGTTAAAGTCAGTAAAGAGATGAACCCGCTCACAGAAAGAATGCATGTCTTTCTTTGTTTCATTTTATTTTATTTTATTTTATTTTATCTTATTTTATTTTATTTTATTTTATTTTATTTTATTTTATTTTATTTTATTTGTTATATCAAATTGGAAGCATTTAGACTTTAGTTGAGTTTTATCTATGTTAATATTTTTTTCTATCAACAGCATGTAGTATCCAAGATTATCCATGTATCTGGCCCCCTTCTCCTGACAGCAAAATGATGCATTTGCTTCTTTTTCACCATAGTTCAGTTGAGAAATGACAGGAAACAGTGGATAAAAGCAACCTTGACACTTGTGTTATCATCACACATGCGATATTACTTTACTTGGTGATATCAAAACAGAAGATCAAACCCAGACACTGTTGTGGAACTCTCTTAACTACAGTTTCACTTTTCTTGGTGCTCTCGTGCTGTTCTTTGTTGTTGTGGTGAGAATGGCCCTGTCTACCAAACGCGCCAGAGAGTGAAAAAGACGATGGAGTGAGGAGTGTGGTAAGAGCAGACAGAGTACAGCAGTCACATCTCACCACAGAGAAAACCCACTCAGCCTGGGCCTCAGCTCCAGCCCAACCACTGGGGCAACCACCAGAGTCATGCTAGAACCTCTTATTGAGCATTATTACATGGTGTCTCGTTTGGGGTTGACATGCGTCTAACAGCTCGTCAAATCACATGTTTAGCTAGACTACAGAAAAAAGCACTCATTTTTAAAGGTGCACTGTGCAACTTTCCTTGTGGAGAGTCCCTCATCTACTTGTCTCAATGGAGATGTTATTGCTTTACCTGGAATGTTCCATGGTATGATATTAAATGCATCTATTTTTATTTCTTACAGGTGTTTCTGCTGCTCAAAAATACAATAATTCTCTTTGTGAATAGAGGGTTGCCTCTCCACAGATCTGACCTGTAACGTAAACTACAGTTGTCTCCCTTGAGATAGATAGGTGTAATCTCTACCGTAGAACATTCTAGACAAAGCAATAACATATCCATGAAGATAAGCAGGTGGTGGACCCTCCACTAGAAAAAGTTACGTAATGTGCCTTTAAGAAAGAGGGATCGAACATTAAATTCAAACACAGGTTATGCACATTTGACTTCCACATAGGAACATCATTTCCTTTGAATTAAACAGTTCCTTTAACATTGTTGGCCAACTTGAAGGCAAAGTGGGTGACTGCTTGTAGTTGGCAGATTAGCCTGTAGTACATCTTTGTAAGTTAATAAAACCAGCACTCAATAGCAAATCTATAAAGACACAGGGAGAACATGCAAAAGAGAAAGCCCACTCCACAATCTGGGAATCGAATCAGGGACCCTTTGACTGTGAGAAGAAAGCGCTAACTTCTATTACTTCTACTGCTTCTACTACCATGATGAACAATCTGCTTTGTTGAAGGCTTACTGTTTACAAGTGTTTTGGGGGAAACAGCTTGCCATAGATAAGACTGATGTAAATACCTCCTCATGTGTTTAGCTTTGGTGATAAGACTATTGTTTTTGACACTCCCTGACCCACTGCAGCAGTTGTGAATTTGACAAGATCACTCTTTATCAGGCAGACCAGGAAGTGCCTTGAAAACAAGTCTTTCCCAATCATCAACACTGTGAATGTTCCCTAATAGGTTTACACTGAATATCAGGCAGATTAACAGCATTAGGATTAATACTTCCAGTGCTGGCTGTGATAGAGATAGTGGAGAATGTTGGTCTCTCCCTATGGGCTCTCACTGGGGAACACGGCTCTAATCTGGTTACCAAAAAGGGATTTCATGGAGGAGAAATTACATCAGCTCTACTGGTAAAGGTACAAAACACATGCAATAGTGGACCAGCAGGGTGTTTGTCTGTGCAGGCAGTGAGCAGACAGTCTGTAACTAAAAGCAGAAACAATGCAATCTAGAGCAATAATTTATTACAACATTGGCTCAAGTGTCAGATTTCACAAAGGTAACAATTAAATTCAAATTTAATAAGCAATATTTTGTACCTGATTTTTACAGTCTCCATAACATGAAAAACACTAGTTCATTTTAGTTCTTAGTTTAGTTATTCCTCACTTACCCAGTACATTCCTAGCATCCTAATTATTCACCATGAAGAGTTTATAAGTGTGTTTCGCAACTTTCCGAGTCCAGATCAGTACTTTGCTATCACAGTAATGCTAACAAAAAGTAGCTAAGTCTTCCTAATTCTTGGAGGATAAAACTAAAAATATTGAACATCCACAAAGTTTGTTCTGTTGACTCATCATTAGTGGATATGGGCTTTATAGCTTGAATTTTCTCTGCAATCAATTAAATACATGAAACACAGATGTTAGCTTTTGAGTATGTCACGGAAATCAGTAAACTAATAGCAGACTACTTTAAAAAACATTGCCAACTTTTTGTGCTATAATGCAAACTGTAATAAGACTCAAACTCACAATGCTGGTGACTACATTGTTGCAAGATAGGGCCAGATCCATTCTAGTCACTATATACTAGTATTTAACAAGGGCCAGTAGCATATTTTGTTGCAAAGATTGCTAATAAAACTGGCTAACATACAAATAACCACACTTTTAGCAAACATAGATAAGCAACATCTTAATTATGATAATTTTATTTTCAAACTATAGGTACAAGAAGTTTTTGCTTCTTGACCTAGCAGACCAAAACAATGAAACAGCTTAAGCTAGTCCACAGTGAAGGGCCCACTGGTTGTTTCATTGCTACTGGTGTCAAACTACTGAGCAAACGTCCAAACACATTTAATATTTTTCTGGCTGTTTCTGCAGTTGAATGCCTCTCCTAACCTGTTCCTAGCATGATCAGACTGCGCTGATTTCATTTATGCAATCTGAGAGATTCGGATCAACTTCAGTCGAAGTTCTCAGGTTTACATATGGGAAGGTTCAGGGTCTGATTCCTGGTTCACCTCTGGCTTTCGGTGCAGATCTTTCATATTTCTTCCCATGTCGAGGTTAGTTTCCTCCGGGCACTCTGTTTTCCCCATCAATCCAAAACATACACCATAGATACAATCCTCCAGCAGAAGTAGTCCTGACCAAGTCTTGCAACAAGATCAGAGATGGGTCCCCAGGTGCAGCACTGCAGCTCACGTTGCTTTTGATAAGGTGCCCCAGTAGCATTGAAACTGGAGCGGGAATATTACCTTACAAAAATCCTGTTTATATTGAAATAGGCCAGTTATCCTATTTTCCTGGCCTGCATGTAAATGTAGTGTGGAGTGTTTACACCTTTCCACTTGGTGAGAGCAATAAAAATGACTGAAGAATAATTATTGCCTCCCAATGACCGTAAAACTGTAGTTGGTCTCATTTAGACTGGTACTTCCATTCACTTAAGTGTCTCCCTATCACACTGTATCATTTAATGTGCACTCTCCGAGACAGCATTCAAACTCCCTACTCCGTCCCAAACACAGGTCTTGTAAGGGCCGTTCCACCCCGCTAAACGGAGGGCACCCGGCGCTCAATAGAGACTGCACCCACGGGCCCCTAGACAATACTGACTCCTACAATGGCTTTGGCTGGCACACAGATTTCAGTAATTAGACTGTGACTGTTGCTGGCAGGGTTCCAGGGTCAGCACTAGTGATGCGGACGGGGGTTAGGGCAATTTTGGGTGCACATACACACCCACAGGGCACTCCCGCTGTCAGCCATGTTTGGACCTATATGCTACTATCCCACAACCCCATCCGCCCCCACCTCTCCATTCTCTTTTTTTATTTTATGGGTCTGAGTCAGGGTCCTGGGGTTTGTTGAATTTGTTTACCACTGGTTAGTTCAGCCATTTAAGGGGGGAGGGGTAATTACAATGGTGGGGAAAACAAACAGAGGATGGAGCAAAGTAGGACTACTCGTGGTCACATGGGAGCTATTTATTCATTATAACTCAAATGGGGAAAGCTTGTTTACTTTTTTGCCGCAGGATATTTAGATAAAGGTGTGTAAAGCTAACATAGTACATCAGCTGATTCATTAGGTGAGATTTTTGGATTTTCTATCAAAGTAAAGTTGCTAGCGTGGTAAAAGTGGGCGCGTGTTTTTTTCCTCATATGAACTTAAGCTGAACTACGAGCTGCAGAGGTTTTATGAAGTGCATATCATGGTCAGTCGCCCCAAACCAGAGCTGGTTGGCAGAGTGGCGTCAAGTGGTTAGCAGCACAAGACAAACTGCCCAGATAGGATCTTGAACTCTTGAACCGATCACAAACACGGTGCTGGAGAACGGGCCGTCCTCCTTACTTTGTCTCTTTGAATTAGCCCCTGTCTTATTTGTCTGAAGGCAGTTAAAGCTGGCAGTGTGTTTACATGCTAGGACAGACATTAAACCAGCATGTCTCTGCTGTACAATGATCTTAGCCTGTCTCTGAGTTGGGAGAAGTCTGGACTTTGTCTCTTTGCTGCAGGCTGGAGTTTTCCCTCGGGGGATGAGCTGGTGCACACTGTAGATTAGACACTGGAAAACACAAGGAATGAACAATCTGAGCTGCACCACCCCCCCCCGTGACCTGAAGTCTTCTGTAGTGACCTCTGCAGATCCACACTGCCATTAATGTGTCACTGCACATGCTAATATATGGGGATCATAAAATTCATATTATGTGCATATTCAAATGAGCCTTATAATACAGTAAATCACCACAGCTTCTAATAGAAAAATGATTTACAGTTAAGGACAGATAATCGTATAAACACACATGATTAAACCTGTAAACAATGTCTGTTGTAAAAGTAAAACCACAGTTCTTGTTTGCCTTGTTCAGATCCTGGTGCTGTGTTGATTTTGGCAGGACATGCTGAGAGGAGAGTATCGGCCCAAGCCTCATGTTTACCAGTGCAGTATTAAGTCTGTGTCATACTGCAGAAGTGGAATAATGAAAACTGCAGCAGCTGGGCCTCTCTGAGCAGTACAAGAGACGTGTCTGCCTTTCTCTTTCTTTTTTGCTCTATCTGTTTTTGTCCTCTCAACAACTTGTCTCACGTGGTTCTCACACCCCGAAACCTCAGGCTTTCAATCAGCCTGTGAGCTCTTCACAATGGGCTGCACCAATTCCCCTGAGAGCAGAGTCATGCTCATGTAGTGGCATAGACAAGGAGGGTTATGTCTGCATTAATAAAATAATATGATGTTCAGAGGGACAAAGGCAGCAGTGTCTCCCTGTGCACGCTGTGACCTGCACTAACTGCTCATTATAATGTGGGACAAACACATATGGGGCTCTAGTGCAGGGTTTGATGTGGAAGTGTACATGTGACACAGGGCTGCATTTCTTCACAGCTCTGCTAGTTTGTGTGCACTGTACGGCTGTTTGGAGGGCTCAGGCCCCAGGCTTTATGCTGCAAATATCAATAAAGGGTTAATGATTTGGCCTTTGGCAACTCTTTGGTTAAATCATGCTTGGAAATCCCCACTACAAGTGGCACTTCATCTGCACAGCTCACACTGAACCCCTTTCCCCATTAACTCATCCACCTTCAGCCAACAGGCTCTTGTTATCAGCTGAGCAGAGAAACACCTTATGTGAGGCCAAGAGTCCGACTCAGTCCTACAGCAGCCCCAGGCCTGTGAGTGTTAGCCAGAGTTCAGCCTACAGTGTGTGTGGACTTCACTACAGAGATGTGTTCAGGTCTGATATAAAAGTAAAACCTCATGAGAGTATTCCCAGAAATAGACCCAGTGTGTATTTTGTACAAGTCTGACCACAGGCAGCAGTGCACTGTGACAGTCATCTGACCGCGCAGAGCCACAGTTTCACTTCTGATAACACTGAGCTTTGGCTTTCACGTAACACTCCCCATCTCACCACATGTGCCGGGACCCTTAGCTCTGAGCCCCTCAGTGCTGGCTCCAGTTTAAATCACAACATCTGTTTAGAGGAATTACTGTAAAAGGCATTATGTCCTGTGTTTTTATTGTTCCTCTCCGTCCGGAGCCTGATTCGCAGAGTTAAGCTAAACAAGCTGCTGTCCTTGTGGCTAGCGCTGACTGCAGAGGAGCCAGTAGAGCAGGCTGAGGTGATCTCACTGCAGGATAATTGTACTGTGTATGTGTGTTTATGTGCCGGCCCAGAGGAAGTCATTATGGCACCTTCATTAAGACCAATAAAGCTGTGGTGCGTTCAGGGACAGCACTTGGCCTCATCTCAATGAACCACTATATCATCTGTCTATGTTTTCACAGCTACATGCAGCTTCAGGTTACAGCTCCTCTCTGCCCTAGCCTATTTGGACAAGACTCCATACTCTTCATAATTTGCTTTATTAAACCATTCAATACCTGAACATTGTGAGGCACACATTAGAAGTTGCAAAATCATATGTGGAGATTATTGTTCCCATTTATAAGATCGTCTGTGAAGTCAGAATATGCCAAACCAGGCAGTAAGTTGGTTAAAGAAATATTAGCCATTTTTTAGGGCAAAGCACACTAAAAAACCCAACACGTGTCAGCTTCTTCCAGCTTTCGTTAGTGTGGAAGAAAAGGCAAGTGCTGGCAGTGAGTTGTGGTTTGTTAGCAAAAGGAAAGCTCAAAAATGGCCCAAGGAACAGATGAGTTTTAGATTCAGTACCACTGCCTCAGAAAAACAACACCACATGGGCTGTGGACTATGAGACGCTCCAAGATGTGCTACTGAAATGGTTGGCGTTAAGGAAGACATGATTTTACTGGTAGTTCACGCTACAACATAAGTAGATCATTGAAAAAGGAATTTTGATCTATTTTGATCTATTTGTTTAGTAATCGAAAAAGGACCAAAACTGCAGAGCTTCATAGTGAAATTTCACCTTAGCAAGCAACAGATTTTGATTTGCGTGATTTCATTTTTTAAGAAACTTTTTTTTATTTTAAACATTCATTTTCGAAGCACTCAAGCCTCAAATGCAGAACGATACAGGATTACTCAAACATTGATGACATGGATAAACCAAAATAAAATTTTGATTAAGCTCATGATTAGGGAACATCTGTGTGCCGTGGTTAAAAGTTCATAAAAGCTTATTTTGGATATGTGCCTTTTTAAAGTTATGATACGTTATATACAGTGCAACACCATTTGTTGCAATAGGGCTACATATGCATAATATAATATGCACATGGCCACACATTACGTTATGCCTGTTTAGTGTATGCTCAACTGTTTTTTCACAAACCACAAACCCCACTCCCTCTTTTAGTTCAAGTGTGCCATAAATAATAACAGAGCCGAACAATGGAAAATGCATCCTTCTATGTCTTCTGTGCTTCTATATTCTTATTTCCTTTTCACAATTTTAAAAAATATTTTGTACTTGATTAAATGTTGTAGTTTGGAGTATTCTTCTTAAAAACAGTATGGCAGGCTAACATACATCACTAGTGACTCCAGTGGCTGTGTAAGAATAACAGCAGGTCAGCGCAGGCGTGAAGGCGTACATATGAGTAATGGCTAACAGCTGTGGAGAGCTGGCTAAAAATATACACTGCACATGTGGGACAGGTGTGTGCGTCTGTCTCCACACAGCACTCACACCCTGACGACAGATCTCGCCAAAAACACACCATCATAATGAATCAGCAAAGTCACCTCAGAGTTTGTAAGAATGGAAAAACATTTATCCAAGTTTTTATCTTACTGGAGATGTAGATAAAGGAAATTTAAAGCTTGTCTCAATGGAAACGTTAGTGTCTCTAAAATGTTCCACAGTACAGATGTATCATGAGGGAGACAAGCACTACGCTACATTACAATTCAGATCTGTGGAGTCATCCGTATTCACAGAAGGAATGATTGTATTTTTGAGCAATAGAAACACCCATATGTTTAATGTCATACTATGGAACATTTCAGGGAAAGCAATAACATCTCCATGGAGACAAGCAGGTAGCGGATGCCCCACCAGAAAAGTTGCGCAGTGCACCTTTAAAAACCTGTGCTCTAAGATGTCTTGGACAGAAAATGTGGAAAAGGTTGAAATGTGAGACAAGAAAAGGAAAGTAGGAATTAAAGTACAATACTGCAGATCAGAGCCAAGGATCAGACAGTACTGCCAGAGATCTGATTTTCCCATAACTACAGTTAAGCGTACCTTGGCATCTTGGGAGTTCGTTAGATTTATTTATTTTGCTCGTTACTAAGAAGACTGGGCCATATAAGAAACAAGGACGAGAAAATAGTTCCACCTTAGCCTCTTCATCTCCTCCTCTTCGCCATCTCCACCCCTTTTCTAGGATATAAACACTAAATTTTATCTTTGATTAAACAATTCATTGCAACTCTTTGCAACGATTTTGAGATTTTGTATTCCTTTTTTTTTTTTGGACCCTTTATCTTACTGAAGTTCTTGCTTGATGGACTGAATATTGCGTCATCTTTTTTTGTAAACTTTTTTAATCAGACGTGAGAAGTTGTTGACTTTTTCTCTCTACCCAATCCTGTTCTGTTGAAGTACATTTTGCTGTACTCATTTCAACCCTAAACTCATTGCACTCTATATTTGAGCATAAAGGAGCTCATTGCCGTGGTAACCAGATCCGCAGAGGTATAACTGTGGAACCCCAGGCAGAGAAAACAATCATCGTGCTAGTGCTGGGGAGTTAGGTCCTGGAACGGATCCAAACATAACAAACCCGCTCATCAGGACTGCTTATCTGCGCTGCTGCTGTGGAGGTGGCTCTCTCCCTCCTCTTTCCTCTCTTTCTTTCTTTTTCACTCTTTCTCTCTCTCCCTCTCTATCCAACCAGGGACCACAGACTTGCGACCTTTTGTTCATAACACAAGCTGTCAAACAATATAAGCAGCAACAGGAGGCATCTATAAGGGCCACCTTGTGTCCAAACAGTGTCTCTATGGGTTAATTTTTGCTAACTCCAAAAGCCTCATATGAAACACAGGATAGGTCAACATGGCATGGCAAGGTACGCAACTCAATAGGAGGTTTTAATGGTCTCAGATAGGTGGTCATAAAGGTACTTGTTTTGGTAATTGTGCGTTTAAAAGCAGGAGTGACTTTCTTTGTTCCAAATATAACTGGTGTGTTGGTGTGATTTAAAGTAAAGGGATTAGGCCGGTCTTAAACAGTGCCTGAGAACAGATGAGTGAGTCGATGAATCATAGTGAGTGTATACGAGTATATGTTCTCATTTGTTCATACTGCATGTAAAACACTGTGTTCCTGTTTGCCTGCTAGCTTCTTCCTTTTATGTGCATATAGCTTAATATTATCTTGAGGAAACAAAGGATAAGTGTCATTTCAATATTGCATATTTGCTTATGATGCTTCTTTGTACCTGAACTGGTTGCCTGGTAAGTTCAGAATGACATCGCTCTGTAATTTTATACAAAGGGATATGAGTCTGGTTAGTACTCCCTCTGAGGCTCAAGGCCATGCAATCAGATTTGTTCATTTCAGTGACGCATTTGTTAAATGAACGAACTCACTGGTCACCTATCATTTTGAATAAAATTACATTTATCTCACATCACATCAACCGGCCTTGTCCAAAAATATTGGAGAAGTGTGTAGAAGTGTGTAGAATCCCAGGCAACTGAAATGTTACTGAAATTATGTTAAAAGTGGGAAGAGATATCCAGTAAATAGAAGGAGGACATTGATAGCACAATGATGAGAGCTTTGCATGTGGGTTGACCATGCTGCAGACTAAACTACCGTATACATTCTGCAATTTGCCACAAATGTCACCACATTACCACTTCACATTATCTGCTTATGTGTTTAGCTACTGTTGAAACTAACTATGTCAACAGTGTTAGCGTAAGAGGATAATTTGACTGACTACTTACCCAATGCAGATGTTTGGAACGTACTACACTTGTTTTGTCTGTTAGCAGCTCCCAGACACTTCAGAAACATAAAACAAGACAAATGGAGTAAATACAACTTAAATCAAAGCTGTTTGTTGAATTTCTGGTCCCATGTTTAGAGTAAAAGTGTAGAGAAATGGTTATTTAAACAGACTGCTCATATTGTACACATCATTTTTCACATCTTTTGAGCAGAGCCATAAGCCACTGTGTAATTTACAGTATTGGAGTTTAGAATGGGCCGACTTAATAGCACTATATGTAGTTGCTAAATCACTGTAAGAGACTGCTGGTAATGGCTGAAAGCACTTGTATAAGTCGTGTGGTTGCTAAAGTTTAAAAGTTCACCAGACAGGCGTTTGAGCAGAGGTTGAACCAGGGTGGCGGAGCTCTGTGGTCTTCTGTGTCCTTAACAGAGGCGGTATGACCTACTTTAACTTTTATCTTTTTACTCATTACCATTTACATAGCAGGTGCATTGATAGTCATATATATTGTTTTATTGTTTGAACATAGCTATTGAAAATGTTGAATCAAATATTTCCTCTCACAATGGAGCGTGTAGGTAAAGTATATATCTTGTGTGACATGGCTCAGTGTTCTTGTTCGCGCGGCGAGTGCCAGCAGTATTTGTCGCCGCAGCAGGACCACATCCTGGCCACGCACCAACCAGGAAATCACATGCACCACCGCCATTTTCAATTACAATACCCTGCAGTGCATTCAGGAGATTTATGTGTCAGGGAATGTAGACGTGTTTTTATCAACAAACCGAATTGTAATTGCTCATTTCCAACTGGGTAACTTTGAGTACCTGTACGCACTGTTAGCATTAGGACAATAGGATATTCCAATGTTCTGCCCATATAAACTTTGTCTATGTATATGATATCACATTTGTTTACTTTATTTTTCTTTCATGAGTTCCCTCTGTAGAAGCACGGGTTCATTTAGACAGGAGTTTACATATTTATTCAGAGCAGAAATATCTTGGCTGTAATTTTAGGCCTAATATTCAGTTAAAAGTGAATGTTGTAGCCAAAAATGCAAGCACAAATTGTGTTATTACAGCAATGGTCTGTTTTCAGTCAGAGACAAAAATGTATGAGTGAAATGTAACATAGGAGCATATTCAAACAGAACAAGTTCCATGAACAAAATGCTCACACAACTTAGTTCACTTAAGTGATTTAATTGTGGACACTTGATTAAAACTTGTGTCTATTGTGATCCCACTAAATGAGACTGTTGTTGCCTCTTGTCTCCTTCCTGTGGAGTGTTTTGATTTGGTGCTGGGTGAGTGGCAGCTCGACCCCACCTGACCCTCAGCCTGACCTGCTGATGTCAGCATCTTCTGCAGATTGGAGCGTGCAGTTTTTAAACAAAGCTCAGGCTCTGGCCCCAAGGGGCACTCATCCACTTTGGTTCTTAAAGAGACAACACACTATATTCTCTTGATCCATCTGCTTATGTTTTCACTCATGTTTTTTATGGTCCTGGTTAAAAGCTGGTAGGGAGTCAGTGCTTATTGCATAAATGAAGTCAGTTTGAATCATAACATTTTGGCAGTGGTTCTGGTCAGGATATCCTGCCATGGCCCTGTCTGGAGGAGGACAGCATTATGAAACATACTGAGAGTCTCCTGTCTCCTCTCACCTCATACCTACTAACCACACTTAACACATCCATCACAATGGACACAGGCCCATACTTCATGCTGGGGATAATACTGTCAGCATTAATCTTATGCACTAAATACTCCACAGCACATGTGCTGGCCCTGCTGCATGTAACATGACTCAGAGGACAGGTCCATTCCAGCACAGTGTATTAGGATGTCACTGAGCATCCTCCTTTACCACCCTATACATATTCTAAATGGGGAGTTATTACTTTGCTGCCCACAACTACCTTGATCATATGTTTGGCAGGCATAACTTGATGCCTGAATATATATGCTATTTTTCTTTCCTCAATCAGAATTTTCCATTCCACTGGAAAAAATAGCTTGAAAAACATGCATATTAGTTGTGAGCAGGGTCACTTCTCCACAGATCTGACCTGTAACTTGAACTGTTACAGGTCAGACATCACCTGCTTGTTTCAATAGAGTTGAACCAATTCAGAAAAAAAGTATCAAAACTATTTCTAAAGTCTGCCTACTTAAGCGACTTAATTGCAACATTTGTGTCTGTTCCAACAGCCAGCGCAATACTTACATGTGGTTTTAAGGTTTTAGCTGGATGTGCTTTGTCGTCAGCAGATAGTAGTGAAACAACAGTGTGCTCAACAAACACTGGAGAGAGCAGCCCATGCAGAGCTCAGGGTAAACATTAGACTGACACTGTGAATTCATAGCACTGGCATGTCCCCTGCACCTGACCCGGCTTTATTGGCCCTGGTGCCCTCCCGCTGGCCAGTGTGCTCAGGGTTTGTGTGGACAGCTGGGGCCTGTAGTGTCATCCAATATCAGCCCTGCTCCACAGTCCTAGGGAAAAACGTCTATAAAAAGGTTCTTATCTGCCCTGGGGCCTCTTACATTGTGCTGCTAATAAAATGGCACCATAGAGACTGTATAGAGATGGACAAAATAAAGAACAACCATATAGGTCAGAAAATAATATAAGTTTTATATAATATATAATATAATATACATTTTGTTCAGCCATATGGTACTTTATTGTCCTTGCATGAAATTTTAGACTACATTTGACCCATTCTGCAATGCCACAGGAGCAGTGGACAACCATATAGTGCTGTGTGGGTCAAGTGCATGTTTTGGACCTTCATGCTTCTTGAAGTGTGACTGAGAGCCATTCAACCCCCATTATAATGATCAAAACAAGTCTGGTAGAGTTATTTAAAAACAAGGAGGAGCTTTATGGATTGCAACTAGCTGATGGGCCAGTATACAACTTTATGACATGGTTAGAAGTCAGTGTTGCATAGTTTTAGGACTCAAACTATTGATGTTTACATGCATTTGAGTAGAGGTTGGCAGAAATATAGTGAATGTGCTTTTAAACATATGGAGGCTGTGAATATGAATATAGTTAATAATAGAAAATGCTGCAAAAAGAGGAACACATTCTATTTCTGCTCCTTTTAAGTTATTTCCCTTGTGGATCAATAAAGTCTGTCTAAGTCAAAGTTGTGAGTCATTTTACATTGACTCATACAAATTTCATGCAAGTCTATTTATAACAATGACATGTTTATGATTCAAAATGCATACTGCCGTGTTACTTTTGATAGAAGTTTGCCCAAACCCAGTGTGCACACAGACAAAAAGCAGCCACTACACGGAGCTTGTTGACTTTCAACTTGAGCAGGTTCTCCGCAGACCTGCTCTGACAGTTAGAGCCTCTTTATTGTGGGTCTGTGCACAGTCATTTCACAAGTGCCACATACGTAATACTCAAACGATACATTTACATTTACAAAATACTGTTGTCAATATGGTTACCAGGAAAAATTATACAAATTTCTGTCAATGTTGCCCAATGCCCACCTTTAAATTTGAGTCAGACTTAATGCTGAAGTACCTAACTTTTTTTTCATAAATGTTTACAATGTTTTATTTTCTTGGCCTGAAAGTACTGTAAAAGCAGACCTTTGTGACCAAAAAATCAGACCACTACACGCTGTCTTCACCTACAGTAAAAACATTTTATCTATTGCAAAAAAATCTATTGTTATCTATTGTTTTGGGGTGAGAGCTGATTGGCTGTGCAGGGGTGGTATTCCATGCTTCACTTTTCTGTGTGAAAAAGCTGTGTGAGTGGCCAAAAATGTATACATGCATTAGTACATATTGAAGGAGCCCATCCAAAGAGCACTGTCCCTTTAAACAACTCCATCAACATACTCCAACAACAGAGCTTATCTTTGTGCGATAGTGCTGCTTATTCCAGGGTTTATAAACAGTTCATGGTGCACATGGGTCAAATTACCCTCCACTTACTCTGCTGCCTTTCACATCGGCTCAAAGCATGATTTAAGGAGACACCACTTAAGTGTAATATTACTATTACAAAGATTTATCTGAGCACACACAAGAAGTCATTATCCAGGCCTGGCGCCACACTGCACCAGCTGACCGTGGCATCATGAGATCTGCATTAGTTTTTAGTCATTAAAACTAGGATACACTCAAAGTGCCCATATTATGCTATTTTCTGATCTCTTAATGTTAATGCTGTTTCTTCATCAGTTGTGTTTTGTTTCATGCACATATTTAACACACAATTCTTGCATATTTAGGCTGAGTTCTTCTCTCAGACAGGAAACACTCTGTTCCACCTTGTGATGTCATGCAGTAATACAGGAAGTGCTCCACTGTGTTTTTAAACTCCACACACTTCACTAGAATAATTTGGATAATTTCAACCCTAGAATTGCCAATCTCTACTGAACTAAAGGCAAAAGAAAACTGTTAACTTGAAAACTACCGCTTCATGACATTACAAGGTGGAAGAGAGCATTTTATGCTTTGGAGATTTAGACACGCAGGTATGTTTTTGAGGAGTTATTCTAACATGACTTAAAACTCACAGGAGGCAATTCTACATAATATAGGACCTTTAAAATACAAGATAAGTTATGTTTAAAATCCAGATTGTAGCGTAAATATGCGAATGTGAGGTAGAAGTTATGGCATGTAAAATATGACCCTTAACCTTGTTGTCTCTGGTTTGATTAGTTTTGCCTCCAGGCTACCATAGTTCCAAGTACAGTCAACTCATTCACCATGGAGTGCCTCTTCCTCCTGGCATTGCTCCATTTGCACCAGCCAGATTTGAAGCCTTCCAATTGTGCTCGATTATAATAACTTACTTATGAAAGATAAGTTTCCCATCTCCCCATATCAAACATTTACAACTGTACCAAATGAATTACCCTGACCAAATATTCAGCCCCCACTGGAGTGAAGGGTACAATTGTCTATACATTTAATGCTTTTTTAACCTTTGATCTTGGCCAGTAAAAACGACACTATTCTTTGGGATTTATCTGCTCTTTGCCTGCAGTTATGAGATTATTATGAATGGCTGTATAGATTCTTTGGAACTTGTTAAAGGACCACCATCAAGTGTGTCACTGGTACTAACTGTGGCTTCTTGTTCCAAAATAATTCATGTATTACTGTAACAGAAAGAAAGCAAGTGTACCATAGATTATATATAAATGGACATAGCTAACCTGGTAGCTGCCGTGTTCCAAATAGGAAATGAGCATGGGGGCGCTTCAAGTTCCACTGACTCTGGTTTCAATTAATGTAAAATTGTCACCCCTCTCTCTGTAACTGCTGCAGTGAGCCCCGTCATTTTGGTCTTAAAATGTTCGTATTAACCTGCTCTATGATCCTGGTGTTTTTTACTATTTTGTCTGTAAATAAATTCGTAATATGGAAATTCACCCCTATAACTGCTATGGGTGACCTCACACTCCCTTAGTTCACTTCTTTGTACAGTCTGTGATGTGTCACTATATTACAAGATGGGAACTACACAAATGTAAAGATAAAATAAAACTATTACACCACTAATAAAAACAAATAGTCTAGTACAGGACAATGCAAAAAAGTATCAAGATATTCATTTTGACAATGCCCACCCCTAGTCTAGAATGTTCCACAATGTGTAACAACCTGTAAAACATTAATGTGAAATGTAAGCAAAATGTTCCACAGCATGACTTTAAACAAATCTATCTCCATGGAGATAAGCTGGTAGCGTAAACAGGTTACAGGTCAGATCTGTGAACTGGGAATGTGTATGTTTTCATGGGTATTTTAAGCAATTAAATAAATACTGCAAGAATTATTATCTCCATGGAGACCAACATGTGACAGACCCTCCACCATGGAAGTTACACAGTGCACCTTTAACATCAGTTTTTTACAGGTTCTTACGGCAGGTTCAATGTATCAAGTATTGCATGAATAGAATGTGATATTGTATTTTCCTTTACTAAATCAAACAAAACAACTCAACCTCATAAAATTGCAGTCAAAAAATATTCTAACAAGACCCCACTGGAAATGCAAGCCAGTCAGTTTGGATAAACAGATGGTGCTCTGAACCACTTGACTTTGAGTGGGTGTGTCTGGCCCTGGCTGTAGCTCAACCACAAATTTCACTAAGGGGAAAAAAAACTCACACACACACACAAAAAGCCCTTTGGTTGTTATGGGGCAAAGGGCATTAAAAACAGGCATTGTCATTGAAATTACCCAGGCTATTTACACTGCGCCTGTACCACTTATGGCAGGTACATGTGTTTCCTTCCTCAATGTTTCAAGTTCCCTCTGCTGTGATGTAAGATTAACAGACACGGGCTTTAGCATCTGAGGGCAATTAGCATAATGAGTGCTAATATCAAGGCTCATTATGGGGGCTGTTAAATGACACAGAGGTGGTAACTGCACCCCCCACCCCCAACCTACACACATACACACACATTCACACACATACACACACATACACGCACACAGTCTGTTGAGAGAATACATGCCCTGACATGTTCCCAGACTTCAGCACCAAGAGAAGCCAATGCACACCACAATATCCTCTGCTCTCTCTGACAAGCTGGACTGGAGGAACATAATAAAGTACAAGTAGTACTGCATTAGGTGCACTGTGTAATTTTTCTGGTGGAGGGCACGGCACCTTTTTTGTCTTTAGGGAGTTGTCATTTCTTTGCTTAGTAGGTTCCACAGTATGGAATTCGAAATCTATTCATTAGACTAGACTAGAGGTGATTTTATTGTGCAGAAATACAAATTATACATTTTTGTGCGAGACACAGAACTGATCTGTACCGTGGCCTGCTTGTTTCCATGGAGAATTTAATGCTTTACTGTGAAACATTCTAGCTAAGTGTGTACTATGTAGTGTACTGTCCCCAAGAAAAGTTGCACAGTGTACCTTTAAGTAAAAATGTTAAGTATCTGAACTTTACTTGAAACTTTACTTGAACTTTACTTTTTCTTCACTACAGGTATCTGGAGCAGGTATCTGTACTTTCTACTCCACTACATTTTTTGAACAGGACTGAAAAGCAAAATTATTTTTATTATTGTTTGAGACCTGCTGAAAAGGCAGAGGGTTTATTTTTAACATGTTCGTAGTTTGAGCAAACAAAAAAAAGAACAGTTAGTAAAAAAATAAAAAAAAGATTGATTCAATTGTTTCTGTTGTACAGCATCCAGCACAAATCACTACATCTCAAAATCTGCATGAAATACTTTTACTTTTTACTCTTTAAGTACATTTTTAAACAGGCACTTTAATCATTTTACTTAAGTAGATTTTTTCATGTGGTACTTTTACCTTTACTTGAGTATTTCTTTGCTCCAGAATCTGTACTTACTTGAAGTTACACAGTGAAAGTTACAAACTTGAAAGTTACTATACAAGTTAAATTATGCAATTGCATAGTTTTGCTTTGGAATGTTCCACAGTATGGCATTAAACTTATCCATGCATTTATTCAGTTACAGGTGATTTATTTCTCGAAAATACTTGAAAACTTGGTAACTTGGCTTGCTGGCGTCACATGTTTGTCTCCATGGAGATAGATAAGCTTAACGCCATACTGTGGAACTTTCCAGGCAAATAATAACATTCTATCTAGACAGGCAAGGGGCAGGCCTTCTACCAGCAAAGTTACACAGTGCATCTTTTAAGTAACAAAATAGAGTCCTTCATCCACCACTGCTGGGCCCATGCATGCAAGTCTATTTATAACAATGGTATGTTTATGATTCCAAATGCATTCTGACATGTTGCTTTTGACAGAAGTTGCTCATTTGGACTTATTTTGCCCAAACCTAAAGTGTACACAGATAAAAGCAGCCACTTCACAGAGCTTTTTGACTTTCAACTTGATCATGCTCCCCCAGAGACCTCAGAACAAAGCAGCGGCCCACTCACTCCTCTGTGTGTGTCTGTGTGTGTGTACTAGAGATCACAATAAACAGGGCATTCGTGCAGACATTTATCATGTGACTGTGGATCACTGTACTTCTGCTGGCATAGATTTGTGTTGTTGTTACTGGAGGAAAAAGGGGTTTAAACATCTTATATTACACAAAATTCACTCTCGTGAGCTTTAAGCCATGTCATAATGGTGTTACCTCCTTAATAACCTGGAGTTGTGTTTTGTTTCTTTCACACATGTTTGAGTAATGCTGCATAATTAGTCTGTCTACATCACCAAAGCTTAAAATGCGCTGTTCCGTCTTGTGATGTCATCAAGGTGTAATTATCAAGTTAACAGACACACTACCTTTAGTTCAGTCGAGATTGGCAATTCCAGCGCTGAAATTGTGCATACGATACTAGTGAAGGTGTATGGAGTTTAAATACACAGTGGAGTGTTTTCTGTTTAAGAGACAAACTCAGCCTAAATATGCGGGATTTGTGTGTTAAACAAGTGAGTGAAACAAAACTCCAGGTATGTTTATGATGAGGAAACAACATTATTACATAGATCAGAAAATAGCGTAATATGAGCTCTTTAAGGTTGTAGGAGGAGAGACAAAACTATGAAAAGCATTAGCAACACTATGCAGTCACAGTTTTAGTGACAGTGTTGTGGAAGCAGCAAAACACTATAGTAAACATTTTACTGTGTGCAATTGCCAAAAATAAATACTTTTAAAAGCTGAAAAACAAATTTGACAGTCATAATAATAGGCATAGCACCCCGGTATACCCTCTTTAACCTCTCTCTCCCTGTGTAATCTCTAAGTGTTATTTAACAATCAGTAATCCTATTCTTTTGAAAATGCGGAAACTAATGGAGTACAGCGCCTCTGAGAACCACCAACCACAAATTCCACTTTGGGAACCACAGGCCTATATGATGTTTTTCTTGGGAACTTCCACTTACAGTTTGGCTGAATATGCTGAATATATAGTTTATAAGAAAGTGGATTATGAGAAAAGTACCTGACATGAACCTGCTGAGGTAATCCCCTTATGTAGTGTTTACTGTGGGCACTACAATCAAGGGCCCTCGACATGACACACTCCTGTTGTTAAATCAAACCATGAGAGTAATTCTGCAAATCTAAACTTTGATGTTCTTTGATGACTCCATTGCACCTGACTAAACTATAGCCAACTTAATGGCACTTGCCCCTGTGCTTGTGTTGCCCTTGGACTGGACACAAACACATATTCAAAGGGAAGCGACTGACCCACCTGACCCATGCTATGTGGACAGCCCCTCTCACCCTCGCATGCACAAACAGTGGATGTACCCTTAGCCAACATGCTTTGCTTCTGAAAACTCCTTGAAGACGAACACATCAAACAGAATGTGTTGGCAACAGTGAAGCTGACCGTTATGACTGGACTGTGGCTGTGTAGAAACAAGCAGGGATGACTGTGCAGAGGCCAACCTGGAGAAGAGACAAGGGCACTCGGGATGGGCATGTCACTGTGTCAAAACCACTAAAGCAGGCTATTTGTGTAAAATATAAACCACATCAAAGATACTGCAGTGCTGTCTCTTTTACTTCCTATGGGAAAGTTGTAACTCATGTATTTTTTGAGTTGGAATCCATGCAAATTGCAAACAGCCCCACATGTTTATATAATGAGCAATAGATTAAAACAGATACTGGATTGTATAAATACAGTGCTGGTATTTACCTTATGGTGGTGATGTGGGTAACATTTAAAACAACATAATAATGCCTTGGATTGATGTAGCGCATTACCACCTCTGACCACCACCACTCACTCACTTATTACATTCAAACTCATAGGCAAGGCGGGTGAAGTGTTTTGCCCAAAGACACAATAACAGCATTGGACTGCATGAATCACCAACTTTGACAAACTGCTTAACCACTGAGCCACTGTTGCTCCATCATATTTAACAGAACTCAGTATTTGTCCTTGTAAACAAAACATGTGTTGGAAAGTGTATAAAATCAGAAGAAAATCAAGTATAAGAGCGAAAATTGTAGCTACATTTCATGGAAAAGGTTTACTATATATTACGGTGTTTCCTGATCTACCTTACAATGTTGTTTCCTCATCAGAAGTTTTGTTTTGTTTTCTTCACCCATATCTAACACACAAACTCTGCATATATAGGCTGAGTTCTTCTCTCAAACTGAAAAACTCTCTGTTCCACATTGTGATATCATGTGGTAATACAGGAAGTGCTCCACTGTATTTTTAAACCCCATATGCCATCATAGAATCATTTGGATAATTTCAGCCCTGGAATTGTCAGTCTCTACTAAACTAACAGTAAAAGGTTTTTGATGGTTTTTGGTTTTTGATGAGGTAACAACATTCTAACATGGCTTAAAACTTAAAGGGGTCAATTTTGCGTAACATAGGAACTTAGTAATATAGGATTTCAGTACTCACACACAAACTATTGTAATGTAGAACAGTTATGCTCCTGATTAATTTGACAGCCGGCTTACTATCACATATGCAATTTTTCTACTTAATACAACTGCTAGGTCATTCAGTACATCTCAGTGAAACGCAGTAACATGATCAGTGGTGATTAGTTACTGTAAATCCTTGCTTCGCACACACCTGCAGCACCACAATCTCCTCCGCTCTTAACGGGCTGTGTCTCCCCCTCATCCCTCTATCCTCAGCTCATCTGGATCACATTAGCACTGCACTGACACGCACCACACTGACAGGCGAGGAGTGTGCCAGTGGAAAATTCTATAACCGCAGTCTTAAAAAACACTAACAGTCCCAGCCACAACAATACTGCCACCTGCCTATAGAGCCATGAGAGTGTCCGTCCCATAGGAATGATAAGGGATTGTAGCGTGTGAGGATAGGAGCTGACAGGAGGTGGGTACCGGCCTGTCACTCCAGTTGATGCATTAATCTGTTGACAAGTACAGCTGCTCCGAAAGCTCAAGGCTTAGCCCTCATTGCAAATTGGGCTGTTCTCCTGCTCTCCATAGTGGCCTGACTCAGATTCGCGGGCTTAGCTGTGTTACCTGAGGCTATATGGGATTGGCCAAGAGGATACCCCCTCCTCCTCCTGGCTTGCTCGCCTAAATTATAGCCTTGACAGGTAACAGCGCTCTAGGACATGTGTGCACAGATACTGGGACTATATGTTGTTTCTTTACATCTAAACATAAGACAAGGAGAAGCTAGATAACTTGATACATTTGCAGTATGGTTTCGTATGTTTTTAATGGTACATTCTAGGAGGAAAATAGTAGAAGCAGTGATCAGTGGTGGTATTAGTAACAGCTATAATTTACTATGGCAATATATATTAGTAGCTTTAGTCACAACATGTTGTAGTGGTAGTAGTAGTAGTAGAGATAATGGTAATGCAATAGAAGTGCTGGAGTAGTAATGCCTGTCTTTTAGGAGTAGTTGTAAACACTTTTTATTTTACTTTCTATACTAATTATATGTTTACTGTAGTTCAGTGACTACTTGTTAACAGTACATTTCTGGTATTATTTTACACATCATTAGAGATATACTTACCCCACTCTCCCTGTTGTAACTCGACAGTATTATTGCCATATCCACTCTGCTCTGTGCTGTGTAGCCCCTGGGCTTTCTCTCAGCTCTTCGAGTAAAGCAGGATTTGTGGCACAGAGTGGAGGTAACACTAGAGGTGTAATACATCATAGGTACAGCTCACTCTCTCTGACAGCCTGTCAAATAAGACGTCAGGCCTAATAATGTTATAGCATAACGTACAGCGAGATGGGTTTAACGTCATCCTACTTCACTGAGGGCCATAAGTCAAACACATTCTAACTAGAGCATTTGAGGACACGGGAAGATTTTTAAAGGGCCAGATTTGAAAAACTCTACAAATTAACAGATCATTAATGAGGATAGAGAACATAGAGACGGCCTTAGAACGAAGCCTCAGGGAATTCCTGCAGAATATGAGGTAAAATGATATGGTGCCATTCACACACTGTGCCAAAGCAGCATGGTGGCTGAGTGGCTTTCTGTGTCGGTCGAGTTTGCATATTTCTTCCTGTGTCTGGATGAGCTTTCCTCAAGGTACCTCCCCCCTTACCCCCATCAGCTCAGCTAAGGTAATCCTGGCCAAGCCTAGTTCAAGATCATGGAGATGGGCCCCTCCTGAAGAGGTTAACTTTAATGTGTCATCTATCAGACAGAGATTATCATACAAGTGTGTGTATATATGGAATTCAAAGCTTGCGTGATGATTTTTTTAAAACCTTTAACAACATAGTAGACAGAACCTTATATGGGTAGGCCATTGTTGTTGCTATAAAGGAAGCAGGTGGAAAGGTTCAAGTAAACTCAACATTATGAAGAAAATGTAGCAACATGCAACAGTTAAAAAACACATGTTTTTGGTTAAAAAATGTGTAAGATGACCAGTTTAAATGCACAAAACTCCACATGCCTTCATGACCACTTTAGAACAGTCATGTCTTAAAATTAGGCAACAAGACATTATACCACTTCCGGGCTCAGACTCCAGATCTTTAATTAGCGATTAATTGCCTATGCCCAGTTTGACTGTCAGAATAATACTAGCACAGACGATAAGGATAGATAAGCAGAGGCGTCTCAGTCAATCCTCTTTGATGTACCCACATGTCCGGCCCTCTCTCTGGCAGGAAATTACCCAAACGTCTCCCCGGAGCCCGCGGACTGCTGGAGCCATTGTTTGATGTCCTAAAGACGGATCTGCATCGCAATTTACGCTTTCATCTCTCATCCTTTGTCTGCGATTCATCCACCAACTTTTGGAAAGTTACCTCTATTTTCCCAAGTCACCGACAATATCTTCGAAATAAAAAACATGGCAATAGGATAATGGATAATGGAAAACGTGCTTATACTCAATATTTAAATGTCAATGTGTATTTAATATGCTGCTGTTAAGGGCTATTACCATGCTTTCATTGATTGTACTTTGTTGGCTGCTAATGTTAAACTGTCATATAATTTTTTACATGTAACCTTCCCTGGCTAGAAACAATAAACTTAGCCTTGACAACCCAAAAGATAGAATGTGTTTGCTGTTTGCCACTATTCTGAGAGGTAGAGATTTTTTTTTCTATTTAGCTACACTCTGAGCCAGCATGTCTCTTATTTCTGTAGTGGTGAAAGCTTGGCACCAGCACGCTTGGGTTCACAATTTTATATGCAGCCTCTAAATAAGAAGCAGTTCCCAGGATTCATGAGGCATGGCCGGGGGTTCACGCAGGCACAAGCAGATGTTTTGTGTTGCGTTTTATTCATCACTTTGCAGTTAACAATAGAGATTTATAGCAGGGTGCTTTATGTTGGACTGAACCAGGCGAAATGACATATAAGGTGCAGAAATATTAATGTGTTTGTGAAGCCAGCCAGGTTTTGTGAGTAAAAACAAGCATATAATGCACAGATGCATATGTGTTGCTTACTGGCATCTTACAGAATAATGATAGTAATTTTCTCTATCAAAGACACCATGGTAATTGATGGTAAAATGTTCCCAGATTGTTGCATCACAGGTAAAAATCTGCACTTCTATTGCGCAGTTCAGGAAGTCTATAAACCATTTCGATGTTCTAAATGTAATGATAATAATTTTCTTTATCAAAGACACCATGATAAATTGTGTTTTTTGTGCAGGATTTTATGCAGAATTTACATCTAGAAACATACCTGGAGTTGTATGATATTGCTTGATTCATTGTCTTCTCTGAGCGCTCACAAATTACTGTTTGAAATTTTCCCAGATTGTTGCATCCATCATAGGTACTCCAGATTTCTATTGCGCAGTTCATGAAGTCTATAAACCCTCACTGCACTCATTCTGTGGTGTGTTTTTCAAATGTGCTCATTATTTTAATTTTGACAATGTGAAATACTAACCCAAGGTGACCGAGAGCATGTTTAAAAGGGAAATTACATGTACAAGAATGAATGATATGTCTACATTTAACAAGTCAAAATCATATTTGTCCTAAACAGTGGCCAAGCCTTGCTCAATTTCTATAGGTGTTCCCAGGGGCATGGCTTTGTGGTTACCAAATGTAGGTTGCCTCAGCATTCAGTTGACAAATCCCTATAAGGAGACAATAAAATATACTTTTCCAGACAAATTTTAGACTCATATATCTTCTATATTTTAACTGCTGTCTTGTAAGTGCTCAAAATTGATATCAACTATCCAGTTTACAAATCCTGACAACTTGTTATATATTGCTATCTAAAAGTTTAGTGGGACCATTAAAAAGTTTTGTGTCCTATTTATGCTTGTAAGACAATTACTTAAAGGTGCACTGTGTAATGTTTCTGGTGGAGTGTCCTCCATCTGCTTGTCTCACGGTGATGTCATTGCTTTACCTGTAATATTCCACAGTATGGCATTAAACAAATATATCTTGTATTTATGCAATTACAGGTGTTTTTATTTCTCAAAACTATCGCAAAGACACGCTTTCTTAGCATTCTTAGCCCACTTATTCGCAGATCTGACCTGTAACTTGGCCTGGTGATGTGGCCTGCTTGTCTCCATGGAGATAGTTAAATGAAATGCCATACTGTAGAACATTCCAGGAAAAAATAATAACATCTACATGGAGTCAAGCAGGTGGCAGACCCTCTACCAGACGTTACATAGTGCACCTTTAATCATTGGTGCTATGAGAAACATATAAGAGTCACGTGATCTCTGAAAAGATTGAACTTTTCCTCACACAAGTCGCTCACACTGACTCTTTACTCATAGAACCAAAACAGCCAAAACACAACTGCTAAATGCCTTGAGTTGACCTTCGAAAACACCACAACTTGTCCCTTGTTAAACCCGACTTTCTGTAACTCCACACCTCATAAATTAGGATATATTAGACCAGGTTCTCTGACGTAACAAAACATTCTCAAAGACTAGAATCCACAAACAAACATTATAATTGGTTTGGTTTTTAAAAGACCAGTTGATCGTTGATTGCCCTGATAAGTTTTGACAGCACACAGGTATCTCACCATTACCTAAGCAGAGTAACCCCCTCATCTTGAAGTGAGTTGTACTAGTCCTAATTGAGTGCGATTGGAGTGGGATTTGTTTTGAGTTAGGCCTAACCTGAAACACATGGAGTGGCATCATCACTTCTTGGCAGTCGTACGTACAGCCTGACCTCTTGCTGAAGCTCTATTGTTAGCGGAGTATCAGGGGATGGCTTATCGCAGTCACACAGGAAACCAGCAAGGGTGCCGGTGTGCAAAGAGGAAGTCACCGTGCCACTAGGTCTTGTTTTTAGACACAATCAGGGGGAATTGTGACACACAG
The DNA here is from genome assembly GCA_029959045.1 of Taenioides sp. WSHXM2023. Classification (NCBI taxonomy): domain Eukaryota; kingdom Metazoa; phylum Chordata; class Actinopteri; order Gobiiformes; family Gobiidae; genus Taenioides; species Taenioides sp. WSHXM2023. The sequence continues at coordinate 10,795,675 of CM057102.1, read as the reverse complement.
ACTCAAAGCATGCAGCACCAGCAGGGTACTGGTGGTATTATAACTTTGTAAATTGTTATATGTCATAGCCTATTTCAATTTTTTTTTTTTTTTTTATCTTTCCATTCGAGGATGAGTTACAGTACATTATGCTTAAATATGAGAAGGACACTGTTTCATTTTCATTAAAATGAAACAGTATCCTCCTTCTTCTCCAAAATCAACAAACTGAAAAGAGAGTTTATAGGCCTCTAACAGTGTAGGTCTTATCAACTTCTCTGAGCCAACTGTTCTTTGTAATAACACGAACTATCACCAAACATTCTGATTTGTCAGTGTCCACCTATATTGTTATTTAACCCAGCAACCCACTGTTGAAGAATCAACTATTATAATTAAAAGCTTGCATCTGGTGGTATGATCAACCTTTTTGCTCATAATTTTGGAAAATGGGTCTAAAAAAGGTAAAAGTTACAATAAAATACAACCACAGTGCAGCTTTAAAGTTTTTTTGAACCAACAACCCTCTTGACAATGTAAACAAGGTGGTCAGCGGTACTATAATTTCCCACCGTGATGTGTCCGTGAATGCATCGTCATCCATGACGCTCCTGGCGTCACTGATTAGAACCTAGAAAAGGGTGCGCACGCCTCAGTGTTACCTGTTTTCTGTGGGTAACTGGAAGCGCCACGTGTAAGTAGCTGGAATTATAATGTTTTCTGATAGTGATTGCTGTTAGCGCCTTTCCTAATGTGGTGTTTATGATAACCGGGTTAAAGATTAAAGGTTTCTAGGTAAATGCCTTTTTGTTGTATACCTGGGGGTGGTGGTTGTTAATGGTCTACCTGAAGTTCCCTGTGTAACAGATTGCTGCTGTTGCTAATATTCTTGCTCTTTATTCTTACTCCTGAGTATTAGCTCTTATTTGATGAATGTTGGGGGATAATAGCTGAGGTCTTGTTGGGATTTGAAGTGAAGTGCAATATATGGCCGGGTTTGCCGTGCAATGCAAGGTTAGGCCTCAGGGTTAGCATAAGTCACTTTAGCCCAGATAGGCCCCCCTAGCACAATGCACTTTAACCATCTAGAACTCCATGCACTTTAACTTAACGCCAAAGCCTACCTCATGTACCTTAACACACGCACTTTAAATACCAATTCACTAGCAAGGACCACGCCACAACAATGAAATACGATAAAGATGTTTATTGACGGTGAATAGATGTGATGGCTGGGGGGAGACTCAGGGTGGGGTCTCCGTCTCCAATCCAAAATGGTCACCCAGCTGATTCGGAACCCCCCATCCTTAATGATGATGTCTTCGGACTGAAGGATGGAAGAGAGACACGGGGTGGGAGGGAGGGAGTCGAGTCGAGAGAGCGGACACTGACGGTGTTGCCGGGACAGGCTGTATAAATAGGGCTTCTGGGTAATTGAAGGTGTGGTCGAGATGAGCTGTGGTTGGCTGGCGAGGCGGTTGAGGCGTGGTCCGCTCCTGAATCTAAGTTAATCATATTAACTCCACTTAGCACATCATTCATGTTTGCACAGCACTAGCACTTTAACTTATTGTAAATGTGGGGTTTAATTAATTTGTTTTATTTTTCATTAAAGTTTGGTTTGACTTTACTAACTTTAATTTGTTGTATTTAGTTAGTTATTTTTTTGGTTAATTTGTTGGTCATTTGTCATTTATGGGTGCACCTAAAACAAAAGGAATTTACTTACTTTTTTTTATGCCAGAACGAATTGTGTGAGAGTTAACACAAGGGGGACCCTAACTTACCCATTCAGTTACAATAAAAAGTATAGACTATAGCTCATACCCCAAAAAAGGGTGAAATGTACTTCCTTAGCTGTATGAAGAGAGTGCTCTAGGTGCTGAGGTTCTGGCTGCGTGCCGCTGGTGGTCTGCAGGGGATGTGGTTGTCAGGTCAGACTCTGTCACAGGTGCACTTCCCTGAAGAAGCTGTGGTTTCACACAGCTGTATGCAGTCCTCACCACCTGCTACTCCACTATAGGCCTACTGTGTATGCCTGTGCTGTGATGGGATTTCCACTGTTCTCTGGGTGTGTTGAAGTGACTTTGTGTGCTGAATGGTTTTCCGTAAACTTTAACATATTCTGTGTCTGTCAGTTTGACACTGTGATAGCACAGGTGTGAATTCAAGTCCTTCTCATATCTCACAGATGCATACATTTGCATACAACAACCATTGCATTGTACACTCATTTTATTAACTCAAGCTTCATTTTGCTTATTTTCATGAAGATTTGCTCATGTACATCATGACACAAAAAAATTTGTGGAGTTTTGCTTTGGTCAGATGCAAATGCTTTACAGTTTTGCTTCCCTTTTTTATTTCCGCGAAAACACAGGCTTGCTCGCTCATACTTTCCAGGTATATATGGTAATTCTTCAGACTTCTAAGAATAAAATAGCTTAAATATTATGCCAAATATAATTTTGCAAGAAACAAGTTAAAACATCATCTTTCCTGCTGCAGTTTCACAGTTTGTTTTATAAGCAATAGGTGGGACAAGGTTAGAGTTGTAAATGTCAACACTTATAAATAGCCTCGGAGAACAAACGTAGTGAAAGAGTGCATTAGCTCATAAATCATAAGCTAACATATTTGCCTTGTGACCGGTGCAGCCCGAATGGAGAACAGAGGTTAGAGCTGGTCATTTACGCCCGTCCCACCGTGACCTTTGACCCCTGATCCTTTGGGCCCCCTTCTGCCTTACAGACAGGGGTCATTGCTTTGACCTGTGGTACTTTTTAGCTCAGTGGGCTAATGGCTTGGCATTGTCACAGGCTGCCACAGTATGACAGCTCTATGAGGTCGGATCAGTGTGGGCGAGATCCAGGAGAAAGTGAGTGGTTATATACAGATGCTAGTGACGGACATGTGGACAGAGGATCATGTGTGGAAGCCTGCAGACCACAGAATATTCAAACTAGACTGGTGGTTTGCTGTACAACGTCAAAGCAGAAGGAGAACAGTGTGTCTTGGCTAAGAGGTCCTGTGATGGCAAACAATGGTTCCTCTTCATCTGGTCATGTGGCGCTCGAGTGTGCACGTGTGATCGTGTGTGCGACTCAAAGTGTGTGTGAATATGTGCGAGAGTGTGTGGGCGGATATTTATCACACTGTGGGGACGTATACACTCTCAAATCTGTATACACTCATATCATGATGAACTGATTCTCTTAAGGGGACAAAAATAGATGCTTTATTATTGGATCCAGGACATGGAGTAAAGTTAAGAAAGGGGTTAAAATAGGGTATGGTCAGGTTTTAGGTTAAGCTAGTCAAGTAGTGACTATGGTTAAGATTAGTTTCAGTTACTGGGAAATGAATGTAAGTCAATGCGATGTCCCCAAAATCTGTGGAAACCCAATGTGTGTGTGTGTGTGTGTGTGTGTGTGTGTGTGTATAATGGTCACATGAACTAATAAGGGTCTGGTGTTTACAGCTGCCACAGTGCACATGTCAACAAAAAGTGTTGCAGACATTGAAGCAGAATATTAGAAATGGTTTAGAGACAAAAAGAAAATCCAAAAGGTTCAAGTTTCTTTGTCATTCAAGCATGCAAGAGAAACACATGACAGATCATCCTGCAAAACTTTAGGGAGCAGGAGTGCTACTTGGATGTGTAGAGATTGTGTAAAATTCAGTATAGGGACACGTTTCAAATGCAAAAAAACTGAGGCACTCAAAAAGTACTAAAAGCACTATTATTGAGGCTTTTAATTATTTTGTACTTTTTGAGTGCCTCAGTGTTTTCAACTTTGTACAAAAAACACTTTATCAACCTTAATATTCAACAGATGTTTTGTTGTACATTTATATGCAGTAGTAAGACATTGTGCAATAGTGGCATTATCACTGTTGTTTACATTAGTTTTGTATCTGCATTCATGTCATGTATAGCTATGAGGTCTGGAATTGCCAAAAATAAACTTTCCTTTGGGACAATAAAGAATTTGACATAGTTGTTGAAAAAGCTGTTTACAAAATTATTACACACAAGTGTACCAAAACAATGAATCTGTCCCGAATATTCATGTTGTTTTTATTACATTTACCAGTTACAAACAGTAGCAGCTTATGCACATTGTGACAGTTCTGTGAGAGTATTGGGCCCCCATGATGCAGCTTGCATAGGGCCCCAACAGAGTTATAAACACAGAAGAGAGAAGTCAAAAGAACAGAAGGTAAGTGCACTGTACAGTCCATAACAGGCTGTGAAACAGTGGAACAATTCTCACTTCTTAAATTACCCAGTTCCTAATACGCCACATTTGCGCAGACTGTTGATCAGCCTGTTGTACCAGTTATTACACAGTGCCCATTAGAAAGCCTCGGGGCCATAGGGAGCAGTTTTAAAAAGCCTAATCTCCTATCCCAGCGGGGTGCTCAGACTCTCCACTGCTCCAGGTGATAGTCTGCACCAGAGCAGTGGATGTGACTCTCTGTTAGTCTCTTTTTGGAAAGTGGCCAGCTGAGCGCATTTGGCAGCACCCACTGAGCTTTTGTGCGAAAACCTGCCCGGCCCAGAGAAGCAAACATACTGTGTAATTGTTGTTGGAGTCCGATGCAATCTTCTCCAGATGAGGACGGATTTGTGTGTGAAAACAAAAGATATTTTTTTGTTCATTTCCTGGCTGGGGCTAATTAGAGAGTTAGATGAAAGCGGGCCCCAGGGTGACTCCACTGTTGGGGATGGGAGATGGGCCAGTTTAATTGCTGCTCTCCTCTCAGTCCAGGCTGAGTCAAAGCTCTGTGGTCACATGAGGGGGATTAGCCTTTACTCCTGGTCACATCGGCCTGTTTGAAGATCACACATTTAAGAGCAATGATCACATAAAGACACCAGTTTAACCAGACTTTCCCTTCATCTGTCCAGTCATTACATCTCCCCATTCAGTGTTTATACAGACCCATGCTCTGTGCTACTCTGATAACTACCTGTAGATTTGAATCTTTAGCTCTGAATGACGACTCATAATTAACTTGTATGAAACCAGCCAAAACATGACTCATGGCTGTTACTTTTTATTCTGTATAATCACAGTTACAAAAGTTCAATAACAAAAACATAACTCAGCCAAATCTATATTAGTGCAATCAAAAAATCAGGTTACTCCTTCTTGATCAAATCCACTCAGCTACTTTTCATCAATTTCACTGATGTAGTATCTGTAGTACTTTAAACAATTAAAAGCTTTAATAGTAATTTATTTATTGTAAATAAACACTTCATCATGACTATAATTAAATATGAGGATGGGATGTATGAGGCGTAATTGTTTGGTTTGTGTAGGAGCTGTTCAGGAGCTGTTCAGGAGCAGTGCAGGGACCCATCTCCAGATCTTGAGGTAGAATCTTGGTCATGATTATCTAGCTAGAGAATTTGCCTTTTGAATATTTTGGGTTGATGTGGAACCTGAAGTACCAAAAAGAAACCCAAACTGCATATAGAAAGGTCCTACACAGCCCAAGATTGGAACCTGGGACCTTCTTGTTGTGAGGCATGAGTGCTAGCTAGACCTGTCAAGAAAATATTGAAGTGTGATATATTGCTGAAGAAAATATAGACAATAAACGATAATATTTAAACTATAATATATGCCACTGACACAATAACAATAAAGCAGGATTGTACAGCATCATTAAAAGACATGAACTGCAACAAATAAGTAACAGAATTAACCAATAATTATCCAAAGATGGTTATTTATTTGACCCTCTACAGCTCAAATCTTACATTATTACATAAAAATAGCTTCTCCACTTCTGCAAAGAAACTGTATACACAATAAATATGGAGCCCCAAAATATATTGTTCCATCTTTCATATATTGAACGATAAGTCAACATATCATAAATATTGTGACAGGCCTAGTGCTAGCTATACTCAGCCAGCTCTTAGGTGTTCAGCTGAAACAACATTTGTGGCAGTCTCAAACCTGTAGAGTTAAGAGTGAAAAACAACCAGATAAGGTTCACTCCCTCCATTCTCCAACAAATGCTCAATACTTGCCGTGTCTAATGGCCTCTCTTTATCAAACGCTTAATAAAATCACTACTTTAGCCATTTGAACTTTATAATAACAGCGCATTGGCGTGAGCACGGCTTGGCACACACTTTGAAAACTTGCCCCAACTTCTGCAGCTCCTTTCCTCTCCTGCTTTTCGCTCGATAGCTGTGAATGAGACTGATGGCTGTTTGGCAGGAGAGCTAATGAAAACCAGCCGGGCTCCTACAGCCAGAGAAGCGATGTGTACTGGAAACAATATAAGCAATACTATAACCTTGAGAGACTGTCACCAGATTACTGTCACCCAATCAATGCCACATGCTCACACCCATCCATCACTCCTTATACAACATGTGACAAGACAAAGTTATGGCCAGCATGCAAAGGTCTTCCAAACAAGAGTGGGACTGGCTATTGGAAACATATGTGTCTCTAGCGAAAACGTTTTGAGAAACTGGCACGATTTGAACTTAAGGAAATCACGTTTTACATCCCCAGCTGTTTTATTGTAGCATTTATTAGCAAGCAGGTGCACGGCTATTAAAATCTCCTTTTACTTAAAATGAGGGTAGAATGAAATGCACATATGGTGACAAATAAGGTGGTAGAACATGGCAGTAGCAGCTGAAGTTGAGACAATAGCTCCGTATCGATTTCTTATGTGATTTTTTTAATGCTGTCAAACTGTGTGTGCAAACCAGAGCTTGCACGCACAAAGCTATGAAGTTTTGTCAGGTGATCGGCCAAAAGGAGGGAGAGGAGGGGAGGGCCCACAGGTGCTGACGGTAAAGATAGTGGGGGTGGGGGTGTTAGCGTTTATGAGCCAATAAGAAAGGCAACAGTACTTAAAGAGTGTTTGATTATCCACTGCATGTGTTTTTGACATGGGAAATAACCAATTTGACACTACTTTGAAAATCATGTTCATATATTTCAAAATAGAAGCAACCAATATTTTTGTCATTATTACTTCCAAAACTTAGTCTGTGAAAAAAAAAACAATCCATCCTAGATTAAAACTAAAAAACATTCATGTTATGGTAAAATATGTGTGCTCATAGTCCACATGGCAAATGATCACCAATGAAGCAACTTTGAGTCCAAATGTGAAACTCGTGAAAGGGGAGAGAGTAAAAACAGAGTATTTGCTCAGCAGAATTTAATATGAGTGAGCTGGAGGTGCTTTTCTTCAGGGCCCAACTCCCTGGAGACACATCCATCTCTGGAGATGTGGGGAGGACAAAGGAGGACAGCCCCCAGGCTCTGCCCAGCCGCACTTAAACACACACACACACACACACACACACACACGCACACACACACCCACACACATACACACACACACACACACACACACAATATGAACAGTTTCAAACACACATGCATGTGTTCACACAAGAGCTGCTCAGACAGAGACCGCCTTGTCTACTACTACTACTACAGACTACTACAGACTTAGTCAAACAGAGGAGGAGGAGGGACAGGCACACAAAACACAACATAGAAGTAGGCCTGTGTAGATAGTGGAGTTAACAGAGAGGCCGTTTCATTGAAAGCAACATGCTTTATGAAGAGCCTGAAAGAGCATGAACAAGAGTGATGGGAACACAGAGCAGAGCAGGAGAGCAGAGTAAAGCCCCTGACAACCCTGACCAACCCGCACAGGCAAAACATGTTTGTATGTGGCTCCATTCAGATCCATTCAGACACTTGGATTTAGTGCTGCCATCAGTCAGCGGTCACTTTGGCTCTGCACAGGTGAGAGTAGTTTTATACGTGAATAACTAAGAGCAAGACCCTTCCATAAACACAACATAAACATAAAAACAACCCACACCCACATGCAACAGGCTAAATTACAAGATTGGTAATTAGGTCATAATTTTAAAGAATGAGCCAGTGCAGTCTAGCTGTGTTTTTAGAATTACTGCAGTCCTTTCTATTTATATCTATACAGTCTTGATGCAAACCTGATTGTGATTCAAGAGAAATGTTACTGGTGCCACACTGTTGTCACTCAGTGTCTCTGACAGGTTGACTCTGTGGAATTGAGAGATGGGTGAAACACAGTGAACGGGATCAGTTAGAATATGAGAGTTTGTACCATGGCATCACACAAATGCAGTTCATGTGAGCGGCTCCTCCTGCAGTAATCGTTACTGTGGTAAAGATGTTCAAACACACAATGACAGAGAAGTCCCAGGGGAATGTACTCCAGATACAGTCTCACAAACACATAACACATGCATACTTCTGACCACAGAGGTTCAAAGCCAATGACATTTGTGACAGATTGTGCTGTGAAGACTGCAGTGGGGGGGTGCGCTGTCAGCCTCTGTGAGTGACGTTCATTTGGTGACAAGTCTTAGGAGAGAAATACAAGCCCATGGTAGCAATTGCAGTGTTTACATAGACTCTCCTGAAATGATATAAATACACATATACATATACACATTATATGTCATGCATCTGGTCTTGTTGAAGATTGGTGTATTCATAACATTGTAAAAAAAATTAAAGATACAGTGTGTAGCCTGCTGCTGGTTTAAACAGGGAAATACAATCACAACTGAACGTGGGTTGCCAGTGGCTTCAGCTGGATGTTGAAGACAAATACACTTTTTTTTTTTTTTTTTTTTTTTCATTTTCAGTATATGGTCAGGTCATGTTTATGAAATTAAAAATAAAAATGCTACATATACCAAACCTTTAAGGTAGCTGTTTTGTAGATTTTGATTAATGTTCATCATACACTTATTACACTTACTATCTCCACTTAAAGGAACACTAACTTTTCTGTTGAAGAATCTGCCACCTGTTTGTCTCCATGGAGATTGCTTTGCTCAAAATGTTCCACTGTATGGAAATATCACTATGGAGACAACCATGGTGACTGAAACAAGTTACAGATAAGAATAATAATGCACATTGTTCTTTGTTTTGGGAACAAATCACTCATAATTAAAAATGCATGATACACTGGTTTAATGGCATTTTACTATTCCCAATAAACCAGTAACTCTATATGGAGATAAGTGGCTAACCCTCACTAAAAAATCTACAAAGTGTGCCTTTAAGAGCTGCCTGGACTTCTAAATTTCTCCAGTGTGTGATCAATAATGTTCCATCTCATCTCAACCCTGCCATGAATCCTGTCCCTTATGACCAGACTCTTATATATTTGGCCTTGACCATGAGCAGGGGGGGCAGGGGGTTTGCTGTGAGCAGCTCTATCCCACAATCCGTGCTCCTGCTGGGGTCACACTCGGCCCTGCTGGCTCCCGGATATCCATGACCAACCTGATTATGCTACTACACATTACACAACACACGCTCCCATGTACGATACACACGTATACAGTGAGAGGGGTCATGGGGTACGGGACAGACCAGGGGCGCAAGCAGTGCCCCATCTGCCCCAGCTGCTGTACAGGTGTCAGTGCAGCCTGAGTGAGCCTCCAGAACAGGTGCAGGAGGTTGGACTACAGGCCCGGACATGTAAGGAACCACCCTCTCCTCCTCCCCCTCTTGCCCCCTCTACCCCCCGTCTCGTACCTCTGCTCTGGCCCGGGGGAGCAATCGAGCGGGCCGACCTGAACGTGTAATCTGAGCGCAACTCCTCTGTGTTATTGTGCAAGGATGTTGAAAAGAGGAGGGAGAGGAGAAGTGGGCCAGAGAAGAGAGGCTTTGGGTTTGGCAAAATATATGACAATCAATATGAGGTGTGAAAAGACTTGCATAAGCGTTTTAGGTCAAAGTTAGAAAACTGTAGCCTAATAGTAATACTGCCAAAAACTACTCTCTGGAAGGTTATATTATTTCTACATTATTATACAAATGAATTGATAAAGTAGATCATTTTCATAACAACATTGCTACTAATCAAATATTTATTGTTTAAAAATGGGGGGAGAGAGGATAGAGACATTCAGCACGGTCAGATGCATGACACCGAAATGGTAACCTCACCACTACACCACCAGTGAGCACGCAGTCATTTGTTTTGGGAGATATATAACAATTCATATATTAACATAAAAGCAGAGTAAAAATACAACACACATTTTAAATACAGACAAGAGTGGCCCAGGGGCCTCTGAGAGGCCTCAGACACACTGTAGAGGGACCTCCCACACTGTCTTAACATAAAGTTAAAGTTACATTAACTTTGACTTTGAACTAAGTACTTGTTAAATAACCTATTTGAATAAATATTTAACCCAACACCACTGTTTTTGTATTTTATATGTAAATTTATGTTGGAAGAAAATACACTTTCTTTGGAGTGAACTCTCTAATTCCATTCCCTAATTCTGAAGTTGTGTACTAACAAACAAATGATGTTTTTGTACAGTACATAACTGGCTGCAGAGTGGTACTGGAGCAAACAAACTTGCCTGTGACACTGGCTGCTTTCTTCTCATCTGCAAAGAGCAGAGTGAGCACTGGACTATTGCGTTTCATTATGAGAAAGCCAGATGTGCTTTTTGGCTGCACTGACAGTCTTCAGCTGTGGATGACAGTGGAGCTGGCCCTGAGCACAGACACAGCTTAGCCCTCAGGGTACTACTCGTCCTCATCATTCATGCCTGTGTCTTCTTATCCTAATGTTCATTTTCTTTTTAAACATTATCCAGGTTTAATAACAGGCTAAAGTTCCTGGTCAGGGCAGGTATATTGGGCATGAGGGAGATGGCTCCAAGAAATCTGGTCCTCCTCATCACACGTGCAACAAGCAGTGACTACAGCGGGCCTGCACAGAGGAGCAAAAGTCAGCCCTCAAAGTTCAGAGGGGGGAGGGGCCGATCCACAGCTTTCACTAACAATAACACATCCAAAGTCTCCAGAGTGCAGTAACCTAAGATGTGTGCTATTATGCCATATTTTTAGTCCCAATCTGATGTGCACTTTGAAAACACAGATCCGATGAGTTTATCTTGTCAACACAACTCTTGGTTTGTCACACATTTCTCAACTTGAGAAGTAACAGACTGAAGATGTTATGATGATGTGGAAATACTTTTGACTTCTAGAATTTACCTCCAAATAAGACTTCTGCATCTGTAACTGTAGTAAACAGACATGACCACAGACTGTGAAAAAGAATACCCAAGCATGTAAACACATAGGCTACAGAGCTATGAAAGATAGATTTTTAACCAGGCTATACAAATATATATAAACAATATATAAGAAAAACTCATTTGATCATTCACTTCCGTGTTCTTTCAGCTATTACGTTTGCTATTTGTTTTGTTTACATTCGTTTTTCTTCTTTCTTTGATCCCTTTTTCTGTCAAATGTAACAAAATCCGATCCAGTACAAACGATGCAAAAATGATTTAACCCACTACTGTGCGATAGTTTTGTGAAGATATCCTAATGAGTACTACTGATCGTCTTATTTATTTAAGCTTTGACTCGACTCTCTCGTCACATTTTATCTAGGCTATTATGAATCTAATCATGAGACAGCGTTAAATTGGGTCATAAACTTAAGTGACCTAAGAGAAACCGCAGCGTTTAGAAAGTTGTGTAAGTACGCCCTCTACTGGCTGAAAATGTAAGTACAAACACAAACTGTAACGCTTTTGGCAAGTTGACCTTTGCTCTTATAAAGGTTATTGTGCCTTAATACAAAAGGCATGATCATATTTCAAACTGGCTTTCCAACGTTATATGATGGGTGGTGTAACAATATTCTGCTTGTTTATTCCATTGGCCTCGATGACCCCCTCGGTTGGCAGTCTCAGTCTGGCTGTTGTTTAGACGCAGCTGAGTCTGACAGAGCGCCGTCTAGACAATAAAACGTAGGGGCCTTCCTGGTATTGTGTGATGGAGGTCGGTGCTGAGAGAAAAAACAGGAAATTACTCACAATAGAAATATCTCTGTCTGCAGGCTGTTGGGGGTTTACAGACACTTGACTCGAATGAGAAATTGTTTAAAAGTATTAATTTGTAAATTAAACGAGATAACCTTTTAAAACTATTTCAAACTTGTACTTGCATTAGCCTGCGTTTGTCCACACGGGGGCAGCAACACATAGATCAGGGAGGAACCTCTGCTCCAGCAGTGAGGGGAAAAACCTTTAAATCAGATGACCTCTAGACTTCACTGAGGTTACATTTTGTATTATAAATTAGAAGATGGAAACGAGAGGAAACATCGTGTTTTGATGAGCAAGGTAACAATCTATGGGTACATCATGTCGAAAACGTTGTTCAATATGATGTATCGAAATATGTGAGATAAAAATGGATGATTTATATTCATGGAATTAGGTCCACAAGTTCAAAACTGTGGAAACAACAGACCTTACATTAAGGTTCCAGACTGAGCCTAAAATTAAGCTGAGGTGGCACAGTGAAACTATAGCAAATGATCTCTTTGCAGTCAAAGCGATCATTTGCTATAGTGTCACTGTCACTGTCACCTCTGCCTTGACCATCAATATGTGGCCCTCACTCTGGGTTTTATACTTTATACTTTTAACAACTAAGACTAGAGATTAAGGATATAAGGCAGTGTAAAACAGGAATTATGGAGCAAAGTAGAGGTGAGTAAATTTTTGTCAACCATCTTGAGGATAGATGTACAATAAAAATATAGCACATTTCTATTTTTGATATTAAACATATTGTTATTTTAAATATAAATACATGGAGTGGTCAGACTATGTGTTCTACATGTGTGATGTGTTTGACTTGTGGGTTGATGGTACTACTATATTGGCATGCATTTTGTTACTGTAAAAGGTACACTATTACATAATCGTCTCACTAAACACTCATTGCATTGCACAGTTGTGCATTTTGCGAGCTTAGGTGTAGCCAAATTTTAACGGTTTTACAGGAATAATACAATTTCTGTCTGAACATGTTAACAGGTGTAATGTGTCTGTTGAACACCCAAACACCCTGCTTATACACAGGCCCATAACTTGCTCCTTTTATGTTGTTTGACCTATAGGTACCTTCTCTCATCTGAGCTCCAGTACAAGCACGCACACGCCTGCTATGGTAATGATGTCAGCCCCGCTTCACCTTCACAGAGGTCAGAGTCCTGCTGCATATTCCACATTCTTCCTCTCCTCCCCTCCATCCGCGCTCTGTCCACCTCTCCTCCAGCACAGGAGTAAATCTGGGCCCAGACATAACATTAGGCACTGATCCTGTTCCCGGCGAAAGGTGCTTGTTTGGGCTGGATGTTGGACGTGGTGCCACTGTAATTATGTTGGGCTTTACAGCTCAAACACAGGTTGTGACATTCCTCTGCCAGCTGGAGGTCTGCCTGTAAATCGGCCACCTTTAGCAGTGGCTCCCATTGGCCAGACTCCGCCACACAGACGCAGGTGGATAGTTTTATGAGGGGGGAGGAGTGATACTGCATTTATGAAGTCAGCTATTTGACATGATGTAATCTATGTTCAATGTTTAGTGGTTGTTAATGGTCTATGATAAAAACAAAGCGTGAAACTTCAAATACCATAGGCCCTAATTTTATATTGCTTAAAGACAGAGCTGCTCTCCTGCTGACTAATTGGAGGCTGCCAATCTGCAATAACAGCCTGCCCGACCACTGCATACATAGGCAGCGTGAGTGAAGTCTCTTGCCCAAGGACACGCCAACAGCATGCCTTGGCTAGAGCTGGGACGCAAACCCACCAACATTTCAGTAATAAGTCGACCACTCAGTGCCACTGCTTGCCTAAAAAGGTAAATAAAAAGAAAGAAACAATCATTTTCATATCCACCACCATAAGTAACAGTAATAGATCCTTGACAAAAGTGAAAGGACACTAAAGCCATCAGCTTAGTATAACCTTGTGGGACTGCATTGCATTAAATCTGAAAAAATGCCAGTAATAACACTGACTATAGACATATATATTTCAGCAAAGAATGAAAACTATTACAACATCAGCTGAACGCAATGTTTTGAGGGGTCCATGAGAATCCCCCTATATGTGACATGATTTATTGCGCTTAATATTTTCATAATATATTGAAGTTTACAGCATTAAAAAACATTACCATTCTGATTAGACCGTCCCCACTGTCGTCCAAGCATCTGTTGCCTGTTATTGTATCTGTCAGCACCTGAATGGGCCCTCACATTAACATTGTAACTTGACAAACAGTGTGTACTCCACCCAGAGATCTGTAGCCTGTGACTAAACAGAATAAGTGGGTTAGGGCCTCATTCGTCCTCATTTAGTGTAACTGTAGACCTGCACTGTCCCACTTGGTCAAAACTCTTAATGATCCAATATGAAGGGGAGATTACAGCAGCAGCAGGTGTGGAGGGAGCTGGACACAGGGATTCTTTTAGGGGCAAATCCACAGAGGAATGTCATCATGATCACACAGATTTACAGATTATTTCTTCCACTTCACGTTCCAGCGGAGCGCGGCAGGGCTGAGGGGGGGTGCCACTTGAAGCTGTCAAACCGACTGGTGACTATTGTGTGTGCTATGTGCCCAGGTCACAGAGGGACCCGAGGCAGCAGGCGGAAAGGAGAACGAAGGGGCCACATTTGGGCATTGTATCTCCACATACAGAGGCCAGCCGTGAGTCAACCGTGAGTCACAGAGGCAGCAGAATTTATGTGTCACTGCTGGAGGAATGCTGAGGTAGAGGCATGAGATGTGAAAGTCTGACATGGGAAGATAAAGGTGCACTGCGCAACTTTTCTGGTGGAGGCTCTGCTACCTACTTGTCTTCATGGAAATGCTGTGCCTGGAATGTTCCATGGTATGGCATTAAACATATTAATATAGCATTTATTCATTATGGGTGTTTCTATTGGCCCAAAATACAGTCATTTCTTCTGTGAATGGGGGCGACTCTCCACAGATCTGAATTGTAATGTAGCGTAGTGCTGTAACCTGCTTGTCTCCCTTGTGATAGATACTGTAGGTTTAATCTATACTGTGGAACATTCTTGACAAAGCAATAACATTTCCATGGAGATAAGCAGGTGGCGGACCCTCCACCACCAGATATTTAAATTACAATAGCATTCATGTAAATTTGAGTTAAGTTGCCACATGGGTCATCATTGGTCACCCACCTGGTTTACCATGGTCCTTTTTGAATGCAGTCTAGCCATGACTCTTGTGTAATTCCCAGATACATACATTATATGCTATACTGTGGAATATTATAACCAACTGAACAGGGCTAGTAAGAGTCAAGTTTGTGGAGATGCAAGACAAGTCCACTCACAGTATGGACAGATGTTTTTCAGTGTAATAAAAACATCAATTTTAGTTTAGTCTTTTTTCTTTTTTTTGCTAAAATGTTACATGCTGGTGCTTTAAAATATCTATCAACTAGAATCCAAATATCTTCATCCTTTTAATACACTTTGTAATTTCATTCAGTCGGCTGAGTGACAAAGACAAAGTGCTGTACCTCACCTTTAGCTTAGGGTGAACCCATTGAACCCTTTATTTTGAATGGGACCCCTCACAGTTGAAGAGAAAATGAGGGGCTGTACCAGTATTGTGTCAAAGCAGAAGACTGCAGGAGACCTGATGGTGTCAAAACACATTATTATAGTGGCTGCAAGCAAAACAGCCACTGGGCCAGACCTCACAGTATGCACCCAGGGGACCAGGGTTGAGAAACAGATGATGGCAGATGATATGCATGTAGAGTTAACAGACATGCATTATGATTTACGTTTCCTGGCTTCATTTGAATATTTCCGAAGAATAACAATATACACAAGGAACAATAGTGTTTTTGGATGGTAGTGATGGAAAAGCGACGTAATCATCTCCGTTCATAGCCTGAACATTGTCCAGCAGCCTGCTTTGAGTAAAAGTGACTGCTGTGTTTTCTTTTACTGAGTTTGGTTCATTGGACAGAGGTGCTTTGGTATTGTTAGCACCTCTTTGTCATTTATCACGCCCTTTCCCTCATTCAGACTGTTTGTGCAAAATGCATGAGCTCATTTTCGAGGTTTGAAGGAAGCCTTTCAGTAGTCAAATGTTTCCCAGTCCTTAAACTGGGCTCTACATTTTACGCCATTACAGGGCAGTATTTGTGAATTGAACCCACAGCCTTCCTGCTCTGGGTCAGAGGTACAAACACTATGCCACTGGGCCCTTCTTGTGTTTGCAGCAGTATTTTATGAATCTATCAAATCATTCACCTGAACTGGACTCATCATTTAACCACACAAAATGTCTTTGATATCAGTCCAGCCAACGTTGATGCTATTGCATTTGCCTGATTTAAACAGCTAGTGTATTCCAACAGTCATGCTTATTAGAAAAAATGAATGGATTACTTTTCTCATGGACTATTTTAAAGGCACACAATGCAACTTTTTCTGGTGGAGGGTTCTTCACTTGCTTGTCTCTATGGAGATGTTGTGCCTCTTGGCTCTGCCTGAAATTTTCCACAGTATGGTATTAAGCATATTTATTTTGCACTGGTGTTTTGATTTTTCATAAAGTACGTGTAAATACATGCCATCTTACTGTGAGCACTGGTCTGGTGGTGTCTCCATGGAGATAGCTACACTGTACTGTGGAACATTTCAGGCAAACAAAGCAAAACCAACTCCATATCATTTACCCAGCATTGTCAAAAATTAGTTTTTATCGCTTGAAATATACATATTGTCAGCTTAATCTGATAGCTTGTTCACCTTGATTAGTAGCACCACTTTCTGAAGCTATTGTGGAAACATAATTTCACTGCAATTTGTTTGGACTGACTGAGAAGAAGTTGAATTGTGTGCCAGTTTTTGTTTCATGTGGATAGGCTCAGTAATTACAAATGTATTCACCAGAAACCAAGTCAAACATTTGCAATCTGACGTTTTTTACAGAAAATTCTTCCATATAATCCTCCAGCTCAGTTTTAAAATACAGGAATTTATTTATTTTGTCAACCTCTTGAATGTTTTACCCCTTCCATGTTGTTGCTTTCAGCTCGCCTTCACTCACTTTGTCCTCTATCTCTGTGTATGACTCAGTGCGGCACCATGCAGCACCAGATAACACAAGCACTTTGATAACCTCCCTGTGCCCTGATCCTTGGCCCAAAATCCCCTGCACATCCCAAAGTCTGGTAATCAGGTGTGCGTCCTGTGTCCACTCCACACGCTCTCACACACCCCCTCCTGCCCGCGAACACCTCCAGAACAGCCATAGAGGTCATCCCTTCAACTTAATGGATCATACAACCTCCATGCAATCGCTAAAACGGACAGGCCCGCTGCTTTTGATGAGATTGCCTGTGGATTTGTGGTAAAGGACGTTATTAGCATACACAAGAAAGCGAAGCACATGTTGATGCCAGACAGTGGGATGGTTGGCATAGCATAGCAACACAAAGATAATTAGCCCGACTGGCTTGCATGGGCACTTATGTGGAATTAAAATCAGAGCCACAGTGATGGATAGTGTGAGCCTGGTGTTAGGGAGGATTTCCAAAAACAACAAACACACAACTCAGTGGGACAGAGAAGTGGGCACAAAGATCTAATGAGGGAGTGTGCTCATTTGGTGTGGAGCTGCAAGCCACGTGGATTTATAAGACAATACACGATAATGATACTTGATACTCGGATAGGTCAGATAGAAGCATTATGAAGTTGGTACTCATTTAGCCTTCAAAGCAGCCATTAGATATCTGTATGGTTTCTTGGAAAGTGTCAACAATCTTGTTTGTCCAGTAGGGAACAGGAAATAATTTTGACAGAAAGAAGGGTAGTGAATATTGTGCTACATCTACTGCTACAACGTTTGCGAATGTCCATGTGAGGATACATTTGAGAAATGCAAAGACGGTTTTCAAAATAGTTTTATTTTTCCAAATTCAATCTGTTTTCAAAAATCAAAACTAATTGAGCCTGTAGGTTGAAAAATGCCCCTCCAGCCACCATCAACTCACCAGGAAAAGTGGGTGAAGTGTCTTGCCAAATGATAATATGGCACGATAGCACCTGTCACCAGTCTCCCATAGTGCCCCAAGTACTAACTAGGATGAGTCTTGCTTAGCTTCTGATATTTGACATAGTTGAGCACTGAGAAGCAAAACATACTGAAAACATTCAATAGAATAGTGTAGAATTCCCGAAAACAACCAATATGACATGTATTTGTTATTTCTACAGTTTCAGATGAATTTGATATTTGTATTTAACCAGGTGCCCGAGGATTCATTTACAAACAAGGATCAGTGTTTGACTTGGACTGACGTAGAAAAATTGGCAGCTAACAGCCGCAGAAGATGCAGCGCTCCTAACCCTCCCCTCCTGGCTTGTGATAGGATGAGTGGCTTCTTTGGCGTTGACATCTGGCCTTTGAAAGCACGGTCAAATCCCCCAGTGCAAGTGAGGTTGTGCAGGGCTCTTGGTCTTGGTCTGGTCATTGGTCAGTGGGTCATAGTGGCTGTTAGAGGAGCTGGCGGTGACGGGAGGGGGGCAGCTGCTGGACAAGGCTAGAGTTGTCTAACCCGGGCTCATTATGCCAACCCCCCCTAGTGCTTTCCTGGACGCGCTTGTGTTGGAGAGGCCCGGTCCAGGCAGATGTTGCGAATGAAGAAGTGTTTTTGTTGTGTTCAGATTCTGTGGGAAAAATCCTTCAGGACGACATCTGATAGAGGAAGTGAAAGTGGTCTAATTGAAAGACAACTGTAAACATTTTGGAATAAGCCCCCTGGTTCTTGTGTGGGATCGGATAATGAATTTGATCACCTAATTGGTGGGGATTGGAGTTGGCAGGGTGGTTTGTGTAAAGAAAAGCCAAAATCTGTTTATGATAATGTACTCCTATAGCCTGACCTATAAAATGAACAAAACATGCTCTTTTCTATCTCCTATTAATCGTTCAGGGTGAATAAATTGCATTCCAAACCCCCTTCCTTCCATGAGCAAACAATGTGTGTTTTGCTCAAGGACACAATGACAGAAGGCTATCATGTACTGGCAGCAAGGATTGAACTGTAACTCTCTGGTTGATGCAACGTTTTCAATTGTACCCATTGTTTATTTTTGATAGATTATAACAAACAAACAGACTGTCAAACATATTCTGTAGCTCAGTGGCAGTGATAAAAGTATCTATTGTAATTCAAAATATGAGAAGTTGTTATATTTTCAGTTCTACTTTTATGATAACTTTGCAATATATTTTTGTTGTTCAGACTGTGTGGCACTTTCACAGTTAGTCTCCAGCTGTGCCCACTGCTGCCCACCCACACGCACCATCCATCTGCCCAAGAAGAAGCAACAACAACACGATTCCACAAACACAACATGACCTTTGACCTGCGGAGGCCACCTGTATACACAAGCAGACACCTACAGAAGTAAACACAGTGAAATTATATATGAAGGTGAGCTGTTTGATGAGGGACTTCTGACAGATTTTATGAAACACAGGAAACACGGTCAGTGAAGTGATATGTGCAAATTTCTAAAGGTACACTGTGTAACTTTTCTGGTGGGGGGGCGTCTGCTCAATACTTGTCTCCATGGAGATGTTCATACTTTGGTTTAAATTGTTCAGAGTATGGTATTGAACTAATCTGTCTTACATTTATTTAACTACAATAATATCTTCATAAACATCCATTCTTACTGTGAGTGGGCAGGTCTCTCCAAATATCTAACTGGTAATTTGGTTTGCAAGTCTCCATGGAGATTCATAAATTTATGGCCATACCGTGGAACATTCTAGACACATCTCCACGGAGACAGCTAAGGTGACGGACCCTCTACCAAACAAGTTACACAGTGAACCTTTAATGTTAAATACAGGCCAACTTCTTATTCATATTTGGAGTCAAAGTTATTGCATGGTCTTATTTTGGGTAGTTTTAGAGTAAATATTCTCCTAACATGTGCAAAGCGGTGGGAGGAAGGAAGACCACTTCTAATCCACACGCCAACCACATACCCCGGTATACGTGTTATGTAAGTATAAAAATATCTGCTCATGCATGTATGACATACATACATACTGACATTTTGGACAGAAAGTTCTCTCTCTGTTCCAACTTTGTGCTGATCTTTTATCTGTTTTAGAGATTTGGAGAAATGTAACTTGTCCGCATGATCACAGTTCCTCTATGGACTTGAGTGCCAGGAAGTGTTTATATCTTTAACTGTAACATGTGGATTTTGATTTGGTCTATTTAAGAGCCAATCTAGAAGTACAGGCTTTTAGGATTGTTCACAAAGACAAAAGCAAATGAGTGTGGGCTATATGTTTTAAGGTTGTTGTGATTAAAGGGCTCATATTACACCGTTTTCTGATCTATGTTATGTTGTTTCCTCATCAAAAACATACCCGGAGTTGTGTTTTTCTTTCAAACAGAAAACACTCTGTTCCACCTTGTGATGCTTCACTAGAATCATTTGGATGATTTCAGCCCTGGAATTGCCCATTTCTACTGATCTAAAGGTAAAAGGTAGTTGTTAACTTGAAAATCATCACTTCATGACATCACAAGGTAGAACAGAGCAGCTTTGTGTGCTATGCTGTTGACAGACTAATAATAAAGAGTTACTCAAACATGTGTGAATGAAACAAAACACAACTCCAGATGTTTTTGAGGAGGGAACATTCTAACATGACTTAAAGTTTACAAGAATGCATTTTGTGTAATATAGGACACTTAAGAGATAACACTGTTGTAGGACTGTTTTATAGAAATAATATAACGGACTAAGACCTTGTATATTATAATACAGGAAAAACAATACAAATGTAAAATGTATAAATCTGTTTCACATATGTGTCGTTGACGTATGATGACTTAGGCAATAAAAGTTGAAGAAATTACAATTTCAATGAAAAGTCTATTTTTACACCGTTGCAGTGCCATCTGCACAATAAATGTTTATATTTTGTAGAAGACGTTTTAAGAACAGCAATTCAGTTTAAGGGGAACTTACAAGTAAAACTTAGTCTATAAAGAAACACATAACCTAAAGATACTCTCTGAAGTTACGAAATAAAAGACAATAATAAAACTGAACACATTAAAAGTTGCATCATTGCGCAACCCAGAGGAGCGTGGTTTCTTAGTGGGGGATAAAAATGTGGAAGTCCTCCCTCCTCTCGGGGCTTGTGACTGGCCGCTGTGTGTGTCAGTCAAGGGGAGGGTCGCACGGCCAATTTCTATGTGCCTGGATGTCAATTTAGCCCGCAGAAAGCGCTCTCGTTTGTAGCTGTCAAGCGGACAGCCACTCGGGGAGGACGTGCAAAGGAGCTCCTCATGAGACGCGTGGATCATTTTGGATACTTCATTCACTTTTCTAGAGACGTTCATTCACACTAAGAATTATACCAAAACTTTACGGGGAAAAGTTTGGAGATAGTCGCTGTGGTGCGTTCATGCTGCTTCTATTTTGAATCGACTGTTGGACCACGAGGTTAGGAAACATGTTGAGCCAGTGTGCCGTGGTCCTGCTGCTGTTGGCGGTCCGAGCGCTTTCCTCCGCTAGTGCTCACGAGTGCACGCCGTGTAACCTGCGTGCTTGTCCGGTCAGAGCCGCTACTGCCCGGGGCTGTGACGGTGGTCGCACGGTGGCTCGGGACCCATGCGGATGCTGTGACCTGTGCACGAGGCTGGAGTGGGAGCCCTGCGGGGGTCAGGACTGGAGCGTGGGTTACTGCGGGCTGGGGCTGACCTGCGCCACGGTGAATGGAACCGGACCAGCTGTCATTCCCGAGATTGGAGTTTGTAAAGGTGAGCCCCCACGTACAATTTAGAATGAAATCTAATTCGAATCATTTAGCCTTGAATACAGTTATGCGTAAAGGTTGATATGGATCACCTCTGGCGTAAAAGTCATGTTATTTGTGTTTGAGTTATTTTTACAACCTAATAGGCCTACTTATTTTACGAAGCTATGACATCATGTATTCTAATGAATCCATACAAAGATGGTCCCAAGCCTGGATAAATGGAATATTGTCTCAGGAAACTGCATCTGGATTACATTTTGTAGAAAATCTCACATCAGATCACTACATGCAAAGTGGAAGGTCGATGGATTGAATGAATGGTGGCTCTTACTCCTAAAGGGTGACAACAGGTCCTTTCAGTCTGCATAAACTGTTCCACCCTAATATTTTAAACGGGTATCACAGACGTTAATTCACTCATAAAGCAGCGTCCCTCCCCTGAATGGCAGCCGCCCCTTGGTCTTAAGTGGTTCATGAACATAACCGCTCAGTTGTCAATTATTGCGCTGGCTCTGGGAGTGTTTACCTTGTCCCTGGCAGCGTGCAGGTCTAGTCTGAGGGCTCTTGGCTGCGAGCGGAGCAGTCGTATACAGCCTCTTTCTCCTCCTCAGAGTTTTATTCAGGCTTCTCCTTGGAGCATGACAATAGCGGGGGCTTGGCAGAGACACACACCACAGACAAACCAAAATGAGGATGTAATTCCGTATTGCCCAATCATTGACAATGTTTTACACTTCTTGCATTGCTGACATGTAACGCTTTGTTTTTTCTCTCCTGAATCTTTCTAAAGAGACACTGTTGTACTATTCTTTCCCTCTGAAGTGAATATGCTCATTTTACGCACAATTTGACTAACTTTCCAAGCTTTAAAGACCCAGGTGTCGAGTTGCTTATGTGTGGAGTCGGTAGCAGCGGTGTTCCCTAGAGGAGCAAATAAGCACAAGGGGGACCCCACACTTGTATCACCTGCAGTTTGTCGAGATGATTGAGGGGGACTGACAGGGCTGGAGCCAAAAGTAAAGAGGTCCAGGATCCAGGAGGTCTGCCAGGGCATCCTTCGTCTGTGGGCTCTGTCCCAAGGGAACACATAAGCTCAGATTGTTGTTTGTGGAGATTTTTATAGATTAGACTATTGAAAATGCATTGTTTTTGTCAGTAATTCAATACTTGTATCCTTTCTGAACAGCATGCTCTCCTATCTCATGGACAGTCAGTGGATATTTCTATTCATAATTTGGTCATTAGCTTCAGTCTTCTACTGTATTACTTCTATAATTTAAACATTTTTGACAGTGAACACATTTTTATTTGCTGTTTTATGATTATGATTGTAGGGATATAGGTATTGAATGTGCTGAGAAAAATGATGCATTTTCTATATTCTAATCTGTGAGAAGTACTCTTCATTGACTCAATTTTGTTACCTATATGAAAGACATCCATTTGTTTATTTGGTCACAACTATCTTCACCCTTCTTATTGGAGAAGACATGACGTTGCTTGGGGGAGTTCACTGCAATGCCATAATCAATTTGCAATATATTGACCATTCAAATGTGGGGTGCTTGTCCAATGATGCTAATTACCTTGCAAATGAACAGCCTCACAGCAGACACAGAGCTAATGGCCGGCCTGATTGAGTCATGGCTCTGGCCCTGTGGCTCTGGGGGCCCTCCATGCACGCCGTTAACCCTTAAATCAGACGCACGCCGCCTCCACATCCCACAGGGTCTATAGGTGGGGGTAAGTCAACACCTCCCTATGTTTTCAGTGGCCTGTGTGGTAGTCGGGTCTGCTGCGGGCTGATCCCAGATTTCCCTCCTCGAGCTTCAAGTGATTATGCTCGCAATCAAGACACAGGGCTAAATATTTCCGTTTGGCTTCTCTGGGTGGCCTGGAACCTTGAAGTGTGAAGCGGCCACATATAGCAAGTGACGTGTTGTGTATGATGTGAAATGGCAGCGGGGCGTTTGTAGATGTGATCGTGAAATGCATTGGAACATCACTTATGCAGGCATTTGGGGCGCTTATGTGGGAAAGCATGGAAATGTTATTCAATAGGCTAATCTGGGGGATTTGCTGAACTTGGGTGAATTGTGTGAAAAGTGTTAATTCTCACGTTTCCTGCCAATTCTGTCACAACTACTTAGTGAACATAACTTATCAATTCCTTTTATGTATGCTGAGATTTGGAATGGGAATGTGAGATTTTAAGTGAATTGTTAAATGTAATAATAGTTTAATTATTACTCAGAAGTGAAGTCCTGGGAACTAAGCATCAGTCTAAGCCCCACAAGGAAGTAGTTTCGGAGATGGTATGTTGGCGTCTAATCAACAGTTGGCTGGACATGAAATCATAAAGGGAGATTCACTGCCAGGATTATTGCATCACTCAGCAATTAATCCAATCATATTTGACAAGGTTTCTAATCAAAATGAAGTGCTTGGAATGCATTAAAAAGTGAGTGCATCTTGCTGTCGTCATAGAAACAGTTAATTATTGAGTTTGATGGAAATGTGTTGAAATTTGTGACGCATTATGATTAGACTATTGAAGCTCTACATCACCACTCATTCCTACTCCGATATCCAAGTTATAAGTCAGGTATAAGTTCTTTGTAATATAATTTTGACTGGATGTTTGAACTTTACTGGGCCCATTTCCCTTATAAACTGTATTTGTTTAACAGTGGGTCAAACAGGCATAGCACCTACAGTATTGCTCAGTGGTCACTTTATTAAGCACATCTGTTCAACTGACCATAAAGACATACCTATAATTAGCCCATCACATGGACAACAAATGGACACAACTGTCTCACGGCTTTTGGAGATTGGTCTGAAAAAAGAGAAATTAGGGATTAATCATATAAACGGTGTCCAACATAAATGAATTGAATACATTTTTCTGTATCTGTACTTAATCAGTATTATCTTATCTAGAACCACAAAACTGAAAATTAATTAGTATAAAAAACTTTTACTTTGAGCAAGATCTATTGTGTCTTAGGACCTTTGCCTGCCCAAACTCCTTGGTGTCCAGTACTATTCAAAGACGTCTTATCTATCTATGTTCAGCTGGGCGTGATTGACAGTAAATGAGAGAAACACATGGTCTCTCCGTATGAAAACAAACATGACAGTTTTTGTATAGACAAAAACAAATTGCGGTTGCATCATTTATCTCTGTGTTTGAATGAGTTTGAACTACATAGAACAGTTCAATCCTGGTCCTCCTCTCATCATATCTCTAGTGTCCAACTTGTAAGTGAGGTGGAAGCTCTCGTTCCCAGCCAGATAAATGCTTTGTTTTCATGTCCTCATCGTGCCCCTGCGTCTGTCCACCCACGCGATCCTTCCCAAGCGTCCACAAACACTTAAAATACCACCATACCAGAATGTCTGTCTTATGGCACCGTATGTTTGCAGACTCCTCTCCTTTGCATGCCTTCTCCCCTTTTCCTACACTATTATCTAATGTTTCAAAGACTTCCTTTTTAGCTCGCTATCAGCCAGGGGGCCTCCAGAGGTCAGCCTTCCCATCCTAGCACTGGTTGCCAACACAAGCACAGTCTGTCCAGCATACGGACCAAAGAATCCCCCTGGGCTGTAGCCATAGACCCTTGGCAAGAAGTCATGCCAGACTAGATCATTGATAACTGGACTAGACGCAGCGTGACTGGCAGGGTCAAGCTAAACAAATAGACTTTGGTTACACGAACATCTTCATCTGTTTCAAACTGTTGCCTTCTGGTCCTCTTGGGCACCCGACACAGAGACACACCAGCCACTAGTGTTGCTGTGATACCAACATTTTAAACTAAATTTCGATACTCAGAAAAAAGGTTCATACTCGTTTTCAAATTTTGAAACCACAAATCGTTATAAAAACCCTTTTATTACTGTAATGGTACCATGTGATCTTATACTAATTCTCATATAGATCCACACTATTCTAAAACAATTCAGGAAAGGTCAAATTGTATCTTATTTAGATGACTTTGGTTCAATATTGATGGGGCTGAATACCAAAAAAACAATCACGATTTTCCTCACATTATTTGTCAGTTGTAGTCTATTTGTCTTACTAAAAATAAATAACAAATGATTTCAAAATAAACTCCCTGAAACACAAACAATACAGACATTTAATCATTGCCATTTACCAGAAGAAATAGTCCAAATGTCTGAAGTCTGAACTCTGCTCCAAACCATATATTTTTCCTGACAGTGAATTGGCTGTGAACCTCTCCATTAAAAAGACCCAAGCTGTTCATTAACGATTAGAAATAACTGGATCGCACTTTACATAAATTGCACAGGGCTAGTATATAGTTTCAATACTAACTTTACTGTATTTTTAACAATCCTAACAGCCAACGATCTAAGTGAAAACACTCTCCATGTGTACAGTAATGGAAGTCTTGGTATGGAAAAACATCAGATTATTTTTAAGTTGGAGGAAATCATGGGTAAAGGTTTGAGCGAGCTTCATTCAAAAGACCTTCTGTGCAATGCTGTGTGTGTGTCTGGTAGAGCTATTAACAGCAACGGCTGGCTCAGGTTAAAGGTAATGTTACAGTTAGCCCTGCGGAGTAGAGGGCTCCGGGCATCCTGTAGCAGTCCCAGGCTAGACACATGACCAGAACAAGAGAAGCACCTATATATTCAGAGTAGATTAACCACAAAAGCTCTGTTTATATTTTCATTGGAACATTTTTACTTCATTAGGATTTTCTCTAAGACCTAAGTGACCTCTCTGGTGCAAATATCCATATCATTGAAGCTTATGGAAAGGAAGTGTATCATTAGCTGTGGAAGAAGTAGCCCAAAACCTGAAAGAGCCATTGTGTGAAGTGTCCAACTGGAGCTCCTCAAGGAACATGATAGTGTGTGAGAAAGGACTGTCCCCTCTGTGGGCAAGAGCATCATTCTATCAGTGGTGAAGTATATGCTCACGGCTTTACCAGATCTTAAGCTTGTTAGCTGTCAGGAGTTTTGCAAATTTTACCAGCAACATTTTCCTTGAAGTGTAACAAATTCATTAGATGCAAATTAACATAGTAACAGAGAAAATATAACTACATGGGTCTTTTTCATACTAGTTTGAATTCTTCCTATGCTTTCATTTTGTTGTATAACAGCATGTCATCTGTGATTTACGTCACACACAGTTTTATACCTGATGCCCTTCCTCACAATCCTTACTTCAAAGAGAATGGTTGATCCTGAGAGTGTGTGTAATGCATGCATAGTCAGAGAGTTTGAGGTTCGTTCCAAGTAGGGCTTAGACACTGATGTACCATATCATCCGGGGTCATGGCT
The DNA here is from genome assembly GCA_029959045.1 of Taenioides sp. WSHXM2023. Taxonomy (NCBI): domain Eukaryota; kingdom Metazoa; phylum Chordata; class Actinopteri; order Gobiiformes; family Gobiidae; genus Taenioides; species Taenioides sp. WSHXM2023. The sequence continues at coordinate 10,768,601 of CM057102.1, read as the reverse complement.
CTCTCTTGGTGGGTCTAGTGCCAGGGCCGTCTCTGGCACAGGAGAGGCGTTCCAGCAGCCAGTGGGATGAAGACCCTGGGAGGCCCCCACGCTGCGGAACAAAAGCAAACTAATGGGCTCAATGAGAAAAGTAGAGAGGCACCAGAGCACAGAGGAGGAACCACAAGCAAAGACTGTATGACTTTGGGCTGGTGACTATTGCTTTCTTTTGTTTGGATATTGCAATATCACCACAACACCTTCTTAAAAAATAAATCTTTGTTCATTGACATATATCCTAAAGTAAAGTTAGTGTGCAGAGTTTGAGTAGCTGCTTTGATTTGTCAGGTTGGTGTAAGTGAAAACATGTGGATGGTATGGATAAAGGCTCTTTTTAAAAAAATAAAAAATAAAAATCACAAAAATAATTGCTCATTAACAGTACAGTTTTCAAATCCACACCCAGATACTAATACTAGCATTGAAACTAGATACTCATTTGAACAAGTATTATTGCTTTAAAAATACACGAAGAGGACAGAACTGGACATTTCTCAAATAGTTTTAATATGGACTTGATCTATATGAGCATTAGACAACATCATAATATTAGAAACTACCACTACTTTGTATAATAATAATATAATAAAGAGCATTTTTATTATTGTGGTATCAAAATTCGTATTTGGTATCAAGCCAGTTCCTTAGTATTCAAATTGAGTTTGAAATTGTATTGCGACAACTCTAGTTAATGGTGCTTTACGTTAACATCCAAATGTATGTTTCTTCTGCTGTATTTTCATGTCTTTTTCAATTCAGTATCATTACATTTCACATGATACTGTGTGACACTATCCATATATATTAGACCTTACCTCAACTCCGATTTCCTCTGTCCCCCACAGTGCTCCCCGATCACCCTGAGGCCGGCCTGGAGGATGAGCGCTGCCCTCTGATCACCGGCTGTGACCGCGTGGAGGGTCAGTGTGTGTGCGACGCCAGACACTCCTGCCTGGGCTCCTTCACGTTCCCAGATCAGGAGAGCTGCACGAAGGCCAGCCAGTCAGGTGGGCTCCCATCTCATCACACCAACAGAATTCAGACCAGAGGGAATAATGCTGTCTTTTCAGAGGAGCTAATCCACAGCAGATGGGCTTCAAAGAGGGCTACAGTGAGACTTACATTTCACAGTCAAGATGCCCTAGACAGTGTAGATGGATGGCTTGCATTTACCTGTACTTGCACACTTGCTGAATACTGGTTATATTTATTACACAAGGGGCAATGCAAACACAAGGGGATCCGGTTTGGGGACCACAGGATCTCATCTCTGCTGTTTGCAGATGATGTTGTCCTGATGGCTTCATCAGACCTGGATCTCCAACGTGCATTGGGACGGTTTGCATCCGAGTGTGAAGCGACTGGGATGAGGATCAGCTCCTCCAAATCCGAGGCCATGGTTCTTGACCGGAAAAAGGTGGCTTGCCCTCTCCGTGTGGGTGGAGAGTTCCTGCCTCAAGTGGAGTTCAAGTATCTCGGGGTCTTGTTCACGAGTGAGGGGAGGATGGAGTGAAGGAAGTCTGGGAGTCCCTGCTTAGACTGTTGCCCCCATGACTCGGCCCGGATAAGCGGAAGAAAATGGATGGATGGATGGATGGATGGATGGGGGCAATGCTGTATGTGTAATATAGTAACAGGAATATGTGTGAGAGAGAGAGACAATTACAGATCCTAGTTGGCACAATAATCATCTTATTGATGACATTATCAAGATCATTATTTTTAAGATTTTGCAAAATATATACAGTTTGTCCCCAGTTTGGCCATTTTTCTAGGTTTAAAAATGCACTTCCTGGTTGGAAATCATGACATCACACCAGGGAATTCCATAAGTGAAATGATTATTTGACAAATAAAAATGTAAGAAAACACCTTTATTCTGTTGAAATCATGACTCAGAAAAAATGTTTCAGAAAAATGTTTCTTGTGTAAATTATTCCGAATGTTTGGACAGGATTCTGTGATGTCATCAATACAGAACTCTCTACTTCCTGTAATTTTCAACATAATTTTTCAACCTTTCTTCGCAAATTACTTCTTGATTTGTGTAAAACTATAGTTTATATTTATCCCACCAAATTAAGTAAAAATTAGAGAATCGCTCAAACCTGTCATATGAACATTAAGAGTTAGGCATTCCTGACCTTGAACCTAGCTCAAGATCTGAAGACAGGCCCCTGCACTAGTAGTAGTAGCCCACTTCTTTTGACAGGTTCCCCCAGTAATATTGATGAATGAGTCCAATGCAAATACTTCTCCTATGGTGACAAAGAAAATTTTGTCAGTAGTAATACTTTTGTGAAATTAGTTAGTGGGGGTGAAATCTTACAACAAGGAGTCATGATCCAATGTACTACTATTTCTTGTTCGCACCAAAACTACATAAATGCTTAAGATAGTGTGAGAAACAAAACATATTGAAATATATTATAAAATGTGTGATGCATTAAAGGTTATGCTATTTTTACGAGATCTTTTGCAGCTCCACTTTAAGCTCTTTAGATGGATCCCCCAAACATGCACTACAAGCCAATGGATAAACCCAACAAAACCACAGTTCTAAACACCATTGCAGACCACACTCCTCTCCTTGTTTACCTTTGCACCATTGCTTTACAGATGGCAGGAGACACGAGCACAGGGAGCGCCATAGGGACACTAAGTACGTGGGCCCTTCAAACCCAGCCTGTCTTTTCTCCGGCTGTAACCTGACCGCGGAAGGCTGTGTGTGCGAGTCTCAGAGCTGCCATCACCACTTCACCTACATCAACCGCAGCCAGTGCCAGAAAGCTGCAGGTAACTTTTTAAAAACTCACCGAAAACTGGGGCAAAACACCACTATGTCAAGTCAACACATGCTTTCAGACTACCCTGGGATCACTTTGGACAAATTGGTTCCAAAACTGGACACTAAATGGACATAAAATAGTAACACCAACAGATGAATGTAATGCTAGTTTCACAGTAAAATACTAACTATCTTCCACACCCAGTGTTGGGAAGTAGCTGAATACATGTACTGAAAATACGTATTCTGAATTCTACTTTTGAGTTCCTCTATTCCGGTACAGTTGCTTTTTCTTTTGCTGGTCTTCAGAATACAGTTACTTTTTTAAAATTATAGGGCGGTAGTGCTTGATCACACAGTTTAGGCATTTAACTACACAGTATTGGTAAGAAAAAAAAACACAGCTCTTACAGTGTGTGTAATTTTCCTTCTATAATTAGACATTAATACATTGATTATACATTAATGTATGTATATACATTAATGCATAACAAACAGTACAACAAAAATAAAGCTGTTTGTAATTACATGTCATGTTTTTTACATGTTTTTTTATATTCCAAGTATTCAGAATACAGTACTCTGATAGACCCATGTAACAGGAATACATTACAGAATACATTTTAATTCGGGTATTCAGTATTCTGTAATGAAATACATTTTCAAAGCATTCTTTCATCACCATCCATGCTACAACTCTTCCTTTACACCTTAGTAGTACCACCTTAGAAAATATTTTTTATTTCCAAGTATCAGCAGATCTAACTCAGGTCTGAACTGCAACTAAACAATAGTTAAAGTGATTAGAAAATGAGGAGTAACTAAAGCATATTGAAGTTTCGATAGGCACTGTCTTATCAGCAATAACGCAATGTTGACAAGCCATGCAGATTAAGAGCAGACTGACAGCAAATATGAGCCACTCAGAGGATTTTATGTTATTGTCATAGCACATGATATCATAGTTTGATATGTTTTACGAGCAAGTTTGTATTGGAAAGTGAATCTAAAAAGCAATCAAAAGGCAGATTTAGAATAGATTTAATAGATTCTGTAAACTGGAGTTGGGCAGACCACAACTTTCCATCTGGCTTGGTTGAACTCCGTTGCTTAAAGAGAGCCTCGTATTCATATATAGGGGAGCTGCTACCTAGTAAAAGGGTCAGTGCATAACATAAACATACAAAGTGTACCATGGCTTTGCCCTTTTAGTCAACCACAACATTCCTCAAGTCTCAGCTTATTTTTCAAAGCGACAAGATTTTTAGCCTTTATTTTAAGCAAAGATGTTGACTTTATGATAATATAAAGTGTGGATGGCATGTGGCAGTGTTATTTTAGAGGTAAAATTGTCATTGGCAGTGAATGTGAGAAAGTGTGAATTGGACTGACAGTAAAGGCATACACCTACGTAACGTGTCTGAGGTTGAAAATTGTGAAAATATGAATGTGTTTCCCATTGATTGACTGCTGTAAATGAAAATAACTTCTAGTGCGCTAGGTCAGCTTCCATATTTGGATTTCAAGGTGTCAAAAATGGTGTCTGCCTCCGGAGCTGCGTTTACAAAATAGGATGTTGTGTGAACTATCGGGCCTCAATGCATGTTGGGTAAATCTTGTCTGGATTCTTGCTCTATAATCTGCTAAATATTTCAACTTTGTTTGGAAGAGTCTTCTAAACATACTTAAACACTTCATCAATATTACCAGTGATGGAAAGGGTACTGAAAAGTAGTACTCCTATAAATTATATGACTAAAGTTCTCAGTTACAAGTACAAGTACTCCCAAAATTTAGTTTAAGTAAATGTGTATGGAATAAACTACTAAAAGTAAAATTTTTAGTGCAGTTTTTGTTGCATTTTAAACACATATGTCATACAAACAAAACATGATTAATTAGACTGAATTATGTTGTTTTAAACAGTAATCTGTGTATTCTCTGAGCTCCGGACCCCCAGACCAGGCCATGCAGTGCGGCTGTGTTTGCTGGTATATTTATGGGTTTCAGCTTCCTGTTCCATGCAGCATTTTGAGGATTTAAAAGATATAATGTTTTGTTTTAATTTGTTATTTTCTATGGCAATGGACCTCATTTCTCATCATGGATAGAGAGCAGACAGCCGTGACAACTGAGACTTGTATTGTACACAGTAAATCCTATAATTTTAAAGGTAGTTAAGTATATTAACATGGCTGGAATACAGTATCGGCTTTGTAATTAATTACTTTTCACTTTTGACTTACTTTGTAATTTCAACATGTTTCTCTGACTCATTCCCAGTGAATTCATGCATAGAAATATGTCTCTTAAGTGACTCCCATTGCCAAACACTTAAATAGATGACAGTTTAACTAAAAAGCGTAAACACCATTTTTCAACAGCTTATAGGTTGTTACTGCAACAGTCCCTCTCTGCCTCCCTCCTGTAGTGAAAAAGGACCAGATGACCACATGCGAGGGCCTCTCCCTCATCATAATTGAAATGATAATGTCAGAGTGTGCGTGTGTCTGCGTGTGATAATTATCTTGTTTGTCTAGATGTCTCAGCCCAAGTTTTCCTTTGTCATCAAGAGGAGCTTCCTGAGCTACCAGACTGGGGCAGCTGTTGTTCTAGTGTAGTGCCTGCGTGGAGACAAGAGCAATCATTACCTTCTCCTTGGACGTAGTGATGTTGTTGGTTTGTTTTGCGTTACCAAGACAACGAAGAAAGGTTCAATTTGTGTTGAATACGTGTTTATCCAGACTTTTATATAATATTTTTTAGACAGATAACAGTGTAGCAACTAACATTACTTTCTGTTTCAATTGGTAGAAAAGCCAGAATTTTGTGAAAGGAACATGATTCAGGACTAGCACTATACTGGCTGCAATAGATGCAAGGCTACTTTTTTCAAATCACTAGTAACTTCAATTTGCTAATACGATACATATATCAAGCAGGCACAATGTTACTACCATCTGGATTTAAAATGGAGAGTAGAAAAGTTGTAGCAAATTAAAGCAACCACAAAAAGCAACAATACAGTGATTTTATTTTGGCACTCATCCTTTGTAAAAAAAAAAATAAATAAAAAACTCTAGTTATAGGATGTGTATTAGCATGTCCCACTAATGTTCACCAGCTAATACCTGCTGTAAATAAAGAAGAATGCTCTGGTTTTGCTTGTCTTCACTTGTAAAGAGGATGTGAAACCAGACCACCTCCAAACCATTAATCAGCTCACATTCTCTTCTTTATGGTGAACTTTCTCTAACTCCCTCTTACTCACAACGTCTCCACAGCCTTTTTTCTTGCACCTGTAATTTCAGCCCCTCTGCTCTGCTAACAAACTTGGTCGAAAACAACTGTGGCCCAGACGTATTAGGCAGATGTCAGGAAACCGAGAGGAAGTGATAAGCGCTCAGAGGGGGCGGGGTGCAGACACAGGGAGATGGGATATCACAAATTTCTAGACAACATTTTTTTGTTCAAGTATTTCTGTCACACGGGTCCCAGGGTCTTGGCAATTTTACACTCCAAGATAGTTTACATATTTGACTCTTGATAAGTTCTGTTGGAATTCCCCTGCTGTTGCTCACTGTCAAAATGGCTCATGGCACGCTTTGTTGTGAAAAAGTGTTTGGATGAGTCATTTGGAGTTGAAGCTTTTACTAGGATCAGGAAGAAGACAAAGTTCAGCCCAGCACTCAGGCCAAGGCGTGTTGTGTAAGAAGTGGACACTGAAACTTGATTGGGCCAAATGTGTGCTTTGAAGTGATATACGAGATTTTTTACTGGGAATGATTTTGGTGACAGAATAATAATCTGAAAGTTGCAAAAAGTAATTTCATCATGTTTACAACACTCACAACAACATCATGCCTGTGTATGTTTTGATATTAACAAGATTACATGTAAAAATTGATGAATGGGGAGGAAGACATACATATCCATTTAAAGGTCCTGTATTACACAAAACTGATTCTTGTGAACTTTAAGCCATGTTATAATTATTGTTACCTCATCAAAAACGTACCTGGAGTTGTGTTTTGTTTCATTCACACGTTTGAGTAATCCTTTATTATTAGTCTGTCCACATCACCAAAGCTCAAAATGCTCTGTTCCCCCTTGTGATGTCATGTAGTGGTTGTTTTCAAGTTAACGACTACCTTTAACCATTGCCAGAATCATCCAAATGACAATTCTGAAGTTGTATGGAGTTTAAAAACACAGTGGAGCACTTGTATTACCTGTTTGAGAGAAGAACTCAGCCTAAATATGGAGAATTTCTGTCTTTAAACGTGTGAATGAAACAAAACAAAACAACAGGTATGTTTGTGTTGAGGAAACTACATTATAACATACAGTAGATCCAAAATTGCATAATATATGATGTCATATCATTCAAATGAAAATGCAAAATTTGACACAGTTTCTCCCCACAACAAGTCACACCGATTTGTATAATTTGCAGCCTTCTTCTAAGTTGGCACTAACTTGGTAATGTCACTAGACTATTGGCATTTTTAGAATCTAACCCCTCTCTCAGACAGGCAGAGGGTATTGTACTTTGCCAACTTGGTATCAATAGGACATGCAAAGTGCCTTTATATTGACTGTACCAAGTTGTTGCACTAGACTAGACTGCCTGGTGCCCTGGTCACACTTGCAGTTGCCCACCTGCCCTGTTGATAGAGTGGTAAGTTCTGCTTGGCTTCAGTCTCTTTGTGGTTGGCCAGTTATGGTCTTGGGCAGACTGCGACAGACTGGCATTGGGTCAGTATCATGCCCCTCTCACTGTGTGCTGTCTGAGGCCACTGCTGGCATAGGTGGTGCCTGGGCCTGGCAGCGCACTTTTATTTACATTTGTACAACACACAAAATCATTAGACATCTATTATAGGCCTGTCACAATAATTACTGCAGTGTATTGACTTATCCTTCAATATATAAAGCTGGAACAATATATTTTTCCCTTGTAAAAGTGGGGAGATTTGTGTTGTAATATGGTAAGATTTGAGATATAGAAGGTAGAATAAGACTTCTATAGCTAATTATTGCTTTATTCTGCTATTTATTTGTTGCAGCTCAGGCCTTTTAATGATACTGTCTATTTAAAAATGGTTTGCTTGGATTATCTTGCTTTATTTTAATCTTAATCAGTGGCATGAAGTCATTTCAGTATTCGTTTATCGCAATATTTCTCTTTAGCGTGCTTCAAAATTTGTTATCATGACAGGCCTAACCTATTATGCCATTATAAGTTGGTGGTAAGGTTTTGCATTTGGGTATATATTTCTTGTTTTTTTTCTTTGGTTACACACACGCACATAGTGCTGAATGTCCTTATTAAGATACTTTCAACAGACTTTAAAGGTCCTACATACGCAAAATTGACTCTTGTTAGTTTCAAGCCATATTATAATGTTGTTAACTCCTCAAAAACATAGCGGGAGTTGTGTCTTGTTTTATTTACATTCGAGTAATCATTTATTATTAGTGTCTGTACATCCCCAAAGCTCAAAATGCTTTGTTCTACCTTGTGATGTCATAAAGCAGCAGTTTTTAAGTTAACAGCTACCTTTTACCTTTTGTTTAGTAGAAATGGGCAATTCCAGGTCTGACATGAACCAAATGATTCTAGTGAAGGTGTATGGAGTTTAAAAACACAGTGGAGCACTTCTTGTATCGCCACATGACATCACAAGGTGGAGTGTTTTCTGCTGAGAGAAGACCTAAATGTGCAGGGTTTGTGTGTTAAACGTGTGAATGAAACAAAACACAACTGCATGTAATGACAAAACAACATAACATAGATGATCAAATAGTGAACCTTTGAATTTAAAATGAATCAGTTTATCACACAGGTTTATTTCTGACTGTTTTTGCTTTATTTATTTGGTATTTCAACAAACTCCTTAATGTCGTGAGTGTAGTTTGCCACTCTCCTCTGCGTGACTCAGCCTGCTCCATTAGCACAGCAGTGTTAGATATTGTTTCTGTGGACTTTCTGTAACACATTCCTCATATATGCAACGCCATGGAACAAACTATTCATGCTATTCATAGGTACTGAGTGCCAGATAGAAATGTGTGATTCTGATCTGACGTTAGGTTCTTCAGAGTCATTGTTCAGGGCCTAATCTGATTGGCTGTCAAACACTGAGGAAGAGGGTGTGTGTCAGTGGAATGTGCACATGCTTTATACAGTCTCCTCATAAACAAATACATTTGTGGTTTAACGTCATGAAAAAATCCATTCCTTGTTCTGATCTGTATCTGAATTGTGACCACAGTGTGAAGTTACTCTTAAGTGCTTCCTGCTGGTGACCCGGGCTGTTCTGTCCTCTGCTCCTCAGTCCTGTTCTCACACACTTCTGATGCATACGACACGCTGCTGCTCAGAGCTCACTGCCGCCGGGCGCACGGCCAGACCCCCTCAGCTCCGGAGTAGAAACGGCCCTCGTGTCCCTTTGGGGAGCAGCTTTCTCAAACCTGAGGACAAACCCCAAACCCTGCGCAGGGCAGCTGGACTGAGAGAGCTTTGTTCTGGCCTGACTCTGGTCCAGAGGCGCTGGCTGAACAGAACTCACATTGTGCACTTTTTCCATGAGTAAACTCAGACTGTCAACACAGCCTCCTCTGCCCCAAACGGGCCACTCTGGTTCGGGGGAAAGACTACGCTCCTTGTACCTCAAATTCACCAGAAGAAAACGCTCCTTTAGAATCCACTTATGTTTTTCTTTCTGAACTCGGTGAGATTCCAGAAATATGCATTGTTTACAAAAGAGTCCATAATTCAGTGGTGGTGGAGCCACTACCCGATCTCATCTGTATGTTAATGTGCGTAGGTTATAGAGGAAGGTCAAAGGTCATACAGTCTGTTTACTGTTATCTTACAGTCTGCAAACGGCACACATGTGCTAATCCACAGAGACATTTATCAATCATAACAAATCAGGCCTTTGTGTAGATCTGGAGGATGGCTACCATTGCCACCAAGTAAGATTGTTTTGTGGTTGCTGACTCACAAATTACAGGCGTTTTGAATGAGCACATAAGGGCTGGAACATAATGCATTTGCTGTTAACTTTCTCTGTCCCCTTGTCTGCGCATTGTGTTTTAAAGGGGAGAAGTAGAAAATTGTATTAATTGTACCAGTTAGAGCAGGACCTTTTGCGTAGATGGATACAATTGTATAAATTTAAATGACAATGCAGTGTCTGCAGCTGCTTTTCCCAGCGCACTCTAACCCCAGCCATTATCAGCAGTGAAAGCCTCATCAGCCCCACACACAATGCACAGAAAGAGTTTCTCAGTGCACAGCATTGTGTGGGATGTTCCCGGAGCACTTGTATAGCTTTAACCACCATGACGTTTTCATATGCAAAACCATGTTCAACTGAGCAGCCCCAGCAGACGACAGTTAAGTAAAACAGTGGCCAATCAGCGTGTCTGACTAAGGTTTATTTAACTACAACCAAGGAATTAGGCCAAAATCATTAAAGAGGCCGTTGCTTCCCTAATTAATGTGTTTCCTTTATTTTCTATGACATCCCTCTGCTACAGTTTATCAATGAGAGCTTTGTGGTGTGCTGCACTGTTCCAGGTTGGTTAGGTAAACAGTACAGCGCACTTACTAAGTTTGGTTTGTCTGGAGTTAGAAAAATTCAGGTATGGGGGACGGTTAGAGGATAAGAAAACACTTCACACTTCAGATGCCACGTTTGTCCGTTGTATATAGATTATACAATGGACAATCTATGGACAAACTGCTTGGTTTAGTTCTAAACCAAGCAGTTTATCAAAAGGAAATGCACTGTTGCATTGACCAAACTGAGAAGTATCCAGTCTGGGAAGACTGAAGACAAGGTTCCTGAAAAGTCGACCAAAACCTAAATCACCATTATGCAACCTCCGTTGGCATTAACTGCTCAAAATCCAATCATGCAAAGATCTCCATTTATCCAGCATAATTAAATGCTTCATTGATGAGACAAATTGAGATTTCCCTCATTATGATTCATCATCCTCCTCCTTACAGAATACATTCAGTTTTTCACTGTCTGAAAAATGACTTACTGCAGAGAACCTGAAATTGCAGTGTTTTACTCCGAAATCTATACATATACTGGCACTCGCAAAAAAATAAACACCAGCCTTTGCTTTGGGGAAATCCAATATTTGTAAGGTGGCTACTGTTCTCGTACAATGCGGGCATAGAGGGGCGCACCACTTTACTTTTCCTGACCACGCGCCAAGATACACCAATGAGCCCTGTGCTCAGATCCCCTGCACGGCAATACCACTCTGGCTCCTAACAAGAGCTATCAGGCCTATTATACTGGCTCTGTCAAATGAATGGGTAAACATCCACTGGTATGCTAACTGCAGGAGGAGGAGAGGGGGAAGAAAGTTGGAGTCTGGCTACTATTAATGGCTGGTTTGAGAAGCAGTGCGGCTGTTTTTGGATTGGCCGGTCAGCTTGGAGCTCAGACAGGATGTGCGCGGGGACTTGTGGTGTCTACTGTGTGGAGTTTGGGTCTCACAGGATGCAGTAAAGCTGTCACAGGCACAAACGTGGTGCTGATGACTTTGCAGTTTGTTCTGGATGGTTCAAATCTGTATTTTTAGACGTATGACCACATAGAAAAGTAGAGCAATTGAACTGGTATTTTCTTTACACTATGATTCTTTTTGTACAGTGTTTTTAATCACTGTAAAGCACTTTGTGTTACATTTTTGTATGAAAAGCGCTTTTTAAATAAAGTTTGATTTGATTTGATTTGATTTGATTTGATTTGATGTAGATACTGGCTACAGTCTGTCCTTGTGATACGATCCAAAAAGTATATTTATGGTTATTTTAAACTTTAATGTGGAATAGTTTAACGATTAAGTAATGTTGGAAGCCAGTGTGTTAGGAAATTGCAGTTCTCATTGTGCATAGTAAATAAATTGTTCGATACTTTCATTATTTTGGCTAGATGACACACGGCAGTTTTCCATTCTGTATTCCATCTCTGAGCCAATGAAGCTGGTACTAAGCCCCAAATACTGCAGTAATAATCCCAACAGTGCCTAATGGGAATGGTTATGTTTATGTTTTATGGTTTTATGACTTATAATTAATAAGTCTATACAATACACACTTAATTCCTCGAAAAAAAGTAAGTCAGCATGACGACAAAAACAAACAAACTTGATTATAAGTAAGTAAAAATCTTTTGTAATCTTCTTGTTCTTCCAGATGCCCTGAGGTGTTCGGATGTGACCTGCCCCCCACTGGCAGCCTCCTCCTGCCCCTCGGACTCAGTGCTCACCCGGAGCTTCACGCCCCCTGCTGGCTGCTGTCCCTCCATTGCTCCTCAGTGCACCTGTGACTTCAGCACCTGCCACAAGCCCCTGTGTCCCACCGGCCAACGGGCAGAGAAAATGAGCCAGGCCAGTGGACAGCCCGGAGACTGCTGTGATGACTACGAGTGTCAGAAAAGTAATTCTACTTAATTCGCAATGCTGGGCATTATTTGGCTGATTGAATATTAAAACTTTAAAACATTTAAAAGAAGTGCACATACATATACAGTACATTTCATGAGTGCTTATTTAACAGGCCAACAGCATGTGGCCCAAATGATCCTTTCTACACTTCTTTGTTGCTAAAGTCATTCTGTCCCGACGTCCTGATGGCATTAACTTAAACTCATCACACAGAGGATGCTTCACATCAGCTGTGCACAGCTGACTGGTAAAGAAGCTCCAACTTTTTCCACTGGTGAACTCAGGGTCCATCTCCACAGGCCACACCCCCGAGGCTACTTCTAGTTTTAAGGAAGGTACAATAAATCAACAAAAGTTTTAAACCGCAGAGAGTCATTAGAGACTGCACTTGAATTCAAATGCCACAAATCACCACTATCTCTAGAAATGCACCTTTACTCATAGGATAAAAGTGTGTGTTTTCAACAGTAAAAAATTATCAGTACAAAAAGATCTTGTTCATTAAGGTATGATGATAGAAGGAAGTGATTACAATAATGAATATAATGAGGGGATCTTGTAGACCAGAGATAAGGGATATTAAGTCTACACAATATGAGGAAATCAGTCAGTAAGTTTAATTACAATGATTACGGCAATAATAATGACCTGATTCATATTGCCATAAACATTAGTTTGCAATTACTGCTCATTGCTGCAGGCGAGACAAAGCTTTTACTGATATACAAAGTGCCAATTTCAGCCAAATGTCTATTTCCTAGATAAGAACTATAATAAGCTAACAAATCAAACAGTCATTCTCTGCCCGTTTGGAGATAGATGGATTATGATGATGACCTCTGGGGGGAAAAGTGTAAAGTAAAAAAACAAAAATACAGTTTGAACCATATAGCAGATAAACAGCACTTGTATAAATCCACAAAATACAACATAGATAACAGCTCTTTGAATGGGCCTTTTGCTGCTGATAAGAAACATAAAAACACTCTGAAATCAAAGAAATTCACCTACAGTATACAGTCAAGTGGCATGTGGAGAGGCAGCCAGAAAACGTCAGAAGGCAGGGAGGGGACGAACTCTGTGTTGACTCTGCGCTCCTGACAAATATTCTGTGTTTTACCAACAGAACAAATTCCCATTCTGGACCCTTCGCATGTATAAATGAGTGCTGTCTCCTGGAATTAATGGACTTAACGAGGCCACTGACCAGAAAAGTGCTTAGACTTCACTTTTACTGAACAGAAGTGCAGTGTCAAAAGGGCTGGCCGTCTGCTCACACGTCCTATAGGGAGCAGGTTCAACAGTTCATCGATGGATGGGAATGCTTTTTATGTGGCCCATCCTGCAGCCGGGGAGGGTGACACAGGGGGGCAGGCCGGTGGGCTCTGGGATCAGTGTTTTGATAACAAGTGTCTGCTGCTCTTTGGTTGTGGGGCTTGATGTCTTTTGTGCTGGGCTATAGTTGTCCCCTTTAGAGCTGCATGACTGCGCTCCCTTAGACTAGGACGAGACAGGGGACACGCACTAGGGGCCCCCTCCGGATCACCTCTCCGGTTCACCTCTCCGGTCACCTCCTCTGTCCCAACTCATTTCATAGCCATATGTAGTGTTTGCGTCCGGTTGGAACTGGCTAGCGGAGTTTCCATGGCACATTTGATTGTACACTGACATATATAGGCAGGGTCAGTTGGTGCAAGGAGAGTAATGTCTGGCTCAGTTGATGCAAATAAGAAGTTCAGTTTTTCCAATATTTGCCATACAAGCCGATATATTATCCATGATTGTCACAGTGCTCAACAAATTGCACTGTTGTCATAGCAATTAACCATAAAAAATCAATATATATCTTGAATGGTAAGTTCTCAAAATGGCGTATATAATCAGGAACCTAAAAATCATGACTAGGCTGATCTGTACATGCTTTGTTCAGTTGTAATTGTAATGTTCAGATCATGTTCAGTATCACTACATTTTTGTCATAGCCTAAATATGCAAGATTTGTGTGTTAAACATGTGTGAATGAAACAAAACACAACTCCAGGTATGTTTATAATGAGGAAACAACATTATAACAGCGTAATATGGGCACTTTAATCTTCAAATCGTCATCTCCAAATTTTGACCCTATTTATATGTGGTTACTTGCATGTTAACAATTGCTGCTATGTATGTAATTAAAATAGTAAATATTACCACCAATAGCACCACCATAAGTCTTCTAAGCTCTTGTTTTGTAACTATGATTGCGGTGGTGCAATGCGTTCCCACATATCATCCAAATTTGACGTCATTCTACGCAACCAGTGAACTCTGGCTCCTGTTTACTATTGTCCTGGCAAAACTCTTCATTCATCCTCTTAGTGAGCCCATGAGGACATGTTAGTTGGTCCAATTAGAATTGAGCAACACTGCAAAAGAAATGAGGCTTTTTTGTATCTTGATTTACAGTGCATTGGTCTGATGACGTCTTGTTTACCATTGTTTTTCTTGGTAACCACAAATGCAACTTTCTGAATTCATTATAAACTATTTCAGTGGTTTTAAGTGATATAGGGAAGGACAACGCACAGCAGCATTGGAGTCTGTGCCACAAGTTGATTTAGGGATTACTATGGGCTAATGGCGGAAATCGCAAAGGATTGTTGCCCCATGTGACTTCCTACTCCTGCTTTGAGCTTTAACCAGCCAGGTCATTCACTCAAAAAAAAAGAAAGGACTCCAGCAGCAGGAAGCACATTTCGATCTGCTGTTTGCTCCATGCCCTCTCAGCCCACCTGCTTTATATTAAAGAGTTTGAGCTATTTTTTCCCCTTTTTTGTCTCCCAGTCTTGCCCCTCGACTGTATGGCGTACAGCTGTAACCTCCACTCTCATTTATAGAAACCACCGGCCCCCACATCTGTCTGCATCTGTGCAATACATCCACTGCAGGTCCAAAGTAGCGTGGAGCCTGCAGACTGCCTTACATAACCACATTGCCTCACTTCCCTAATGCTCTTGTGTTTGATGAGATTACCCTGTGGTGGGTTAAGATCGCTCAATGCTGACTCGCCAAACCACCATAGCACATTTGAATACAAAATCTAGTTTTAAAAGTTGAGACGTGATGCAATAATGTTCCTTGTTGCTTTGATCACTGAACTACTATAAATAAACTATAATACGTGATTATGTACATGATGAAATAATATGATTGACAGTAGTGAACTAAAATTTTAATCTAAATTTAGAAACAATAGGGTCTCTTCAAAGAATTTCTCAATTGACCTGTAGCATTCAAGTGTGTAGTAAATATTTTATGTCTAAATGAGTGTTCTGACATTGGTGGCAAGATAGCATTAGGCTATATAAGCATAATTATGGACAAAAGGAAACATAGATTTTGAAAATTTTTACACAAGACAAATTGAACTTAACAGAAATATTCACAGAGATGTCCCGATAGATAGAGACGGCATTTCTTGCTGGAATAGAATCTACAAACTTCTATTAAGAAGGGCCCAGATGGCGTAAAAAGCACCAGCAGCTTGAGATCAGGAAAGTGAGTGGTCCAAGACAAGCCAGGCTGCAGGGTACTGTCCTATGAATAATACATGCAGTGTCAGCTTGACTCTCTCAATTGACTGAATTTAAGCCCAGTATTTACCTGTCACCGGCCCGCTGGGCCCAGATTCTGCCAGCTACTGTTTTCTTTGACTCAGCACCACGGGACCAGTTCTCTGTGAAATTCCTCTTCATGAGCTTGGCTTTCTTTCTCTGACAAATTCCACTCTGACCCTGGGGCTTAAAGCACCTTTTAAGTCTTGCGGCATTTGTTTCATATAAACATTTGAATCTGTGAAACAAAAAAAATGGCTGTTTATGAATCTGTAATTGATTGTTTAACACTTGGGCCTTTTGTGCTGTTCAAGTTTGTGATCAAAACAACCACATGGCTCTCAAGTGCTAATGCCAACCAACTGGAATAAACACTTTCTTCTTTGTGCTTCCTCTTTACTTAGTCACCCCAAAGTGCATGCACAATGGGAAGGAGTATGCGGAGGGGGACGTGTACCGGATGGACCCCTGCTGGATGTGTCAGTGTCGAGGGGGCATCTCATTCTGCTCCAAACCTGAATGCGCTGAGCTGGACTGTGAGAACTTCTACATTCCTCAGGGCGAGTGCTGCCCTGTCTGCATAGGTAAACTCAAGCAAGTATACACAATATGGCCTGTTGGGTACAGTTTTTAGTTGGTTTGTCCAAGAACTAAACATAAGCTCTCCATAACTTTTACAGCTTTACTTTTTTACTTATTTTATACTTACCTTGGAAATACTTTTAAGTGTGATTTGTTGAAGCTAGGAAAAGCAGAGTTGTACATGTGGTGTCCATATTACAGTAGAAATGTCATGGGTCATGGTGTAGTTTGCGTGGCTCGCTTTTAAGAAAAGAAAAAATACAGGAGAAAACATGAGCGGATCATGTCAGGTCAGAGTCAGTGAAGGTACAGTACACCTGGAATGTGTAGCCACTATTATCTATGGAATGCTTTCATCTCTTACATATGGCTGCTTTTACTTGTTGCTTTCCACTTCAGATGTGTAGCTTTAAACGTGGGATATGGCACAAGAGATGTTGGTTATAATATTTATGTTTTATAAATAAAGTTAACTATGCTGCAAATCACTGGAGTGGAATCTCTGGCTGACACACTAGTAGTGATTATGCAAGTAAAAATCGTATATACTTCTTATAATCTTAAGAATATATGAAGTAAGTATATTTGAGGGCAGTACATTAATCTTTTATCTAACCTGTTCAGAAGCTTGTTTAAATATGCTTTCTTAGACTTTTTGAGTCGTAATAGTATCTATAGCAACTAGACTGACTTATTTCTCACTCACTGTTATCAATTTTGTTTTGAAATCAGTGGACATAAACATCCTCTCTGTAGCATTTTAACGCAACATTAAATATACATTTTATTCTTGGACAGAAAATTGGGTCAACTTTGCAGGCCAAGTTTTAAAAGCACCATGGCAGGAGATAACTGAGACCATGCCTCAGACTGAGAGAAAAAACTTGAAGTAAATGAATTCAGTTTCCCAACCATTTGCCACCGCTCAAAGTAAAACATGAATAAACCCTGAAAACCTTCGAGGATTCAAAAGTGTATTAAAGAATTAGACTGTATTATGAAATCCTCGCCGTCCAGAAGAATAGGTCCTTTTTTGGTTAATCATGGCCAGATGCTGGGAAAGCACGTCAGCCAAAACAGAATGGGCAAACAGCACTTCTCTGCACAGTGGAGACTTCTTCTCTTCTCTAACATAACACATAGCAATATAAGATGAAGGTATAGGTAACACACTGAGGAAACTTAAGGAAAAAAAACTATATTATGAGAAAAACCATGCTACATTATGGTTTCCCAGAACAGCCCAGTATCATATGGAAAAGATCACCACCTGCTGTTACCTGTTGTGACCTTGCTTGAACGTGTACAGCATGATTGTAAATTGTGCATATGTGGAGAGATATTGTTATTGTTCTCCATTTTATAATGCAGAGAAGAAGGCATTTACATTTTAATCCTTTCTAACAATGTACAAAAGAAGACTAAGACAAAAGAAGTTTAATATATGGTTTAATCTGTCTATTTTGTTCAGTTTAAGGGTCCTATATTACACAAAATGGACTCTTGTCAACTTAAATGCTGTTACCTCCTCAAAAACATACCCGGAGTTGTGTTTTGTTTCATTCACACATGTTTAAGTTTAAAGCTTAAAAGCTCAAAATGGTTTGTTCCACCTTGTGATGTCATGTAGTCGTAGTTAACAGCTGCCTTTTACCTTTTTGTTCAGTAGAGTTTCCAGGGCTGAAATTATCCAAATAATCTTAGTGAAGGTGTATGGGCTTTAAAAACTCAGTGGACACCTCCTGCATTACCACATGACATCAGAAGGTGTAACAGAGTGTTTTTTGTTTGAGAGAACATGTGTGAATGAAACAAAACACAACTTCATTTATGTTTTTGAGGAGGAAACAACATTATAACATAGATTATAAAAGAGCGTAATATAGGCTCTTTAAATCAGGGAAGATAGATTTTCATAAAATTAGCTAAACTAAGCCACATATCGTATCTTTCTGCATAAAACTCATACATGGGCTTCTGGTTGTATTTTCCAATTCCCTCTTTACCACAGTGTATGTCTGTCTTACCTTGCAGATGTGGAATTGCTGTCCACGGATAGCACCATGGCGAGCTGCTGGGTGAATAATAAGCTGCGACCTCATGAGGAGAAGTGGAAAGAGGACGACTGCACCTTCTGCCAGTGTGTGGATGGGGAGCCCCACTGCACTGCTATGGCCTGTAAACAGAGCTGCCAGAACCCAGTCAAGATCCCTGGAGAATGCTGTCCATTCTGTGAAGGTACTACAGTATTTCCATTATAAGTACACTTCAAATCACAAACAGCTCATGTATGAAAAGTCAAAGCCTGAATTATGACAGTACTCTGCAAAACTTTTGTGCATTAATCAGACTTGGTAGTACGCTATTGCCTCAGCTGCCATGTGGTGGACTAATGAAAACAAGGCTGACAGTCTGCGTCATAGGCCTTCTAATCACCATCAATCTTTTACTTGCATATCACATTTGTATACAGGAAAGGTGGGTGAAATGTCTTGCCCAATAACACAAGACACTGGTCTAGCAGCCAAAGGCGAGTTTACCAGATAATTTACAAATGCAAGTGTTGTAGAAAGCGCCTCAATAGTTACTAAAAGGAATATTATAGGTCTATGCAGTATTTTAGTAGCAGTAGACGTAATAGCAGTAAATATGTTATTAGCAATGGTAATTAGCAATAGCAAATAAACCGTAGGGTGTCTGTTTAAAAATTGCTGTGTTTTGCTGTTTAAATGTTCACAATTAGCATTTATTGAGCACTGAAATTAGATATTTATTATACACCACCTTTTTTGGAGTGGAGCTTTTGCGTATTGCCTCCTGACTGCGCTGGGCAACAGAAGTGGTTGAGTGCTCATTAAAGGGGAGGCCAGGGAGCATTCTTGGCGCTGCAGGGTTCTTTGTGCTCCTTTATTACCTTTGCCCGCCAAAATGAGACCCACCTGTGCGCTTAAGTCTGTGGCCTGCCTCTTGATGCAGGAGGCCACGTAATTGCAGTGGATCCCTTTTTTGTGCCTAATTAGCTACAGCTTTTGGGCTGAGAACGTGGCGAGGATTAGGGACTGGTAGGGTTGACGTGGATGGGTATTTGTCACATTATGGGGACGAGAGTTTGTATACACGCTCAAATCGTGGGGACCTGCGTCTTATGGGGACTAAAATCAGGTCCTTATGACGTAACATCTTTATTAAAGGATCAACAGCATGTTTAAGACTTAGACTTGGACAAACTTTATTGATCCACAAGGGAAATTACTCAGACACAGTAGCTTACACATCACAATATACGGTATTATAATAACAAAGAAAGAGAAAAAATATACATGGTAATAATAAATTCTAAACAAGTAGGATAAGATATTAGTTAAAATAGGTCAAAGTTACAGTTTATGAAAAGGTAATGTGGTTAAGATCAGTCTCCAGGAAATAAATGTAATGTGCTCACGAAACATGGATGGCCAACGTGTGTGTCCGTGTGTGTGCGAGAGAGAGAGATGGTTAATCTTTGGGCAGTTTGAGGGTTTGGCAGAAAACATCTGACTTCATAATAATCCCAGGTCTGGACATTGCAAAAGTGTGCCTCCAGTAGAACGGACACTATTATCCACACCTATATAGGTTAATAATAGGAACCATTTTGACACTAAGGTCTAATCTCTCTCACTGTGCAACCCACCCTGCTGTAATTGCCCCACATTTACCGGTAATTACTGTTTACTCCAAAATAAGAGTAGTGTGAATAGGTAGCTATTAGACCTGGCTCAGAAAGCAACATGAGGTAGTATACCTGAGGCACAAAAGCCTGGTTCTCGGTCATTTCAAGCTAACTGTCATTTCTATTCCTTTCAGAGCCGTCCTATGAGACTGTGAGCCCTCTGCTGTGTCCGCCCCTGGAGAACTGCACTCTGTCTGGTACTGAGTGTCCCTATGGCTTTCTGACAGATGAAAATGGATGTCTTCTTTGCCAGTGTCTGAGCAGTAAGTTCACTTGTGCAGTAGCCTATGTTACAGGGCTGGACTTGCAGAAACATATTTGTCACATGATGGATTTTGGTTTACTTGAGCGCTAACCTTATGTTTGCTCAAGAAAAAAAAGTGACTTCATATAAAAAGAATGTGCATTTCCACGTAACTCCATCATTTGTCTAACATACATGTGTTGCTGTGTTATGCTGCGAATGGTGTTGCAATATGTGTTCTTTATGACCACCTCTACTGTCTTACCATCAGAACTAGTATTACAACAGCCAAGTTGAGCTATCCATGGGTTTCAGTGATGACAATGTGGGACTGTTGCCATAGCGATATATATATTTTATTTTGAATCTCCAAAAGCGTCAAAACAAACAGAAAACCGAAACCCGTGATTACCCATGATTACAAACATTATTTGCTTTCCAAATGCGTAATCTGTTATTGATTTACCAGTAGAGTCATTTTGGAATAGTTTTTGTCAATGGAAATTTATCGTTTGTAATGAATGAAGACCACGACTGATTGTAAATATATTGGTAAAATAAATAAAAAGATCAAAAGGGATGAGGGGAAAAACTACTGTAATGAGTTGAATTTATTATGAGTCCCATAGCATAAACAAACTCGCATCCAGCAGTTTTAATTTTGTTTCACCAGATTATAGTAGCCAACATTTCTGAGAAGTCTGACTTGTATTTGACTTTCACCTTCAGACGATTCCTGCCCTGCCATAGCAACATACTGCTCGCTGCAATGCCCTATGGGATACGAGAGGGATGACTTTGGCTGTGAGGTGTGTGAGTGCCACGTCCCAGTGCCCAAGTGCCGACCTCTGACCTGCACCAAGACCTGCCCCTATGGATATGTGTAAGTACATCCAAGACATCCCTCCTGGTTCATTTGTCATTCCTGTTTGCAAAGTGTTCAAAGGGATTTCTGTCTGTAAATTACATAACAGATCAAGGAATGTGGAGAGCAAAGCATGTACATCTGTAAATGCATTCTCACAAGGCAGAGGGCCATAGTTTAAGTGGATGAATATTGTACAATTGACTGTAGCCTTGTGTCTGTTTTAATTTTGGGTAAATGAGGTAGAACATCAAAAGTTCCTCCCTGGTGGTCATTTAGAATTTCAAAGCTGACCATCTGCCCCCTGCATCCCTGCTACTTATAAGCTCATACAAACCAATCAGACATCTGGAAGTATTCTGTGCAGTCCCTCGACACTTCTCTTGTTTTGAAGTCATTATTTTGTTTCAACCTGCAATAATGAGCTAAAAAGAAGCCATATTATGCTTTTTTCTTGTTATATAGCTGTAATCTGTGACTCATCTAAAAGAAACAAGGCTGCTGACATCCATTGATTTTTCTCTTGCTCCTTTACAGTGCGCCAATGCAATCACAATCACGTATTTATTATTATTATTATTATTATTATTATTATTATTATATGATCTGATTATCTGATTTCTTTCTGATCATGGTCCCACTGGCTACTCACATAAAAATTTGCAGTTTGCATGTAATTTATATCATTTTCAAGATGCAAAAATTAGATTATAATCAGATTTTGGTGTGCATGTAACCACAGCCATCATGCACACCACACCTGCCCACACAGACAACGGATGAACCACAAATCCTACTGCTGGATATCAGTGGTAAATATAAGCAAACACCACTTTGCTTGAAAACGACCTCTCTAAAAATATGGAACAAGTTAATGCATAAAAACACACACTACATATACTGGAGTTTTCAGAATGATCCTGTTTCACAACTGTGAAGGCCCAAGGCTCAACATGGGTCCGGTGTGTCTGCACTCTGTGCCAGAAGACAGAGGCTGAGGAGGGGGAAAGAGCAGGAAGTCCTGGGTTTATCCTCCATAAGCAGCTGTTTAGGTCGGAGCTGTTAGAAGTCTGAAATCCTCAGAGAGTTTGCCAGCTTCACAATGGAGAACTGTCTCTCCTCTCTGGACCCCTACACTCTGCCTGCACAGACAAAGGCACAAAAGATCCCTGTGTTTACTTGGCTTGTATTGATGACATCCGGTGTGAACTGAGTTACACAAAACCAAACAAAGATGGAGATAAAGATAGCTCTTAAATGTGGTAGACTAAATGGGTGACACTGTGATTTGTATAGCCAGATTGCACAACTTATTACCTCTTTCATTTTCTCCTTTTGCTCAATATGATTTAGTTAGTACATTGAAATCTTGAAAGAGTTAAGAAAATGCTACATTTGCTGAAAGCAACATATAAACATGTTTTATGAGTTTCACTTTCATTTCTCTCCTCCCTTTGCTCCCCGTGATAAATCACTCCCCCTTCAGATCACAACACAATCAGCATGCATACCGCTAATGAAACTACTGCATATCACATCAGGTTTCCCAAATTGCTGTGTACAGTTGTGTATCATGTTTTTGTATATTTATGGAGAATTGTCATGTGGGAGCATGAATGAGTAGGCTTGTGGGTTGGCCATTGCACAGAATCTTACAGCAAACCATAAGGAGGGTTTGAATAGGGCCAGGGAGAGATCGCTAAAATGCTCAGACATGCATGGATGACATCTAAAACCTCTTCAGGCCCATTTTTGAGGGAACAATGTTAAAACATGGATTATATTGTAATAATCTTGATTAACCAAAATAATCTCGACACTAAACCTACTCTAAAACCTCTGAATCTGAAACATTATTATTTATTTATCTTTATTACCAAATCTGTCACAACAATATGTGCCAGCCCAAAGCCTGAATAAACAGGTATCCACAGTCCCATCTTCTCTCCATTACCTGTATGTGCTCTTACATAACAGTGTTTTTACAGATGTCAAACCACAGCTACTCATGCTACCATGCAATTCTCATAAAGCGCATTGTTCTCAACCAGGCCTTATATCATTCACGTTATCCTTAGTCCCTGTACCCTTCTGTACCTCCCCAAGACCCCTGTACCCCCTCTATCCCTCTGAGCTCAGACTTGGCTTGGCATTCCACACAGCATCTTCAAACAACACTAAACCTCTCAGGTCACCGCTCTCTGTATTTGTACAGTGGGGCTCCAGTCAATCCCTCACTCTGTTGTTTCTATGGCTCTCACCGCTGCTAGCATGCCACGGTTTGTATAACTACACATGCGATGGCCAAACCACTTCCAGTAGTCTCATACGGCAGTCCCCTAGTCTATACCGTGCTCTTTTAAAGGGCCTATATTACACAAAAGTGACTCTTGTGAGCTTTAAAGGTATACTGTGTAACTTGAATCCATGTTGTGTTGTCTTTTTCTACAGCATGGCATTTAATTTAACTATCTCCATGGAGGCAAGCAGGCCACATCACCAGGCCAAGTTACAGTTCAGATCTGTGGAGAAGTGAACCCGCTCACAGAAATAATGCATGTTTTTATGGTAGTTTAGAAAAATGAAAAAAACCTTGAATAAACTGAATAAATGCAAGATATATTTGCTTAATGCCATTCTGTGGCGACATGGAGACAAGCAGATGGCGGACCCTCCACCAGAAAAGTTACATAGTGCACCTTTAAGCCATGTTATAATGTTGTTACGTCATCAAAAACATACCCAGAGTTTTGTCTCATTCACACACATTTGAATAATCCTTTATTATTAGACGGGCTCAAACAGCTACCTTTTACCTTTAGTTCAGAAACGATTGACAATTCCAGTAGTAGTAGTAGTAGTAGTAGTAGTAGTAGCAATTGTAGTGAAGGTGTATGGAATTTAAATACATAGCTGCGCATTTGCTCCATTGCCACATGACATCACAAAGCGGTGCCTAAATATACAGGGTTTGTGCGTTAAACATGTGTGATTCAAACAAAACACAACTCCAGGTATGTTTGCGATGAAGAAACAACATTATAACATATAACGAAAATAGTGTAATACGGGCCCTTTAAGCTTGGCTCATTAAAGTTTTATTAACCAGATCATTTGACTCATCTGCTTTGTTTTCTTTGTTTTCGTCAGTCTATAGAATTATGGATTTTGTGTTTTGTGGTATAAAAGCAGCAAAACAATTGTATTGCCTTTCTCTTTGTGCTCTAATCAGCTCAGATTCAGAACTGGTCAGAGGATGTTCTTGCGTGGCTGCCAGGGGGCTTTTAGGACATTAAGGACAGTAAACGGGTGAATTAGAAGCATCTGAGTAGGCTTATGATCTCTTCTCTCACAGACTCTATGGGTTAGGTATGAAACGGCAGGGATCTCACGTGCTGCCCTTTTATTTGGCCCTCTTCAAAGGGACCCAATATAGCGAGGGGGGGAAAGCAGCTCCAGATGTTGATTATTCCTGGCTTGAGGATCTGGCTTTCACTGCACCACAACACCATAATGTCCCTTTAGACTTCTGTGTGTGTACATAGTAGTCCCATTGTTCAGGCCGTGACTGATTTTTATTTGTGTTTTTAAATGCGTATCTCTGCAGGAGGAACAAGCACGGATGTGAGATGTGCCGATGCGTCAAGTGTCCCCCGTTCACCTGTGATAAGCACTGTCCTGAAGGCTACCGTCACAACAAGAAGGGCTGCTCCATCTGCATGTGCAAAGGTACGATACTTTCACGATATGCATCTCACGATATGAGATATTTATTGCAATATTTTGTGGAGGCTAGTGAAATTGTGAACATGCTACTTTTTCCATACCCTGATAAGCCTTTGGTACTGTTATAATACAAAGAATTAAGATTTAAAAGTCCAGTTATTTTAGTCTGCACGGAAACAGGGAAAAACAAGGATCATGGTCTATTTAGTTCCCTCTGTCTTTTTAGCTATTGCTGCACCGAAACAATGAATGTGAGCAAGCTACTTTTTCCTTTTAAAATGCCCTGATAAGCCTTTGGTACTGTTATAATACAGAAGAATTAAGATTTAAAAGTCCAGTTATTTCTTCATGTAATCTGCACTGAAACAGCGAAGGATCATGGTCTATGTATTTCCCTCTGTTTTTGTAGCTATTGCTGCACCAAAACAATTAATTTAAGCAAAGAGACTTGATTCGATATATTGTGATGGCCCACGGTATTATTGTGTGACTTTTGACAATATCACAGTATTTTGATTATTGTTACGTCCCTGCATTCTACACTACAAAAAACAAAAATCTTGCCATAACATATAAAAAATAATTTTAAAAAATGTATTTGAGTAACTTTCATGTAGTAAAATTATCTAATAATGGAATGAGTCTTTTTTTTGTGCTTGAAATAGGAAAATACACCTAGTTACGCTGAAGATAAGTTGAAGAATCAGCAACTCTTTGTACTTAAAATAAGAAACTAAATCGTATGTTTTTTTGAATTACAAAAAAAAACAAACAATCCACTGATAGATAATTTTACTTGTCAGCTACTCAAATGAAGTTAAATCTTCTTAATATGAGTAGTTGGAACTTACTCAGATATTACTTTTTGCAGTGTACACATTTGTGGAGCGGTCACACTTTGGGTTTGGTCCTGGTTTAGATCCCACTTTAGTCTTCCTGTCCCATGTAACCAATAAAGGACTTTTATAATATTTCCACTGTTTTTTGTTTTTTTTTTAACTTTATCACAAATAGGTTTTTATACTACAAGGAAGAATCTTTACTGATTGTTAGTTTGTTAACTGTTTTGAGCCTTGTCCTTGAGGAGCACCTTGAGGAGTTTTTGGACTTTTAACTAAGAAAAATCCCCTGAAGCTCTCATTTAGTCTTGTTCTAGTCCTGGTTTGAAAATGGTCTAGTACCAGTTTAGTTCTAGTGTTTTTGCACTGTGCGTAAGTGTAAATGCAGTCTTAGAAATGGGGCTAACAGATTAATGTACAAGGAGGGGTTTCTTTTTTCCCAAAAGGACTACATAATTAGTTATAATCAAATTGAAATTGCATTTTTCAAATGTTGCAATTATTAATATTACAAAAGCTACAATTATTGTGTCCTTAGTGACTGTCAAACCCTTGCTATAACCCTGTAGTTCAGACCTCTGCAAATCCCATATTTCAGTATTTCCTTAAGACATACTCATCTTTCTTCTTTTTTCCAATGTTGTGTAACCCTTATTCTTATTATGCCAGATTTCTCCATGATCAAAAGAATCTTTATTTTGAAATATTTTTATTTTGCACTTTTCACCATTCATTCAAATAAAATAAAATACATTATTTTAAACAATAGTCAGGCTTCAATTACACTGATTGAAACTCTTGATGCTCAGCCCCTCTCTTCTTTTGATCCAAACCGACTATTTGGGAACCACTGCACTGAAGACACATGGTCTAGTCACTTAAAAGTCAATCTAAGGTCTTAACCACAGCAGACCATAAATTGTAATCTAATTCTATAATTGTACAGCAAATGGGAGGTTTTCATTCTCATATCCCTTTATATGGCTCCAGTTCTAGACCAAAATGTACAGCCTGTTATGAGATCTTCGTCTCTGTGGCGTAAGTCCTGGGAATAAGATACACAAGCATAAAAATATACATAAATCATCACCTTTTTCCATATAAGAGCTCCTTTGTGTTTGGTGAGAAGGGAAATGATGGAAGCAGATAGAGGCGGTGCCGGGTTTGTGCCACTGGGCTATTCTGACCTCTCCCTGCTCTTCTGTACACTTTTATGTCTTGTTTTTTGTTCCTGTTGGGCCCAAGCTGCGTGTGCTACTGCAATTAGATTTACCCAAACCCCACGAGGTTAAAAGCATGCCTGCCCTGCCACATTTTATGAGAAATGTTTATTTAGATGCCAATTTGGACGCATTATAAATATTCTCAAGCGAAAATACGCTTTAGTTTTCACATCGCAGCATCTGGCTCCTTCATCCCAGCAAACAATATCAGCAGCTTTTGCAAATAGGTTTGTGTTTACCTGAGTTAAAAACTATCAGATTAGGCCATCTGTGGAGCGTTAAAGAGAAGGGAAACTTTTCATGTGTATTTGCTTTCATGGTCTAAATAAAATAGACTCTCAGTCTGAACTACGGGACAGTGAGTGCTTGAAATTACACCCAGTACTGGACACTGCTGTCTTTGACATTTTATTGCAGTGCAAGTTTTATTTGACAGAATAAAAAATAACATAAATAAAAATACTTTCAAGATCAAGTCACAACAATATGTGCCAGACTAGACATCCCTGGAATAGCTGGCCAGACTTTATCATTGTTTACTTTCAGACACATAGGACATGACATCATTTGAGTCAAGGGCCAAAAATACAAACTAGCTGACAAACATTCACAAACAAATTTGATTTCATGTTTAGTACTTTTTCATAGAACAATGAATAGTACTAAAGAGTTTGAGAAACAAGGGAGGACTATTGGTAGTTATTCTTTCAATTTTTCTTTCAAGTTTTTATGTGTGTGTGTGTGTGTGTGTGTGTGTGTGTGTGTGTATATATATATATATATATATATATATATATATATAGGTCTATGGGTGTAATTCTTGAGCCCTTTTTTGTTGTTTCTTTAGCATACTCTTTAGCGTACTTCAGTGCATTTATACATTTGCATTTTCTTTTACCTCCTATACTTATGTGTGGGGGATTTATAAAAAAAAAGTGCTAACAGAAAATCAAATAAATAATAGTGAACACTCCAGTAGAGCCTTAGCTTGGCCTCTGACTTGTTAACATTGCACATTTAAAGGACAGAAAAGTCCTTAGTGTGATTTTCAGATAAAACAATATAGGTCTCTTTCCCAGCCAAACAATACCTTGTAGAAACTCATAGCTCAACCTCTCTTCTTTGTCTGTTTGTGTTCAGAAAGCGAGCGAGTTGCGGTCACCACGGCGACAGTACCACTGCCCAGCTTCTGCCTCACCTCAAACGGACATCGGTATGAGGAGGGTGACAGCTGGCACGATGGCTGCAGAGACTGTTACTGCCACTCAGGGCGAGAGATGTGTGTGCTCATCTCCTGCCCTGTACCCAGCTGCCCCAACCCAGTGGTCAGGCCGGACCAGTGCTGCCCCACCTGTGAGGGTAAGTCCTGTGAAAACTCTCTTGTACCTATTTTGCATTTTCAGTACATGCATCATATTCTGAAAGTTAAAGGTGCACTGTGTAACTTTTCTGGTGGAGGGTCTGTCACTTGCTTGTCACCATGGTGATGTCATAATTGCACCTGGAATGTTCTGGGATATGACATTAGACAAGCAGGAGACACCACCAGGCCAAGGTACTGATCAGATCTGTGGAGTAAGAATGCATGTTTTTCAAGGCACGTTTAAGCAATAAAAAGACCTGTATGGACATAAATGCAAGCTAACTGTGGAACATTCCAGACAAACCAGTGACATCTCAATAGAGACAAGCAGACAGCGGACCCTGCACCAGTAAAGTTACATACTGTACCTTTAAAAGTCTAACATTTTTGGAGAAGTGAC
Organism: Taenioides sp. WSHXM2023; assembly: GCA_029959045.1. Taxonomy (NCBI): domain Eukaryota; kingdom Metazoa; phylum Chordata; class Actinopteri; order Gobiiformes; family Gobiidae; genus Taenioides; species Taenioides sp. WSHXM2023. The sequence continues at coordinate 10,739,741 of CM057102.1, read as the reverse complement.
AGCTTAAATATTTAGAAGTAAGAGAATGCTTCCAACCTGACAGTAACACAGTAAAGTCACACGCTGGCTGCAGTCAGGGAAAAGAGCTAACTTTTTGCAGATGTCTTGCTGCTCTCACAAGGATGTTTTCAAATAAATTAGAACCTACACTGCCTGGAGCTTGTTTTAACAGATAAAGGTCTCCTGTCTCTTGTAACCTATGACGCTTCTGGGTCCACTTAAAGGGACACAACATGATTTTCTTCTGGTGTTTGTGAAAGAAAAAGTGTATTCCTTTATGCATCATGTTACTTTTTTTTTTCTCTATAAGAGTGACTACATTCATATGCACCCCATAATCTGATTATTATCTGATTTCTGCACCTTTTATTATATATATTATATGATTATTTAAATGAGTAATCAAAGCGACCAACATCAGAAAGAAATCGTTGTACCATTTTAATGGTCTTATAAATCCAGAAATCTGACAATAAACACATTTAACCACAGCCATTGTTTCTCAAACTGTAGTATGCAAGCTGCTTCTGGTGGTATCCAAGGCCCTCTACAATTCTAGGATCTGTTTAATTTACCCCAAACTGCCAATCTTTTCTTCTTTGTATTTGTTGGCTGGGTCTATTGAATTGTGCTAAGTGTGCAGTAGACAAAGCCAACAAACAGAAGCTAAACAAGCAGGTGTGTTTAGTTTCAGTGTAGTTAGCTCCTGGCTTCATACAGATAAGGCAGTGTCCACCAGCAACCTGATCAGAACTGAAGAAGTAGCTTGGGTGAGCTGCAAAACATCTTCAGTCAAAAACTTTGGTCCAGTTAACAGAATTGATTTTTTCTTTGCTATGGATCCTACTTGGATAACTGAAGGATATTACATCTTTCTGCTCCATAATATGAAATACAATAGCAGCCTAACAATCTATTAAGTTATAATGCCCTTTGACCTCACAATATCAGATCATGTATGCATTGTTGGTAATTACTTTGTTTATGGGCCTATAATTGTGATTTTGGCTTAATTTTCTTCCCCAAAATAGACCTTTTTAAAATGCATACTAATTTAAAACAAACTTGCCAACGCACTTTCCCTCTGCAGAACCCAAAACATTTACAAATATTCTGTAAATATAACATAAAGTTAAAGTCAAACAATATCCTTGGTTGTTGTGGGAGGCAACAGGTGGCTGGTAGCATGAGAGGAGCTGTTGTGACCAATGTAGCATTAACATTCACCATCATATCTGTATATCTCTAGTTATTATAAAATGCCTGCCTTCATAGGTGACTTTATTTGCTGTGTCTTTGTGCAGATGAGTCAGGCAGTGGTCAGGCCGAGGGCATGGACATGGTGGTATGCAGGGCGCCTGGAGGAGAGTTCTATGTGGAGGGGGAGACCTGGGACCTGGATGAGTGCACGCGCTGCACCTGTCGACGGGGAAGAGTCCTGTGTGATACTGAACAGTGTCCTCCAGCCCTGTGCCACTCACCCAGCCGAAACAAGGACACCTGCTGCCACGTGTGCCCAGGTAAATGTCTCACCTGATTCTAAAGAGGAACTACGGGGGAAAAATTTGACTCTTGTGAGCTTTAAGCCATGTTATAATGCTGCATCAAAAACATACCCGGAGTTGTGTTTGTTTCATTCACACATGTTTGAGTAACCCTGTCTACATCTCCAAAGCCCAAAATGCTCTGTTCCACCTTGTGATGTCATGTAGTGGTAGTTTTCAAACAACTAACTGCTATCTATTCTATAGTTGGCAATTCCAGGGCTGAAATGATCAAAATGATTCTAGTGAAGGTGTATGGAGTTTAAAAACACAGTGGAGCACTTTCTGTATTAACACATGACATCACAAGGTGGAAGAGAGTGTTTTCTGTTTGAGAGAAGAACTCTCCTTAATATGCAGGGTATGTTGTGTGACTTGTCTGAATGATACAAAACACAACACCAGGTATTTGTGTGAAGAGGAAACAACATTATAACATAGATACTGTAATACAGGCTATTTAAAGGTTTCAATGGGAGTGTGGAACAGCCTGGAGTTGATTGGAAAGTGCTCGGAGCATGTGGTTTTGAAAGGTCCTGCGTGTAGCTCTCAGACGGGGCAGTTTTATGTCGGGCTCATAAAGAAACCAGCCGAGACCGGTTGGGATCTTTGAAGTAAGAAAGTAAAGAGAGGGTAGGGAATTTGCAAAAGGAATTGTTATTAAAATTATATTATTTCATGTGAGTTAAATGTAATGTTAATCTATTATGTCTCAAAATCAAAACTCTTTTTATATAGCCTTCAGTCCAATGCATGTTGCCTTACCATTTTTAGTTAATCAAAAACGATCCCTTACTATTTCACTATCACTACTAATAAAAGAAAGTCAGTAAGTATAATAGTAAAAGTATGGGGGCTATAGGAAGTTAAGTGGATCACCCCCTGGCCAAGGGGTTGGTCACTCAATTTTCACTATTGGCTGTTTTGCCTGAAATAAACTTTGAGACGGAGGATTTGCTGAGTGACCACTAGAGTAAAATACACAAAAATAAATAGTTTTGTTAAAAGTTACCCAAAACAATCTTGCAACTCTTCCTGCTTGTTTCTGGGAAGATATACTTTTTTTTAATTCTATAATTATAAGCATCATATTGGGAGCACTGGAGAGCTTGAGGCCCACAAATCAGCAATGCATGACTGCACTGGAGGCCGCTCCTGGAGATGCCACTGCACCTTATCTCTGCATCTCCCTCTCCACAAAGGCAGATTGACAGAGGTCCTTTGATATGTGCTGGAGCTCGGTCACCAGGAATGTAGGAATAATACACATCTCCCTGACAGCCCTATGATCTATGTGTGCATCAGGCACCATGGACATTTGGCCAATAACCAGTCTTTGGTCTTTGCTGCTCCAAGGCCTGATGGACCAGATAAAAAAGACAGGAAGAACTGACAGCTGCCATATGGAGGCACTTCTGTTTGTGCTGGACATACACTAAAGCATCTTTTCTCCCCTTATCTTAAGCCACCCCTACAGGTTCAATAACTTTTTTTATACTGAGATGTTATACAGCAGTGATATAAGCAGATGGCCGCTAAAAGCTGTTCACCTCTTAATGTTGACAAACTAAATTCTTGACAAAGCAGATTAAGGAAGCACTGAGAGGGAGAGTTGTTAACAATGCGATTCATCTTCCCTATATAGAAATGTGAAAATATCAATTATAATAATAATAACGCACTCTGTTCTAATAAAGTAACTTATGTTCACGGTATTGGAAAGCTCCATTTGTGGTATAATAAGTGCTCTGACCCGTCTGAGTCCCTGTGTACAGAGAGTCCCCTGCTGCCGGTGAACAGGAGCCAGCAGGACTACTGCATCACCAGTGATGGGGACGTGCTTCTGTCTGGAGACTCGTGGAGAGCCAATGCCTGCACCAGCTGCACCTGCAACAACGGCACCATTGAGTGTTTCTCCCAGCGCTGTCCAGCCGCCAGCTGCAGAGTGCCCGTCCTGCGCAAGGGCCAGTGCTGCCCACACTGTCTGGGTACGTGGGCTGTGACAGGGTCAGGCAGCTGACAGGCATACTCACAGTATGCATTATGTACATGTCTATAATGTGTGTATGACATGAGATACCAAATGTTGCAGAGACACTGTATCTGATGCTTTATAACAAGAGTGAAGGGTCATGTCAAAACTAAAAGCCCATGTACTCTTGTGTTTGTCCATTAGACCTAGCCAACCTGGCGCTGCGTACGCAAACACAGCCATTCCCAACAACATTCCATGTGACAAACACACTGCTGGTTGTGAGTGAAAGCACTCCCCCGGGCATCCGCACATTCACACGTGTTTCCTGTCCCCACTCTCTGTGGCACCACAGGAAGGCAAAGCCCACTGTCAGCTTTTCCCAAAGAGGAACACCGCTCCATAGCGTCCTATTGTTCAGTCTGATAGGGGGTCCCAGGCCTTTGTTCAGACTGAACATTTTATGTACTGTTTATACACACTGGAAGTTTATACACTCTCTTAACATGGTTTATATGTATTCTACAGAAATGACCACATCAGCCCCAGTGATGATGTCGACCAGCACTCCCAAGAAAGCTGTCACAGCTGGAGTAGACAGAGACGTGTGGACTAGTACTGTCTCTGTGCCTCCGCTCATCATTCAAACAGGTACATTTACAAACGTGTGCAGAAATCTGAACTCTCGTGAGAAAAGCCTTGTTGATTAATCAATGTCAATGTCTCTTGGTGCTTTGAAGAGTTTGAGTTATCATATGGGAGGGACAGTAATCTAAACAAAGAGATTTTGTTTCTTTTAGATCACCATTACTCTGTCTCTGTCTCACAGATGAGCCTCGTCTGGGAGAGAACTTCCCTAGCCAAGCAGAGATGGCCCTCATCTACCAGTCTGCAGCCTGGATTCTGGCCGGTCTCCTCCTGGCCATCATCATCTTCATCATTGTGGCGTTGCTCATCAACAGGAAGAAGAAGTGGGTGCAGATGTCTTGCTACAGTGCACCAAAAAAGGTGAGCTGTTTCTTTTCATTTTTTCATCTGGTAAAAAGTATAAGCAATAAGACCACAGACATATGTGAGAGTGAGGCAGTACATTTATCAGAGTACTATAAAAGGTTTTATTACATATGCTAGCATATAGTCACAGTTTTATTAAGTTTTTAATAAACAGTAGTAAACCCTAACCAAAACTCTTATCTTTTTGTAGACTGTAATACTGAAGAAACATGTCAACAAAAACTCTGTTGTCTACATGGAGCCATCGAAGGAGAGCAAATTCCAAAACGTGAAGAATGACTGTGGCCTGCTCCACTTCTCCCCTGACCTGAGCTCCTCGTGTGGGGACAAGATGACTATCCCCAGAGCCAAGCTGAGCATGGTCAACGACTGGACACGCTAGACTCCTATCACACCCAGCCTTACCCCTATTCTCATGGGACATTAGAACTTATGCACTGTGAGACAAACCTGTTTTGTCCATATCATGTGGATTTCAACCTAAACTCTGGCAGTTGGGTTGTGTGAAGAGGCAGATGGACAATCTATGGCCACTCCGAAACCTGCCTCACTACAGATGACAGCAACCAGAAAAACAGAATTTGACTGTCATCATATGAAATGTCTGAAACTGAGAAAACAAAATTTTAGGACTTTAAACGTGTATAGGATGCTGCATAAGTGTGCAGCAGTGGACAGATTTCATGGGCAGTAAGGCCGAAGAAACTGATAATCCTATTGGATTTAACTGCTTTAGAATGTGTGCTTTCCATCATAGTTTTTGTATATTTCTACAGTATTTGTACATGTGCTGTCCTTGGCCTTCTTTTATTATTCTGGGTGCCTCAGTGGGGCCAGGGAGAAAATGGCAGCCTAAACATTTCCCCTTACCAATTTTAGGAGTGACATGTATTCTATATATAGTTTTACATTTTTCATTAAGTCATTCCATGTACAATTTCGAACACCATACAGTTTGTTCTCTGAAAATGCTTAAGGCTCACACAGTTCATCTTGCATTTAAAAGCTTCCTGATGTGATATAGTAGAAAAAATCCCAATGAGGTACATTCACAACTGTGCCATGACCATAGACTGTATATGACTATGACTGATCACCCATCACTACTTGTATTTGGTAAGTGTAAGGTGGAGCTACCATTCAGTGAATGTTTACCATGTTATGCCTTCATTTGATTGCCTTAAAATGTTTTAAGTTACTGTCCAAACCATTTAAAAAAAATATCCTTTGTCTAAAGTTCTTTCCGTTTTGAAACAGTGTAATTGTGAAAATGTACATGAAAATAAGGTCATTTGTTGGTAAATGTGATGGTAGACATTGCAGCATGTTAGTGATATAGCACTTTTCTTGTAGGTGTTTTGTTAGAAAGCCCACTGGTGGATTCTTGTGAGGATAAAGGTCCTAATCAGGGATTTGAGAGCATTTGAAGCACATGGACATGTTAAACCACTCCAGTGAACAGCGGATCTGACCAGTCTGATCCATACCGGAAAGGACAGAGGGCTTTGGATTCCACACATCAATAGTTAGCCAGTTTCTATCCTTTTTCTCTGAAAACTGGACAACCAGTTCTTACTGAAGTGTAGTTGATTTGTGTCTTTTTGAATGATGACATTTTGCTTTAAATGGAGGCAACAGTAAAAGCTTCTGTGTAAAAAGTAGTTTAAAGTAGTAGACAACAGAGTACCTTATTTATTTTTTCACATAGCTTTATTTATTAATACTAAACTATAGTTTGTTTTCTTTGAAAATGACCTTTGGTAGCCAAAGCTGTTGTACATTTTAGACCATTTTCCTTTTCTATCCGCTTTCTTCTGTTCAACCTTATTTATTTGTGTTGCTCGGTAAACCATGTAAATACATTGCCTCGATGAACTGTATGTTTACACTCATTTTGACCAATAAATGTGTGAACCAAAGGACCACAATGGTGATACTTGGAACAGCAAACTCTTACTACATGATGTCATTGTAGTGGTATCTGCAAGTAATTTCTACTAGTCACAAATACATCTGGATTGGGCCTTAAGCTCCAAGTAAGAATTTGTCCTCTCCAAACTCACGTCAGATCTCGAATGTACAAGAGGTTTTCTCCTCTTCTGAAAAGGCAGATGTGTGCTGGGGTAAAGAAGGCATTGTCTGAGGTTTGAATGAGTCACACATTTATGCCAGTTTAAAAAAAACAGACATTGTTGTGCACAGCAACACTGGCAAAGTTACAATCTCACAATGCTCGCTCATAAACTTGAAGGTGAAGAATTTTCTGCGGAAGGATCCGTAAACACTCAGGAAGCTTCCCAGGCCTTCAGACCAACAATGGCCCATGTGTGTGTCTGTCCAACATTTTTAGGAAACTTTGAGGATGTTATTGAGCATCTGTCACTTCACTTAATGTACTATTGTGATTGAAACATATTTCCAGAATAGAGGCTTTAGTAGCCCATTACGTAAGGCTCACATTCTTTCAGAAAACACTGAAGTTCACAGCAAAAAAGTTTGGATGTATTGTTTCACAATCCTCATTATTACAAATATAAAACATCTTACATAAACACACAAGCCCTTGTCTTGATTTTACAGTTCTTTTGAGGCAAGTCATTCTCTTCAATTCTTGATGAGGACTAATAAAAAAAGTTACGTGTGCAGTTACCACACACTGATACTGAGAAATGTGTCCTGTCTTGTGGTCTCAAACCTCGACTTATTGATTGAAATTTGTTAGGTCTCTCTTCCAGTCTCAGAAGTGATGACTACATGATATTCTCCTGAACAGTGGAGCTCTCCCAGCTCTAAAGAAGGATCTTGTAATAGTCATCTTTGTAGCTGTATAGAACCACCACAGCCACCCTGCAAGAGAGCAGAAGAGCAATGAGTTCCAACATAAAACATCACAGCACTACTTACCACTTACAGATCTTGATTTAATACTGCTACATAAACATAAGCTTAGAAAATACATTGCAGATGAGCAGTTTTATTAGAATCAAGACTATATAGAACCATGCTGTGCCCTTAATTCACAACACAATCAGCAAAGACTTTCCTCCCAAATGGTAAATGAGGCACACATCAGAGACAGCAAATGAAAACCGAGCGCTCTCATGAGAAAGTCCAAATGAGTGGCTTTGATTTTCTATTACCATCTAATTCATGAATCTCACTTTACCTCATACATGTATTCTTCTGCGGATGGGTTTCTAAGGACAACAAGGCCCAAACACAGACGAGTTACAAACTCCCTAATTTAAAACACAGTTTGAGTGCTACCAGTCAATCAGTGCTGCAAGCAACCATAAGACCAAACATAGAAAATTGTTCCAGATTTCACCTCAGGAAATGGGATCAGCGGCGGATTTGGTGTAGAGCAAGCCTGTAGTTATCAGTCTAGCAGCTCTCTTTGATGGGCTGAATGTCACTGCTACACCTGGTCTGTACATATTCACAAGGGGCTTTAAGAGTGGCAGCCGCACATATAAGGAAGTGAGGATTTTTAATATATTTTTTTATGAATTTGAGTATTTTTTTATGAATACAAGGCAATGGGGAATAGAAACATATGAGGCAAAGCAGATGGGGCAGTGAGGGGGTCCAGGGTCTTCTGAGACAATTCAATGGTTTGCTTGGAAAATGTCTGTACAGCATTAGTGTCCTGCCATTTGATCACATTCGACTCATAGAAGATACGCCTGAAAACTGTGGTCTCATTTTTTTTCTAACCTAGACCATGATTAATATCAGATAAAATGCTAAATAACACCTAACCTAGGTGCTTCTAGCCTTCATAAAGCATGACCAAAGACTTAAGATATTAAGCAGTTACTAAGTCTAAATCATTCTTTGTCTTTGTGTTTATTATTCTTTTTTCATGGTTTATTAAGTTGTAGTGATTATATATTAGTACCAAACTACCTTTAAAAAAAATTATGCGTGGGGAACAAAAATTATTTAACACATGAACTGATAGAACCATTGAAAAATGGCAAAATGGCTTTTTCCTCCGAGCCTAAAAACTGTATTCTAAACTGAATTCTGAACCTTTCAGTATCACAAAAGGACATACTTCTTTGTAATCTTTAGATGGTGAATCTCTTCACAGATGGACTTCAGGTAACGCTGCTTTGGGAGTCGAGACAAGAGAGTCTTCACACTGCTGTTGAACTGGTCCTCACTGTCAAACTGTAATGAAACAAAAATAACAGCCTTTCACAAAATGCATTACCCCTTTAAGTGTGAAAGTCAAATGTGTACAAACCATCAGCAGTGAGCTCAGTCTCTTTGTCAGAAATCATACCGTCATACCGTTAACTATGACTGCCCCGCTCTATAGCCAAGGCGTTTCAAGCCAATGAATAGAGGTTCTATGTCCAGCAGTGGAGTATATTTGTGCATGTCAAAGGGAGCAGAGCTGTGAAGCCACAAAGCGCAAGTGGGTTTATAGATTTTCTTGTTCCTTGTGTGACTTGGAGCAATTTGCCATATTCAAAACAGACCTTTCCTGCACGCCTGGTTTTACACACTGTGTATTGTCATACTTTTTATACTCCATGAATGTTCTCTGACATATGTGCGGCCTGTGTAGGTGGCCTTTTCAGATATTGAGTAAAGGCTGTTGCTTATATAATCCCAGTGTGGAGGGCATTTTCACCTCTCCTTATGTTACTTACCACAATATAATTTAAGTCTTTTAACAGAAGGAACCAACACTTTTTTACGAGTGATTTTCTCAGGAGCATGGAACGTGATATTAACACCTTCTCAGAGCTCTTTTTGTTCACTATAATGTTCCTGCAAACGTGAGAGCCTCGTGAAATGAGTGGGCTGTGGAAAAAGTCCAGGGTGTTCCCTAACTCTGCTCCTCGTCAGCTAGGACTGTAGGAAACAAGCGGGATCCCCTCTTCCTGTCTCGAGGCCTGACCTCACTGCCAGTTCTTTCCACTTCCCACTGTAGCGCCCACTATTCATTCAAATATAGCCCGCATTATTGACTCAACAACATGCTTAATCAAGGCAGTACCAACAGACCTCCAGAGACAGGAAATAGATCAGAGTTTCCTTCTGCAGGTCCACCTGGAAGATAACACAAGCAAAACACTGGTGATCATTGTCTCAGTGAAAACACAATACAATGAGTTGACAAGCTAAACATTCATACACTATAACTGAGGAGCATGCAGTAGCAGGGTATGTTTTTATTTGAGATATATTTGTTTTAAACTAAAGGTTACACTGGAACTACCCCAACAGCCAATAAAAACTGGGCAATAAAAACATCAGGGCCTGTATTTGAGACCTTTACACAATCTGATGTGCGTGATTCTTTTATTATTCTAGCATTTCATTTCAGTCGTCAAATGCTTACACAAGTGTTCAAAATGAATTGCAACTCTAATCACAGTGGTAATGCTTGTCTGAAAAAGAAAACCCACAAATGAGCACCTTCAGCACCTGTAATGACCAAAATGAATTGCTAGCCAAGATATCACTAACAGGTTCAACTATGAGGCTGCTCCTGTGATGTTTGCTGTTTTAGCTATCAGAAGCACTTTCCTCACCCTGTGATTTCACACATGAGCTGAGACGATAAGGCGACCATGCAGAGAAAAAAAGGGTGTGCGGGTTTGAGAGGGAGAAAGGGGTAAACAAACAAATGACTTACCGCCAGAACCTCAATGTCATTGCTCTTGTTCTGTAAATTGCTGCCGAGATTCTGTAATCGGGTTTGGATCTGAGGAGAGATAAGAGCAAAATCATGAGGAGACTAACCGTTCCCATGACCAAACATAAAGCAGGAAGGATAATTATCATCTAAATGGATTCATAAGTACTTGGATGATTTTAGAGGGTGTGTATAGCTGGTGTGCAGTACAATTCCCCACAAAGTCATACACACTCAATAAACTGGCTGGTTATTCACATCCCATCTAATGTGCCCTTGGGCAAGACACCTCTATAGCATAAAAAGGTTACATTACATAAAAGGATCAAAGAGGAATGGAAAACACACTGACCTGGGTCTCATAACGTCGCCTGGCACTTGCAGAAACCTTCTCTGGGCTGATGACGTTCACATTCATATTTACAGTAGTGCTGCCGCCATGTTGCTCTGATGATCCTAAACAAAAAAAAAAAAAAGGATTTTAATGTGCACTGTGTCTGGTGGAGGGTCGACCAATTACAGGCATTTTTATTGTTCAGAAATGCCTTGGAAAAAAAAAAAATGCATTATTTCGGTAAGCGGGGTTGCCTCTCCACAGATCTGACCTGTAACTTGTTGGCTTAGAGGTGCAACCTGCTTGTTTCCATTGAAATAAGCTTAATGCCATACTGTGGAAAATTCCATCCACCAGAAGAGTTACATAATGCACCTGAAATGCACTTTTTCATTTTATGGAAAACCCCTTTGGACTGTTGGCCGTCTCAAAAATGTGACATGCCTCCAGTAACAGCCATGGTTATTTGCTCACAAAAACATTTGAACTCTTGTATGTATTAACCCAACATTCATCATAACACACACTCTTATAATACAACATAATTTAACCACATTAAGCACTTAGCAAGAAACCTAATGTCTGGTGAAGTGAGGCCTCATGGGTATAATATTCAGCATGAGGATTTTATAGGAGTGGGCAGTAAAGAGCAGCTTAAGTGGCGCTGAACCTGTAGTGTTGAGCAGTGATCCTTTGGGATTGGGGAGAGACATGCCTTCAGAGATTTCCCTGCAGAGGCATAAGCACAACTGTTAGAAGATAAACCCTTTAAAGGCCCCACAAGTCCCTGCAGCTCCACTATGTCTCTACCTGATGTTTCGCTCTTCAAAGAATTTGGTCCGACATTTCTGAACAATGTGATCCACCAAGTCATTCTCTGGAATTCTCTTCTCAGACTGTCTGTCCTTCTCAAATGATTTCACCTGCAAAGACAAAATTCTTTTTACAGGTGTTGCTGTATATATTGCTACCATTATTTACTCTGTCAGAATTGGAACACATATGTTTTAGTAAAGACGACCGTTTATGTACTGCAGCTTCATATACTATAGATGGAGGCGGATACCTTCACGTAGTTGCCTTCCTTGTCAGAGACCATGGCCATGCAGGTGATACCAGCCAGTCTGCATTGGTCCATTAAAGTTTCCTGAGACTAAAACACAAAAATAACACCTCAAATAGAATTACATTCATTCCTAAGTTTCTAAAGATTTCTGTCTAAAAATAGCATAATAAACCAGATTTACAAACCATAAAATAACCTGCCTAAACTCTCGTTGATATAGCCAAGTCAGATCCAATACTGACTAACGGCTGATGGGAATCTCAAAGCTACTCATGACCACAAGAGAAAGAAGTAACTGCCATATTTGGTCTATAAAATCTTTACATTGAATTAAAATCAGATTACATTTGTTAAGAAGCATGTGAGAGGTGTTAAGTTCAATAGCTTTAAATTGAAATTTAACATCAGATTGAGCTCCAGGCCATATGCCATAGTACCAACAAAGTGTCAATAAAGAACCAGCTTATATAGTTACATCACATAATTGCAACAAAGAAGAAAGAGGTTCATTATTGGAGGTAGGGCAACACACAATGAATTCAAGATAAAAATAGAAAAGATTGGTCTGCAACCTCTCACTTGGAGATTAAAATGAAAAACAAACTTAGGGACCACGGATTTATTACTTATTGCATAACAAGGACTTTTTGGTAAAATCAAAGCCTTCTTTGTCTCCAAGCAGAAACAATGGGTTCATTTTAGTTAAATGTTTAATGTATATTTGATTCAAACCTAGAAGTTATCATCTTCCTAAATGGGAAAGAATCAGGTGTTGCCCTCTTTAGGAGTAAAGGCCAAACAATCCACCAAGATAGATTTGTTTCTCCACCGGTCCGGAAACAACTCTAGAGTGACCTGTGGTCCCCTGAAAGGGCCTCTGCTTCCTAAATGTAAGCTATATTTAGACTAAACTAGACCCTCACTCACACACTTTTGTTTAAGATTTGGCTTATTTGATATGCCTTACTTAATCAAAAGCATATTGTAAAACTAGAAGACAAATTAAGAAACATACAACAGAACATCACAAGACTAAATAACAATAAGAACCAGATGTAGGTGCAGAAAGTTGAGATCCACCACCAAATCATTCCAAAAGATAAATGTATTCATTGAGGCACACCACTCACCTGTGAGATGTCATAGGTGAGGTCTGCAGACACCCCCATGCTCCACAGTTTTTGGACAACACTGATGGCTCTGGACAAAGATGAATGACCAACTGGAACCACTAAAGCATCACATGAGCTTATAGGGGGCTGTCAGAGAAAAACAAAAACAACTAAATTAAACAACTAAATAATGCCTAGTCAGTTTCTGTGTATCTAACATGTAAATGAAGTAGCGCTAAATATATCTGTATGGCGTCAAGAGGCCCAGTGATCATAGTCATTACGATCTAAAAGTAGCTATGGCACCTGGCTGCTTGAATAAGGCATCATTAAATATGAAATGTCTGCCTGCTGCTCCTCTATTACAATAATTACTGTAAAATATCACATCCTGTGTGTATGTGTGTGTGCGTGCGTGCGTGCGTGCGTGCGTGTGTGTGTGTGTGTGCGTGTGTGCGTGCGCGTGCGCTTACTGGCTCCTCCATGCTGGCCATAGCAGCACACACTTTGTCCAGAGCTACACTGGCCCCTACTGCAGAGGTGACTGGAGCTGTGGATGCCGAACTGTGAAACTCCACAATCTATGAGCACAAAACACAAAGTATAATTCCATGGAGACGGCCTAGCTAACAGTGCTTTATAAAGTGAGCAACAGAGAGGAGTTATGGTAGGTTTGGGATGGAAAACATGTGGTTCACACGCATTCTTAAGACTGCAGTTTATTTATTGATTTTAATATGGGGAATGTGGATGACTAATACTTTACAGTAAAACACACCAAATGATCATAGCGGCCTCCAGCAGCCACTATATCTGGGACTGTTCTTTTCCGCTTTCTAATGAAGGCAACAAACTGGAAAATGATCCCGGAGTGATGCTGAACTTTGTACACCAATCCCAAGTTGATCACAACCTATAAAACAAACATGTTAACATCTGCCAAATAAAATTGTGCACATAGTCTAATATATGGCCCACTCAAAATTACCGGTAATTTGACCCCCAGTCGGTTGAGCAGCACAGTGAGCTCCTCCAGGTCCTTGAGACCCTGCTTGGCCAGCTGTGTGACAGCGGTCTTCTGTTTGGTGAGCAGTGCCAACAGTGGGGCCAGGTCCTGCAGACTGCCCTTCTGCTCTATGAACTTGTATAATGTTTGCAGCTAGAGGTAACAGAGGGACATAAGCAGATGTCACTTTAGGTACTATTGAGGATTCCAGCTCATACATCTTCTGGACACTCACACTGTTGGTTGACAGGGAGAAGTTGCAAAATTTGGCCTCTACCTCCCGTTTAGTCAGCTTCTCAGACTGCAGTAAAAGCCACGTTTATACAAACAGATCAATAAGAGTCTAGTCTTATGTAGACCTTATGTGCCCCATACTGACCATAGCATCACAGAGTATGTTGGAGGCCTGGCTCAGTTTGTCCTCTGGGATTCCACTGTGGAGCAGAATGGCCTTCAGGAGGCTTGTGTGGTTCAGGTAGATGTTATAGTTTCTTTCCTGTGGTCACAAAACACATCTTAAGTCTTGTCAACAGGAAGAACCAGAATAACGTTTATCGCAATTGTTAGTGAACAACTTTTCGCAAACTAGACATTTACGTTTCACACACTGTGGACAATGCACATTGTCAGTGTCCCACTGCCCTCATGAGCCTTATGATTGGTATTGTTTTCCACTTAAAAACAAGTTGCTTGACAAGGTTATGAACCAACCTAGGTTCAGGAGACAGACAAAAAATGTACTGGGAGCATGTTTGTAGCGTTCAGGATCTGACTGTGCTGCAGGGGAAGGAAATGAACAAAGCTGCGAATAACAGATTTACAGAGTAAATATCAAGTGCACTGGAACTCTGTGAGGGAGTGGGGACAGTTGTGGCGATGGAATGTGACGGGAATTATAAAGGAAGAAAAACAAGTTTACAGGATGTTTCCAAAAGAGCACAATAATTCATCTTGTCAAAAGAAATTCTTTGCCTGGACATCAGTGTGAAAGCTGAGAACTCTTTTTGTAATTAAAAACCTTCATGTTCACAGTTATAGCCAAGATAGATTAATAAAGCCATTCTTAAGTGGAAGCTTTGAAAGGATGCTACCTGCAGAGCAGGAAACTCTTGAATAATTTCGTAAACGGTGTAGATGGTCTCTGCATCAGGGAGCAGGCTGTTTGTGACTGTGGTGATTATGTCAAAAGCGCACTCCAAAAGCTCTCTGGGGTGGGCACGGTCCAGCTTTCTGGGGCGAAACACTCGTTCAATGCTGTACCTATGGAAGAATACAAACCCTACAGTCATTGGGTGTGAGGCACAGCACTGTAATGAATACAGATTTATTTTAATGTACCTCTTCAGCTGAGTGACATTATTGCGTGCCACAAATCGTGCAAAGGCCATCTGAAATAAAAGAGGGGAGAGACACAGGTCAGCCTGTACAAAGCCTCTGAAGACTGAATTAGTCTGCAATCAATCAAAGAGTGGAAACAAGCATTTAGACCTGAGGCTTTCCTGCAGCAGCCCCATCTGAGGGCGCTGCTGATTGCTCTCTGGCGCTGTGAGTGGAAGTGCTAATGCGACTACCAGCGTAATTAGATTGTGTTCAAACAGGACCATGCTCACCTTTGTGTTTTATTTGTGAGCGTGTGTTGAACTCACCCGGAGGTCAAAGGGCAGCGTAACCAGCATTCCACTATGGTCCATGAAGCAGGCCAGCTCACTGCCTTCGTACAGCTTCCTGTTTCGTGGTAGGAGCATGGGAGTCTGAAGACGAACTGCCCCTGTGAATATCAAAATAAATGTATCTGAACGGTACTGTTAAGCTACTACAAACAGCACATGAGGAGACACAATGTAAGTTTAGACAAATGCAAACAGCTGTACATGATCAGAGTAAAGTTCACAGAAATAGAAGCAGCACCTGCAGGGCCTGTGTGCTGCCCAACAGTACACTTATTGTTGAAATGCCCCTCACTGGAGCAGATGTGGGGATGTGTCTCTAAATGAGGCTTACAGTGGGTCAGATGTCAAGGTGTGCACAGTTACACACAGCAGAGGACTGACCGTGTTTCTTGAAGATCCGGGTGATGGTTTCATACACATACTGCTGCAATTTAGCACCGGTGAAGCTGAAGCTGCCCTGAAGGAAAACAAACACACGCACTATTAAAGATCAGAAGGTATCGATTAAACTCTCAACAGGCAGCTAGGGGATCTATGAACTCATGTGTTTGAGCAGGGCGACATCTAGAGGTGGGAAATGCAACTCTCCACTCTTAACTGAAACAAGTATAAAATCTACAATTAAAAAAGCGTACATGAAATTCTAGCAAGGTTCAGGTTGCCAGATTTTCAGAGCGCAAAAAGACCCAAAATCCCACAAGAATAAGCCCCCCAAAAAGCAACTAAATAAACGTTATGCGTCACTGCTAAGCACGTGCTGACTGTAAGCGCATATTTTAAATCACAGTTTACATAATTAACATATTTAAACACATTTAAAAATATTTAACATATTTAAAAATCTAAAATGTTAAAATGCAAAATTATGTTGTAATACAGTGAGTTCATAAGTTAACAATTAAAAATACCAGGTTCAATATTTGTGAATTTACCTCTTGAATATTTCATGGTAAAGTACAATGTTATCAATAGGGAAATCTGTCTCTTGCCCCCCATCTGAGAGTGTGACATCATCACACTGTAGAATCTGAAAACTACCAATAAACCGTGGACTTGGCAACTCTGACAAACTAGAGAAAAAAAAAAGTTAGCATGTACCTTATGTAGATCTATATCATAGGTGAAATCCATGACGGGGGTGGTGTTCTGGGCAAACAGCTGGCCCACCATGGTGCGGTAGGCCTTTCCACTGACATTGGCCATAGTGTGCTGCAACACCTCATGCAGCTCGGACTCCTCCATCTGGGGAGGGGGCAGTAGTTCACTTTTCAGCAGCTCTTGAGCAGTGGGGCGCAAGGCAGGGTCATGGTTTAGCAGCCACTGTATCACTTTCCTCTGTTTTTAGAGCAAAGAAATATATGTATTATGGTTGAAATGGATGGATACATTTTTATTGTTTTGTTTTGCTTACCTGTGTTCCTTGATTATTTGGATTGAAATCTTCAGGAAATGTGATGGGCTCCTGTCGCAAATAAAACAGTTAGTTTCACAAATTAAAGTATTACACAGAATCCCACAGCCTTAGAGATGCATACCACACGCAGCTGGCTCAGGACAGTGATGCGTTCAGCTCCAGTGGTCATTGGGCGATAGGACATCTCAAACAGGATGATACCCAGGCTAAACAGATCAACTTTCTAGACATAAACAAAGGAACCCTTAGTAAACAAGACTGCACAGACAAAAGACCTACTTACTGTATGTAAACAAGATAAACTACGCACACATGCACGCTTGATTCTTGGGATAACATTGTTCATAGAAACAACAACTTTATCAAGAAATCTAACTTTGATTTCTGTTTCACTTCACAGTAACTGATCATCATTTCAAACACTAAAAATATCTTACTTGGTTGTAGGTGGCTTTGGTGTTTCCTTGCACCTCTGGGCTCACATATAGGGCGGTACCGACCATGCCAGTCATGTTTCCTAAACCCAATCAATCAAAACAACTAGTCAAATGAGATAGTCGAGTATTTAAAAATGTTTTATTTGTAAACTTACCAGTTGGATCGGGTTTGGGTATTGTTACTGCACCACTCTCATCCCCTATGAAACTAGCAGCAGCCTGAAACAGAGTTAGCCTGTTATCAGTGCTTATTTATATACTTCACATGAGATAAATGGATAACACGTTATAATAACTACAATATTTACAGCCTTAATACAGCAGGAAGAAAGACATGGAGAAACACACCACATTAGCCGGATGGTCTGTAGCCAGTCCAAAGTCCCCGATTTTCACATGGTCCTGAGAGTCGAGGAAAATGTTGACAGGCTTCAAGTCTCTGTGGATCATACCCTGATGGAGACAGAGGTTCATTTAAGACAGTATTAAAATAACTGCCCAGGCATAATCCTTAATAAAACATTCATACAGAATACCAAATACACACTTGCTCATGAATATATGCCAATCCATCCAGTATTTCCCTGAACAATCTCCAGAGCCGAGTTTGGTCCAAGTAAAGTTCATGGTCTATTGTGTCTCTTAGAGTGCTCTTCTCACAGTACTCCATCTACAAGCAACAAACAAGTGTCAAATAATAATATATACAAAACTTTGAGAGTACAACAAGATGTAATGGAGGAGCATACCTGTATGTATAAGTAATGTGCTATGAGCAGGGAATGATCAGAATCAATGCTCTCTGTTGTGTCAACCGCAGGCTTTTTGCTTTGCTCCATCTGGCAAATTTTAATCTGTTAGTGTTTTATTCTTAATGAAAATGTAAACAATTTGAAAGTGAAATTCTCGTACCTGGGACATCTCATCCATGCTGTCATCCCCGTTGTCAAAGATGATGTCACTCCTTGAACTACTGTCCGATGGCCTAAACAAAAACAAACAAAAACTGATAAAAAATGTCAATTTAAAACATAGTGAAAAAAGTTAGTTAGGGCTTACAAAAAGGAGGCACCAAACACATCTTCATCATCCTCATCATCATCATCGTCTTCATCACTAGACTGCTGGCCACTGCACTTTGCACTTGAAGATTTCTCAATGGAAGTGGACCACTCGACTGAACTGGACAGTGCAGGAGGTGGTGCCATGTCCTCCACATTGTCCAATAGTCCAAACTCATTCCTTGTTGGCTTCTTTTCCTGAGAATTCTTTTCAGGCGTTTGAGGCTCAGAGCTGTCGGTGTTGCTCAGTGCACCTACAGATGGTTTCTCATGTTTCTCGATCCATGCGTTATAGTAACGGACAATGTTCTCATGATTTAAGCGAGACAGCAGGGTCACCTCGCCCTTAATTCTTCTGAACTGCTTGCTGGCTGGGTTTACCTGGATACGCTTCACAGCATAGTAGCAGCCGTCTAGTTTGTTTTGAACCTACAAAAGCAAGATGTTGTGAGAAACTGAAAAAGAATGAAAATAAAAGTCATACTTAATTACCTTTATAACAGCACCAAAGGCCCCTTTCCCAAGTAGCTGGAGCTCCTCAAACTCATTAAAGTAGCGAGAAAACTGCCTCTGCACACCTGAGCTAAAAGGAGCATTCAGAATATGGCTCTGCGGGACAACAGTGGATGCAAAGTCCACAAGATCTGTAAACAAATGGGCAGTAAAAATGGGATGAGTTGGGTAGACAGTTACAGTTACAGTGGTACAGTGCAATCATTAAGCATATTATTACAGATTACCTTCAGGGCTTGCATCCTGACAGTGTGGAGACAATTTGGGAGATGGAGGCTTTAGAAAAGAGTGTTCCAAGAGCTGCTGAGGTGTCCATCTTTCACAGTCATTCAGACACAAACACCTACACAAATACACAAAGACTTAAAATACACACTCTGCTACATACATTACACATATAGTACAGCCTCTGCACTGGTTAGCTAGTTAAGAGCTTTTGCTTGGGCTCTTAACTTACTTTTGAAGGAAGTCTTGAAAGTCAGAAGGCAGACTGTTGGGCACAGTCACAGGGTACTCTGTCACCTCTTTTCCCTGACTCAAACTAAGCAGCATCAGACCCAGGTTCCACACATCCCCCTTTTTGCCTGTCTTGGTGGGCATGGCAGTGGCCTCAGAGAAACGCACATGCGATTGCTCAAAAATGTCTTCTTTGCAGATGTCAGCAAATCTCTTAGACAAGCTGTAATCAGTCAACCGCACATTTCCCTCTGAGTCTAAAATCACACTGGACGCCCCCAGCTGCTTATGAACAACAGAGTTACAGTGGAGGTAATCCAGAGCAGACAGCAACTGGCTGGTGTAAAGGCAGAGTTTATCTAACGACAAAGGCGTTTGTGTCTTTAAAAGTTGGTTCAAACTGGTCCCAGATACATGTTCCACTAGAAGGCTAATAATAATACAGTCCTCCTTTTCAGTGGAGCTCAGAGCCATGTAATGCACCAGGTTTGGATGGTTCAGCCGCAGCAGGGAATTCAGCTCATTTTCTGCTCCATGGATCTACACAGAAAACATGAACAACATTATTTATATAATTTTATATGCCAATCCTCTTCTCTCTTCTTCTTCTTTTCTTAAATGTGCCTTGAATACATGCCTGCTTTTTACAGTTTTCGATCTTTCCCTTCTCCTGACTGGTGAAGAACTTGCCCATTTTCTTGCTCCACCTCAGAGACCACTCATAGATGACCACAAAGTCACCAGAGTTCCCCTCAAACCCATAGTGAACACTGCGGCCAAGCCTCTCACTCACACCTAAGAAACAAACAAAAATGAAAGATCATCCCAAATGCAAAGTATGTTTGTTGATTTATTCTAAACTCACCCAAATGTTTGCCTTTTTGAACAGCAAGTTCTCCAAATGTGGTGCTGCTAAAATGGAGCTCTTGCGATTTATGGTTATCTTCACTAAATGTATCACGCCTGTAAAAACATAGTATTATTAATGAATTATATCTATGAAGATCTTTGTCAGCTGTTGTGTAACACTGTCCAATGTCAATATCTATTGTATTTAAATGAAAATGTGTTAGGATTGTATGTTATGTTGTATCTGTATTGTTAGGTTTCATTTTTATGTTATGTTATTGTATTTAACTTGGAATGGTTTGTCACAATGATGCTGAATTAAAAAACAAAACAAAAAAACCCACAACACTGTGCTTACCTATGTCGTGTGTTTGAGGTAGTCCGACGGCGATTAGCGATGCCTTTCTTTATTTCTGACAGATCAGTTTGAGATGTCACAGGGCTTGGAGGACTCCTACCCAGAACACTTTTAGCAGCATTTGTCTGCTCAATGGATTCTAACCGCTCCTTTATAATGGCACAGGGTAACAAAGTCAATCTTTGAAGCTTATATGAGAAATACAATATTATGATCATGACTGTACCAGTTTGGCCATTTCTTTTCTTCTTTTTTCCTCTCGTTTCTGGTCCTCTCTCTTCTGAATTACAGCCATAATTTCTTTTTCCTATAATATACATTTTACATGAACATGCCACTAGTTTAATGTCAAATTTTGTTCATGTCAAATTCCTGACCATTTCCTCCTCTTGTCTCCGCTGTTGGTCCATTCTCTGCTGCTCTTCCAGGGCCCTCTTCTCCTGCTGTTTGCGTTGGTTTTTCAGCATCTCTTCATGGAAGGAGCTGGATGGAGGTTTGTTGTGTTCACTCAGAAAGCCCTGGATGTGATCTGCTAGTTCATACATCATCACCTTACAGAGAGCAAACATATACAACATTATAATTAGATAAAACTGTATCAGCAACTAAGAAATTATACTATTAAAATATAATCTATCTAGTATAACTGGTTTGCAGGTGAGTCATACCTCGCCACAACGGGCAGCAGCCAAGTTGGTAACTTCACGCTGAAGGTTTTGGAGGATTTCATTTGAGAGACCTTTGGCATTTTTAAGCTCCAGCTCTGGAGGCCTGTCACCACATATAATGATAAAAACATTGCTATACATTACCAAATTAATATGTATCACTGGCTTACTAAAGTCTATTCTGGAAAGCAGCCATAAAATCACAGTTTTGTTTGACATAGACATCAATACAAAAAGACTCAAAAGTGGCTCAAAAGGCTCAAATGCAGCTTTAATTGCGCATGTAACTTTCTGGGTGGGGGTCCATCACCTGCTTGCTTCTATGGATATGTCATTGCTCTGCCTGGAATTTTGACAGTATGACATTAAACAGCTGTACCTTACATTCTTTAAATTACACAGTTTTGTAGCTCAAAAATGCCTCGAAAAACAGGCATTCTGACTCTGAGCGGAGTTGCCTCTCCACAGGTTTGACCTGTAACTTGGTCTGGTTTGGTTTCCATGAAGATGGAAAGGTTTTAATGCCATACTGTGAAACATTCCAGACAAGGCAATAACATCTCCATGGAGAAAAGAATTTGACGGACCCTCTACAAGAAAAGTTACACAGTAAGGTTAAAGAGAGGTATGTAGTTTTCATGTTCAGTGATCAATAAACTCAACAGAAGTCACAGAGGAAATTGCAGAAAGTGCGTTTGCTGCTTACAAATCTGGGTATGTTGCTGGGCATTTGACCAGCAGGTCCACGGTCACGTAGCATTCCTGTTTGTGATTTAACCCGTTGGGACGTAGGCAAAGGTGTACCTCTGGAGGCCTTTTAACCTGCAGAGACCCAACACATATGTACATAAGCCACATCAACTAGAGCTAGCTCTGAGACTTGGCTATGGTCTCTCTCTCTGAGGCTACCTTCCACGGGTCCTCATTGCGGAGATCTTGAAAATCATCTCCAAATATAGACGCGAGAGCCTCTAGCTCATTCTCCTGCTGCACAGTGTAGTCGTCTGTCCCATCTGTGTGCGTGTGCTGACCGCTCATTCTGGGATCACTACATGGCAGTGCTGCTGCGCTCTCTCACGCACGACATGGGGCACAAGCAAAATCAGGAAGAGCCGAAGCTTTAGCTTAGCGAGCTTCTCCACTGCGCTGAATGCGCCGCTCTCGTATGTGGTAAAAAACAAAGAAACTCGGTAGGGCTGGGTCAGATAACCACTTGATCATAATTTTACCATGCCCACAACTTCGAAAGCAGTAACAACCTACGGCCACTGTCGCGTGGCTGTCGTAACAAGGGGTCGTACGTGAAACGTCATCGCGTTTCCTGAAAGTAACGCTAGAGGGCAGCAAACACGCGCGTTAACGCAGCAGAAGCGCGTGAGAAGCAAACAGCATGGGATGAGTAATACACATTAATATTTACATTCTACAAACTGCATAAGGCAAGTTACTGCACGATGTGGTAGGACACTGGTGTCAGAGACTGTAGTAATATATGTACTTTTAAGATCTGGCCCGGGAATTGTGCTATGCAAGAGCTGAGAATACTGATACTAATGATAATGATAGGTGAAATTCACTTAGTTGTTCACTGTACGTATGGTATATTAACAAGGGGAAAGAATAGAATAGAACTGATCTTCATTTGTTTATTGCAAGATAAAACAGAAATGTGTCTTCAACAAGGCTTCAAGGAAACATCCATAACTTCCCATACAACACAAGTTGTCTTTAAACCAACGATATCAAATCAAAGAAACTCCATTACAACGCGCCTACATTATATCGCTAAAGGTAACAGTCTACATATCCACATATATGCATGATAAGGTCATTTTGGAAAGAAATAGGTATAATTTGAATAGTGATTTGTTCCCTCTCTCAAAGCAGTAATTCTAGTGATTCTTGACCTTATGAGATGCTGTCGCTGCATCCAGCTCTCTATCTCAATATCCAGGGACATCTATTAATAGAGTGGCATGTTATCTGGTGAGGCCAGAACCGAAGAATGCAACCATACCTTAGTAAAGTAATGCCACTCAAATAGAGATTATATAACAAAGATCATTCAAATCATCAAATCATTTATATTAGAGCTACAATATTTATCCCTCAAGTAATTGTTTGGATTTTTTTTTTTTTTTATCTCCCTTTATCTACTTCTTTGTAGTTGTTTATTGTGTCTGCATAGATGTGAGTATTACCTCATAAATGTCTGGGGTTTATGGGGAATATATGGTTGGGAAGGGGGTTAGGACAAATATGGGCCTCATGTTTGAACTCACTACCCAGGAGCCCTGGTGGCTGCGTGCGTGCTCACCATAACCGTACAAGGAGACAGCCGGGCCAATAAGCTCCGAGCACTGACACCACTGGAGCCATCAGCTGTTCCACGCGTTAAGGAGGTTAGGTGGGCATACCAGCTGCACACTTCACACTGCTCTGTGCTTTCATTTCCTTAACTAGACCCAAGCCCAGTTCCTGTCTGTGGTTCACCATTTGTTTCTGCCACAATTGTGAGAATTCACAAGATAGCGCTCGATAATGGTAAAGTTACAGATACATTTATAAAGCACAACCAGGTTGTAGTACATTTACATGGTATTATAGCTGTTGTGAACTATTATTTTGGACACTGTTAATAATTATTATAAGAGAAAGAAAGGCATGCACAGAAGATTTTGCCAATCTTTCAGTATGACAATTATTCATTCATATTTCAGACCCTGTTCTTACCATTGCTATAACCACATACTTCTCACTACACTGACTCTACATTAACCCTAGCAGTTGATTTATTTGAGTTTAAATCCCTTTTGTCCATCTATGTAAAAGACATTTGTGATTTTTGCTGCCAGCTCTTATTTGGACTTGTGTGAACCCCCCTTAGCCCCACCCCTGGTCCCCAGGCCCAGCCGGTGTCTTATTTAAGCGGGTGCTCAACTCCAGGCGGTTGTCCCAGTGGAAGCATCCATCTGCCTGTGTGCACCTTGGTGAGTTACACTTCCTAGTTCCATTACTAATTCTCTAAGTTTATTTTGCTTTAGCTTTAGTTTTGTGATGTACAACTAGTCTAGTGCCTGTGGGTTTGTGAATCAATGAATAAATGAATGATCTTTGCAGCAAACTTAGGACTCACTCTTAGTAATAATCAACAGGAAGTAAAGATTACTTTATTTTAATTTTGTGTTTTTTTTTTGTTTTTTTCTTGTAATATGATAGAGCCTTAAATTATTTGAAAATGTGTGTGTTCTCCAAAGCCATTAGCCATCAAAAAGTGCTTTTATACCCTTTAAAACCTCTACAATTTGCTGCTTTCAAATGAATGAAAAATAACTGGTATCTACATACTAAACACCAAATAACAAAATAGAAGCTGGTTTTGTGATTGCTCCTTGTATTGTAAACTGTATGCATTTCACCATTGTGGGCACACATTTCATTGTAGAACACAGCAGGGTTCTAAGTAGCCTAAAATAGGAAGACAGGTCTGTGTTATGCCCCTTTTTGGTGCTACCTCAGCAGCTCTGAGCTCTCATGGAACAATCAACTTTGGAGATAGGCTATCAGGAGGTGTACAACAAGATGGGACAGAAATAGTGTCCAAAGGCATGGGCAATTAGCACTCTCTAGATAGCCATTACTGAGGCAGGTATTATTATACTGTAACAGTGTCTGATAGGAGATACGTCTTCAAAGCATTGGGGATTAGAATGAGTATTACAATTACATAACATGGTGGTGGAAGAGGTGTCAAGTCTTATTTGTTTTAGTGGCTTCTTTGTAACACGTGAACTTTTCTTTATGTTGAATCCAGACCATTTAGACCAGACTCAAGCCTAACCATGTGTGACGACGACGAGACTACCGCCCTCGTGTGCGACAACGGCTCTGGCCTGGTCAAGGCTGGATTCGCTGGAGATGACGCTCCCCGTGCTGTCTTCCCTTCCATTGTTGGAAGGCCCCGCCACCAGGTACACTCCCCTTTCACATTCAGCATAATATGTACTTTCCTGTATATTCCTGTGGTTATGCATATTAACGATTGTCTTGACTTCTCCAGGGTGTGATGGTGGGTATGGGTCAGAAAGACAGCTATGTCGGTGACGAGGCCCAGAGCAAGAGGGGTATCCTGACTCTCAAGTACCCCATTGAGCATGGCATCATCACCAACTGGGACGATATGGAGAAGGTGAGTGGGTGACGAGTGGATGGCTCATTTACAACATTCACAACAGCTGACCTGACACATGCCTGACACTTCACAACCTGTTAGCTGTTGTAAAATGCTCTTATTTTTAGTATTAGGGCCGTATTTTTGAAAGTATTTGTGTTGATCCTGCTGTTAAGTGTTATTTCAGGCCCCTCATCAGCTGCCATGTATTTTCTTCTGCTGACAGATCTGGCACCACACCTTTTACAATGAGCTGCGTGTGGCCCCTGAGGAGCACCCCACCCTGCTCACTGAGGCCCCCCTCAACCCCAAAGCCAACAGAGAGAAGATGACCCAGGTATAAATCGACTTGTATTATTCTTTACTTTGAAATCAAAATGATACATGTTAGGAAAGTAAGTACTTACATGCAGTTACAATTTTTTTGCAAATCTTGTTTGTTGGTACTACTAGCATAAAAACAAAACATAATTAGCATAAAAACATAATGAAAATGTATATTGCATAAGTAAATTGAGCTATGAGTTGTTTGCTATAATTTTCTAGTAATGAAGTGCCAATAAAGTGATGGATTCCAAGTAGTGTGAAAATAGTAACTGCAAAAGTACTATTAAAGGTAACCGCAGCAGCAGTAGAATTTTGCAGTAGAAAACTCCTGTAAAAATTAAATTTTTTTTAGCATGTCCAGAATGTGCCTAGTAGCATAATTATCACTTATAGTTGTTTTCCAGATATTCTTAATAATGCATTTTGTATGTACGTTGCAGATCATGTTCGAGACCTTCAACGTTCCTGCCATGTATGTGGCTATCCAGGCTGTTCTGTCCCTGTACGCCTCTGGCCGTACCACTGGTCAGTACTCAGTATGATACAACCTAAATTTACACAGCTCATAGTGAAGCTGTCGCCCCATTGATTCCTTTCACATTGTCAAGTTAAAGTGTTAATCCTATCCCTCCATAGTACAAGCAACAGTTGTCAGCAGCTTTAGTTTATGATGTGTCACATAGCTAAATAGGGAGGATTATATGCGTTGAACTCTAAGCACTGAAAGTATGCTGGCTTTTCCTGTGTGCCAAAGGTATTGTGCTGGACTCTGGAGATGGTGTGACCCATAATGTGCCCATCTATGAGGGTTATGCCCTGCCCCACGCTATCATGCGTCTGGATCTGGCCGGTCGCGACCTGACTGACTACCTGATGAAGATCCTGACTGAGCGTGGCTACTCTTTCGTCACAACTGGTAAATATTATATCTATAGAACTCATTTGCACATGTTAGATCTTTTAGCTGAAATGCCAACCTTTACTTTCCATAGCTGAGCGTGAGATTGTTCGTGACATCAAGGAGAAGCTGTGCTATGTTGCTCTGGACTTTGAGAATGAGATGGCCACCGCTGCTTCCTCCTCCTCTCTGGAGAAGAGCTATGAGCTGCCCGATGGTCAGGTCATCACCATTGGTAATGAGCGTTTCCGTTGCCCTGAGACCCTCTTCCAGCCCTCTTTCATCGGTAAGAGACATGTACAAACTAAAATTATTAGACTTGACATGTTGTTTGTCTGTTGCATATGTTGTAAAACTTAACATTCTTTGTCTCCCAGGTATGGAGTCTGCTGGTATCCATGAGACCGCCTACAACAGCATCATGAAGTGTGACATTGACATCCGTAAGGATCTGTATGCCAACAATGTGCTCTCTGGTGGTACCACCATGTACCCTGGTATTGCTGACCGTATGCAGAAGGAGATCACCGCTCTGGCCCCCAGCACCATGAAGATCAAGGTGAGATGCAGATCTTTATAAGTAAAAAAAAAGTTCAAATTAAGCTTGGCATAGAAGAGAAATAAACTCAACTTGTGCCTTTGGTTTCTTTAGATTATTGCTCCCCCTGAGAGGAAGTACTCCGTCTGGATTGGCGGCTCTATCCTTGCTTCTCTGTCCACCTTCCAGCAGATGTGGATCAGCAAGCAGGAGTATGATGAGGCCGGCCCCTCTATTGTCCACAGGAAATGTTTCTAAACAATACCAACCTCGTTACATTCATATGTTTATATATCCATGTCCGCTGTATATATGTGTGCATACCTTTTCTTGTAATAAAGTAAAGCCCTTGCGAGAGTATATTTCTCCTCCTGTGTTTCTTCTCTACATTGAGATAAGGGGATATTTAAATCACAGAACAAAAGATTTTACAGTAAATGTATATTACTGTATGAAGTATAATAAAGATACATACTACATATACAGTGCATATCCATTTCCATGTGTGGAAATGGGAAGTATGACATATTCCGTTACTTTGAGGATATGGATACCCCGGCCGCCCGGTGGAAACAAAAATGTTTAGATGAACAGGATCTAGACTTCCCCGCCCGGGCGGGACGTCTGTTGTAGTAAAACAGACTCACTAGTAAAATGCTCTTCTAACCGTCTCAGCCAATCACAGCGTGTGCGTCAGAGGCGCTGATGTTTGAATCCTCTGCGGAAACAGACTGCGCTGCGTGAGGACCACAGAAGAATGGGCTTTTGATAGGGAAAGTTTAGGTGTTTAACGTTACAACATGTACGGATGTAATTTATACTTTAACCGATCGAGGAGGATTATGAACCAACGCTAGAAGAAGGGACTGTATGGAGTGGAGAGTTTTGTGTTTTTATTTGCTCTGGTTAGCTGGTTAGTGTTAGCTTGCTAGCGCTATTGTGACAATGAAGCTGAGCGTTGGGGAAGTTGGAGGAATTTAATAATATCAGATAAGTTTTTTAGAGAGTAAATCCGATTTTGAAGTGGGATAGGTCGGAGTTTATCTAGATGTTGAAAATCGCCTCCCGTTTGGACGACTTGGTGTTAGCGTTTTTTTTATCCAGAGAAGGTGATAGGATCTTGCATAGGAAATTACAACCGCATTTTCATAGTTCGAGAAATAGGATATTTTGCAGTAGCATTCGTTGTTTGCGCCCAAAATGAAAGTGATGGAGAGAAATGTGATGCGTCTTGTGGCAGTGCAGCACCTTCGCACAGTTTATGGCATAAAAACTAAAAACTGGAATAAAAAAGCATCCCGAGCATCAGCGAGTATCTCGGTAAGACTATTTTTAAGTGTCATTGTCCTCCATTTCTGCTATGAAAACTAAAGGTGTGAGCTATGAAATATTTCCATACTTTGCTGACTGTCCCACCTCATGGCTTAAGTGACCCACATATTCATATTCATTTGGATATGTTGTTGATGTTTAGACTCTATTAATCTTTCCACATAAAGGCTACTATACATTGCTGGGCCCATATTACGCAATTTTCTGATCTATGTTGTAATGTTGTTACCTTCAAAAAACATACTTGGAGTTTTGGTCTGTTTCATTCACACAAACCCTGCATATTTAGGCTTAGTTCTTCTCTCAAAAAGAAACAGTATGTTCCACCTTGTGATGTCATGTGATAATACAGGAAGTGCTTCACTATGTTTTTAAACTTTGGCAATTCCAGAGCTGAAATGATTAATCTATTGAACGGTAGCTGTTAACTAGAAAATAACCACTGCATGACATCACAAGGTGGAACAAAGCATTTTGAGCTTTGGAGATGTAAACAGATGTATGGATGAAACAAAATACATCTCCAGGGGAAGTAACAGCTTTATAACATGGCTTAAAGCTTGCAAATGTCAATTTTGTGCAGTATAGGGCCTTTTAACAATCATGTTTTTAAAATTGTTACTGGCATAACTAACACTAAAAGATGTTCTGCAGCGGGCTTATTTTAAGTCTTTTACTGTCTTTACATTTTATTGTATGTGTTTATCCAGAAAAAGGTGTTTGGTGTGCCTCTTGAGAATCTGCCATGTTATAATATGGATAATGGAATTGTGCCAAGGTGAGTGATTTATTATTTAGTTGCATTTATTGGGGCAGTTACTTAGTTTCAAGCACTGAGAGTCCATGTTAATTTGTTTTGTCCATTCAGATTCCTTGTTGACGCTTGTATAAATCTAACGGCTCATGTTGACACAGAGGGCCTATTCAGAAAGTCAGGATCCGTTCTTCGTCTCAAAGCTCTCCGGGTGAGTGATGGGGCAATTTGACCTTGCTCTTGTTGACCTTTGACCTTATGTGCTCAAGACAATGCTGTTTTGTCTGTTTAGGCCAAGTTGGATGCAGGAGAAGACTGTCTGTCCACAGCTCTTCCCTGCGATGTGGCCGGCCTGGTGAAGCAATTCTTCAGAGAGCTGCCAGAGCCTGTGCTTGCCTCAGAGCTGCAGGATGCTTTTCTCAAGGCTCAGCAGCTCAACTCTGAGGAGGAGAGGACCTCAGCCACCATGCTGCTCTCCTGTGTGCTCCCCGAGAGGAACCAGAACACCCTCCGACACTTCTTTGAGTTCCTTCAGAGCGTATCCTCAAGGTACCACCATGATAACATTGAATTGGTCTTTTTAAATATAATCAGTCACAGCTGTTTGTGTGGATTTCACCTGTTCCATTTTGGTTCATTACAGGAGTGCAGAAAATAAGATGGACAGCAGTAACCTGTCTGTAATCCTGGCTCCAAATCTCCTACACTCTGGAGATGCAGCAGAGAAGATGAATACCAACACAGAAAAACGTCTCAAACTCCAAGCAGCGGTTGTCCACTGTTTCATTGAAAATGCTCACAGCTTTGGTAATTTTTTTTCTTTCTTGAAATTTGTAGTTATATTTTAAATATTAATGCATTTATATTTGTCTATCATAGGTGTTCTGCCACAGTTTCTTCAAGAGAGGGTGCCAGCTATGATAGGTTGTGATTCTGGTGTTCTATCTCCTACTCACGAGGAACTCCGTGAACTTGATCTAAACTCAGGAATGAAGAGGAGGCCTAGGCGTAGCTTTGGAGGTAACTACTACATGTTAATCTTTAAATTACATTTACCAACTTTTTAATTGTATGTAGGTATACATATCCTTGAATTTGTCTAAAGCAGTTCATTACGGTTTGGCCTTTGGTGAAGAAATACATTGACATGACTCGATGTGTCTCACATTACAGATATGGTCAGTGGGGCTCTGAATAAGATCAAAACTAATAGAACACCCACACATAACCCCCAGTCAGACAGTATTGGTACGTAATAATGTCGCAAATTGAATAAGTAATGCTTGGGCTCATCTTCATATATCATATAAGTCATAGCAAAAATCAATTTACTTTTGGTCTTTGAGTTCATTTGTGCAAGCATGGAAATTAAAACTGCTTTGTCTGGATTACTTGCCTCCTAAATAAAAGCCTTCTGTCTTGATATTTTCTCTTTGTGCACAGATCATTTGCATGGGTCATCTTGCACATTGCTTATTCAGTCAGAATCTGCAATTTGAGGCTTTCAATATGCTTGACCTGACACTGCATTTGATTCAATCATATAAGTGTTCTCAAAATCCAAGATAGTAATTTTCTTGTGATTTTTGACAGTTTTTTCTTCTGCAACCCCTGTAATTGCAACCCCCAACTCCAAGCGAAAACTACCTCTGGAATCTGGTCACAGTTTTGGGTTCTCAAATAAAAAACGCAGATCAGTGAAGAAGAACCTTGGCATAGATTTACTTCCTGATCCCATGTTCAATGGAACATCTACTCCAGGATCTGGTATTAATCATTCTATAATGACAGACGTTCAAAGATGTTGGCACCTGTATGTAATATTTTGTTTTGTGTGAAAATCTAAGCTCGTAGTGCTTCTGGTGTCCTGGACTCTTCAAACACCTGTGCTTCTGGAGGAAGATCTCAAAGGCGCTCTGTAACTTCTGCCAGGAGAAAGAGCCGAAGACTCAGCAGCCGGCATGTAGTCAGCAGGTACATCAAAGCAGAAATATTAATGTGCGTGTGACATAACTGAGACATTTCTTAAAGGCAGTTGTCTTGATCTATTTCTTACAGGGTAGAATCTGGCAAAGCCGGCTGCTTCTCTCCTAAAGTCAGCAAAAAGGACGCACCACGCAAATCTCTGCGCATGCGCTTCAGCCTGGGTAAAAGCAGCAAAGACACTGTAAGTGTGGCTGCTTCACAGAACCCACAGATTAACACCCCCTGTTAATCTAAGTGCATGACACATGTTTTGGAAAGTCTGTAGTTTGAAAAAGAATTCAATAGTTTTGCACTTTCCTATACTGTGGGTGCACTGCGCAAATGTTTCCATATTTGCACAGTTTTAAGTTTTTAACTCTATATTTAATTCTAGTAACAGGCTAAAAACTATGCATGCCTTTTCTGCACTTTTATATCTGTTACTTGTAAGGTACATCCTTGTTGCTGTGACTGTAACTGGTTGGGAACATAGAGCTTTAAAATTATGTGATGTATCTTGAATAATGCACATTTTATTCAGCCATGCTCTGACTTGAATATATGAATAATAAAAAAAACTTAAATTGTGTGGAAATCTGGTTGCTTCTGAGTTATTTTAACATACTCTGAAGAACTAACCACAAATGACTGTAACACATTAACACACATACTGGGTTACATCTGTGGGTTTCATTTTAACAAAATAATCCCATTAATATTCTCTGGATGGTCTTTCATTTCTCATTTCATGTTGGTTGTTAAAAGGGATCTGAATCCATTGGCTGGAGACTTGCCTCTCAGGAAAGCACAAGCAGCTTTTGTTTCACCAAAGAACTGGAGTTCATCAGTCCATCTGTGCTACCCAGGATAAGTGAGTCAAACAGTAAGTCAATTACAAGAAAATCACCTTTTTGTACCAATCCAAAATGATCATACTCATTTTCTTTTAAAGGCATCCAATACATCAGTAAGTCTGAAGACAACCTGTTGACCCCTCACCCACACTCAAGTGTCCGTCAGACTGTTTGGGCTGAGACTCCTGTCACATCTCAAGACTTCAGCAGAGGGCCTTTCCCAGATACTCCCATGAGCATGTGCCTGAAGAACACCTCCTCTGAGCCTGCAATAGTCATAACCAAGCCCTTGCCAGTGTCCAGCCGGCCCCTGAAGCTATGTTGTACTTCAAGTGCAAGTTTAGAGAGCGAGGGAGCAGCTGCTGAAGCCCAGATTCCAACAGGACCTACTCTGCTAAAGGTGAACCAGGCCTTTACAGAATGGAGTAGTGACTGCCAGCCTGTTGCCCACAAGTCACCTGCAAAAACTTCAATATCAGATGATGTCAGAGTGTCTCATCCAGAAACTCCAGTGAATTCTGTTACGTCTTCCTCCATGGCATCAGCTCGGCAGTCTTTTCTGGCCAATTATGACAGTAATGTTACTTTTGGGCAAATGGAGCTTGCTTGTCTGTCTCCTTTGCATATTGATAGTGTAGTGTTTGATTGTGATACAAATGGTAGTCTTTTGTTAAAGGCCTCTAAAGGTACTGCCCTCAATAGTACGCATGAAGTGTTGGACAGTGGAGAAAAGGAGGAGGAGCTGGTGGACTGCAGCAGACTGATCGATGCTCTGGACATTCAGAGTCCTGCACACTTCAAACTGGGAGTGTCGTCTGGGCTGCAGTCGACTCCATACAGACCTGATTTTGAACCCTGTGCTGAGCTCTGTACTCCCCCAAGGGCTGATATTGAAATTAGTGTTGTAGTAGATGAGAAACATGATAAATGTACCAAAGCCAATGACCAGAAGGTGGTAGTGTCCCCTGACCATCTGCAGTCCCAAAAGCGCAGAGTGGCGGAACACATTCAACACTTCAACAGGCTCACTCTGCGTTATCCTAAAGGCTCTCAGGAAAAAGCCAGCAGGTCTCCTCTCAGGTTCCAACGCACGCCTGTTCGTCAGACTGTCCGTAGAATCAATTCGCTTCTGGGAGAGAACAGAAGACCCACAGGAGGCTTTGTTCGCCAGAGCATGCAAGTGCCAAAAGCTGAGAGTCTAGAGACGGGCCTCTCTCCATACCCCCAAGCCCAGCGTCACCTGGATGAACCACGAGTCCACAGTATTAAATCTGTGAAGAAGCCCCCTCCTGTGCCTCCCAAAAAACCTAGCACCCTGGCCCGTAAAGCCAAGCA
The DNA here is from genome assembly GCA_029959045.1 of Taenioides sp. WSHXM2023. NCBI lineage: Eukaryota > Metazoa > Chordata > Actinopteri > Gobiiformes > Gobiidae > Taenioides > Taenioides sp. WSHXM2023. Next base: position 10,706,437 of record CM057102.1, on the reverse strand, counting down.
GTGCACCCTTGAGGATGTGACAAACAAGGTCCAGCATAAAATCAAACTGAACACTTCTGAGTGCCACCAAGACCAGCCTGGACCCCAGAATTCTTTTGTGCAGCAAGTGGTGGAGAAAGAGATGCATCATTACAGAGGCTCTCCCAGGAACCCCTTAACACAGACAAGACTACTGTCTGCTACTAAACCTGTTGATTTTTAGTCATCCCTGTCATGTGACTTACTATGCAGGTCCTGTTGAGGAATGTGATGTAGACTGTTAAGGGGTACTTAATTTATTCTGCTTCAATGTTTACGATCTTTTATGGTGGGAGACCTTTGCCTTACATTTGTTAAAAAAAAAAAAAGGCAGTTTAACTAGAGTAGTGTTGGTTATGTCATTAGTGTGCAGACCAAATTATGTATGTGACTGGAAACTTTGTTCTTATGGCTGTATTTATACTTACGATAACCTTTTGGGAGATTTTTTAAACTATTATTTTTACCATCTTGAGTTAAAATGCACCTTCTGCTGTTCAAAAGATGCCAAGCAGTATTGATCAAGTCAAGTCTTTTGCAAAGTTGTATTTTGTAAAACTGCCAACCAGCAAAGTGATATTTGTGAACCGCTGTACAAAAATAAATTCTAAATCTGTTCCGACAGTTTTCGCTGACGTATTACTTTAATAGCCACAAGAGGGCGCCATAGAAAAGGGGAGGGACAGCGTTCAACTAGGCCTAAACTATTCAGGCTAGAAAGTCTTGATATGTCGGGAATGTTCAACTCAAATGGGAAACTACCCCTAAGCCCCATCTTTATCCTAAACGTTACCTTAGTTTTAAGGCAAAATCGATCATTGATCGGTGATTTAGTCATTAAGGTTGTCTTTTTTACTCTATACAGAAATGACTATTCAGTGACTGCTTCCATAGGCATGTTGTCCTCTAAATAAATTGAACTTGTGTATAATTCCCGTGTGCGCACCGTCTCCTGGCCCATCTCTCCACTGGCTGCTCCCCGCCTGTCTGCTCCTCCAAGAGTTCAAGTGTTGAAGGGGGCGGATAGTTTTGATTTTCTTTACTTCGCTCTTGGCCAATAATGTCGAGGGAGCTGTTGTGCACATCTCAGCTGGCAGACATTTAAAAGGGAGACAGTGCGGCGCTGGAGTAATTTGTATTAAACCCCCTGGCCCCTTTTCTATGGAGCGCTCGGTCTCCCACCCAGCAGAGCACAGTCCCGCCAGTGAGGAGTCGACGCGAGAGGGTGCCTATCATCTGTGAAGGTACCACAGACAACAGCCCATCACTGGAGGACAGGAACACGAACAAGTGAGTGCGCACTAGAAATACATGTAGTTTGCTCACCAACTCACTGCTATTTTGTGCACTTTATGGCACGATATGCATGTTCAGAGTAATTTAATCACAACCAGGGCTATTCGAGTAGCAATGTACAGCAGTTATATATAATCAAGATAACGTTTTTGTTAAGTTTTTAGTTAGTTTCCCGGAGCAACCCTAACTTATATTACGCTACCTTTATTCCTGATTGGAATAACCTTTTCTAAAGCATGTGTTCTTTTCACATTTTCATTTTGTGTATAATCACTCGTGTGTAGCCAGTCAATAATAATAATAATAATAATAATAATAATAATAATAATAATAATAATAAAAATAAAAATGTAACGCTAACTTGATTTCCTGTTCTTCCAAAGGATGGCCAACTCAACTCGTGTACTTTGCAGTATGGTTTTCATCATTGGCTTGATCTCCTCTCCCGCGGTCTCAAAAAGAAACCGTGGATCACAAGGCGCCATCCCTCATCCGGACAAGAACAACCCAAACGAATCGGAGCAGCAGCCTCACCCTCCTTCTCCTGCGGGCGCAGGCACACGCCAAAGGCATAGCTCGTCTTCTCCAGCCGAGGAAGTCCTGGAGTCCAGCCAAGAGGCCCTTCACGTCACCGAGCGGCAGTATTTGAAGCGCGACTGGTGCAAGACGCAGCCCCTAAAACAGACCATCCACGAGGAGGGATGCGTCAGTCGGACCATCATCAACCGCTTTTGCTATGGACAGTGCAACTCCTTCTACATCCCCAGACAAATCCGCAGGGAGGAGGGCGCGTTCCAGTCCTGCTCGTTTTGCAAACCCAAGCGCTTCACCACTATGACGTTCACGTTGAACTGTCCTGACCAGCAGCCGCCAACCAAGAAGAAACGCATTCAGCGTGTGAAGCAATGCCGCTGCATATCTATAGATTTGGACTAGTTGTGCGACCTTCGTGTGTGCTCGCGGACAGGACAAATGTCTGATTTCACTGGAAACCAAACGTTTCCTCTCATTCTTCTGACTTAAGCCTGAGACATTTCACTGCACGGGAACGCGAATTGGAATGGTTTTACGCACGGCTTTGAATCCAATAGAACTGCACGTCCCCGGTTTATATAATGCTGTGATAAGAATATTCACTACAGGAATAGTTTCTTTGTTGTTTTTATATATATTGTTTTAAAGGTGTTTCCACTGTGTGGAATAAGACGGACTAGTTTTACGCAGAATGTAATTTTAATCGTACGTGATTTCAGTGAAACCTCCCCCTCAGTATAACATATCCCTCTATTATGTTATTTTTTTCTAAGTCATGAAGACAGACTTGAGATTTTTTCAGTTGCTTTAGCCTGCCCTTATACGCGTTACAACTGTTAAAGAGTTTAGGATGTAACTAGAATGTTGGGTACTTTCTTGGATTAAATTATCCTCTAAATAATACTCTTTGCATATTGTGCACATCATTTTTACTCGTTCAGATTAAGACAAAGATCTCGTGCGTTCAAATCTATTTTCATGCGCATTCAACAGTGCCTTTTTTGGAAATGCATAAATTGCGCAGTGTTTAGATAAGTGTAGGCTTAGCCCAATTTAATACCCTTACTATATTCCATATATGAATATAAAATATCATATTAGTATCACAGCAGCCATTCCGTGGCTGTTTTTAAAGACCTATGTACTCCTTGACATTTTTTTAAACGAGCACGTGTACATGTGTGCCTATACACAGATAAGACCACAATCTACCTAATAATAAAAGAACAGAATCAAACGAAAACCACATGCCCTATTATAATTCACATTCCTAAAAACAAAGTCAACTTTAAATAAACTTCCAGGAACTAATTTGACTGTCTCCAACACAACCTTGTAGAATGACTCATAGTTTATTGAAGGGTCTGGCTGTAATATGAATCATCCCATCTACTCCTTTTTGGTCCATAAATTAACACTGATCTCTATTAGGTTCATAGGTTTAGGCCTAATGACACTGTGGACAGCAATATGACACACAAAACCATTCCAGCTGAAGATGGCTCGCAGCTAGCAGCCGAAACATGTCAACAAGGTAAATACAAGTTACTGTATTGTCTTTAAAAAGAACCTAAGAAGTTTAAAACACACAAAACCATACTTTGAAATTGAACAAATAAAGGGTAAAACATGTTCGTGTCCAGTAGTTTATTATTGAAATTTAAAACAATTCCATAAAAGTACAGAGAACCCATCTGAGTGACTGTAGGTTTTCCAGACAACAACAGGTCATTACTGTTACAACATCACCCTGCATCTTCGTAATGACTTTCCTGTTATTTATTTTAATAGTTGAACAGTTTGAAAATGAATATGCTGCTGTATGATTGGTAAACGTATCTGGCTTAAGGTGTGTATACTATTATAAAGCAAACGAAAACCCGCCTTTTCTATATGTATATTGGTAGAAACATATTTTCCTCAAAAAATAAATAAACCCAGGCCATTAAAAAATACAATAGCCTCATATGAATAAAAATATATCTTTCATATGCACCGCTTCATTGGCAGCATCAACATTATCAATCCAATAAAAATATGGACCATACTGTGGCTGACATTCTCAGGCAAAAAATAAAAGTTTTCTGTACAAATAATAGACTCAGGCATTGTTATTTTATATTTGTTCAAATAAAATACACAAAAATAAAACTTTCTATGAGCTTCTGGAGGCATAATAGGAATCAAAAGTAGGTTCTTGCATAGGAAATGAGGTGCCAAAAGTGCACAAAGGTGGCATTACAGGGAGTTTTAGTGAGCACAGCTACTGCAAGCAAAAAAGTGCAACTATGCTGGACAACAACACAGGGACAAAGCCTTTCCTGTTTTGAAGGATGAGACTAAGTAGATTTGGAAGCAAAAACATAGTGCTTCAAATGGTTATTCTATATGTCTGCACCTTAAAAGTCTCATCTTATTCTACAACATGGCATATTTACAAGACTGGGAACAGCGTAAGAAGCCATATCTTTTCACACACAAGCAAGTGCACTCATAATATGGTGTACAGTAGTAATAGGATAAGTTTGCTGACCCTGTTACGGTCCTGCTGACCCCTGGAGACCGTTCAAAAGCTGGTCACTCTGAGGTCACATCGAGTTGGAAGAATGAGGTCGACCTTTGACCTTTAAGAACCTCTTCAATGGAGCAATGTCAGACGTGCGTTGTTCCACTTAGCAGCACTTGTATCTAACATAAATGCTCGTATCTAAAGTGATGTCCATGTCCAGTGTTGTGGTGAGGCAGAGAGGGCAGTAGTGTTGTTGTATTCCAGAGTCTGTTGTTTGAGGCAGATAGTCACTGTAAACGTATGTGATGTGAGATCATTTAGTCCAGACACTGAGCTCAGCTGGACGATGCACTGGCTTCCTTCTGCCGCAGCCGCTCTTTCTGTTGAAAAAAGGCACAGGGACATTTGTAACACACACATAAACAAACAAACAAACATCAGTAGCCGGTGTGAGGACTCGGGGAGGCACTTACCAAGCTGCTGGCATTGACCTTTTTGGTTTCAACACGTTTTTCTGCAGTGATCTTCTTAATGCTTTCTTCAGCTTCCTTTAACCTATGGGAAAACAAAGTTTGCAATTAGCCCAACAGGACCTTTATCTGGACCTTGTTTTATCTTCCTGTTATTTCGGTCACATGAAACTGTGCCTTTCATTCATGTCGCTTTTTGTTGTGCATTCAGCATGTTGTCACACTTGTAACAGTGGCTTGGTGAAGTCATATACCATACGTATATGACCCACAGAGAAGCTCTCACATTTATAAATTAGTGTTTAGTGTTTGTAGTATTAGATTATTAAATGTCTGATGTCTCGGAGTGAAAACCAAACGAGCAGTCTCAAGAGCACAAGCACATGCCCTGCACCCTGACAGTGTTTATCAGCTCTCATAACAGGCCATCTTTAAGAGCCCCAGTCTAATCAGAGCCCCAGTGTCATCAGAGGGCAGTGAAAGCGGCTGCGTGCTCTGGAGGAATGCCTGCCCAAACACACAGCCCGGGTCAACAGCAGCACCATAAATCCAGGCCCAGGGCTGAGGCCTCTGGTCTTCTGGGCTCATGGCCTCCTGCTCAGCTTCTGCACATCAGCACTCAGCAATTACACTGACCAGAACAGTCAATAGAGTGCGCTGAATAAGTGTCCTCATGCTTACTAGCAGAACAATTATTACAGTTTGTCTTTGAGCAACTGAATACCTGTTTCTAAAAAACAACAACACTTTGTTGCCAGTATTTAAAAACAAGACAAAAAGCAAGACAAAAAAAAAAAAAAATAAAAAAAAAAAAATATATATATATATACACACACACACACACACACACACATACACACACACATATATAGTTATAAGCTCACTTCTCCTTGGAGATGTTCTTGCTCTGTTTCTTCCATGTGTTCTTAAAGTCACTGCAGAATTCATACCACAGAATGAAGACATAATTGGGGGTCACCTCCTTCTCTCCTGTTTTGGCTTTCAACCCAAAATACTTCACCAAGTCCTGGAACCTATAAGTAAACACATGGCACAGGTAAAGAGGGACATTAACATATGAACTAACACCATGCAGTACATTTAATACATGTGGAGCTGAAGAGAAGGTTAGCATCCCTCCACTGAGCAGTGGAAGATAAGATAAGATAAGATAAGATAATCCTTTATTTGTCCCACAATGGGGAAATTGGAATAAAGTCAAGTCAGTAGCACCAAGACTCCAAATGCAAACATACAAATAACAAAGCTTCTTTAATCTCTAGCTCACAATAACATGAATATGATTTGAAATGTGCTCAGAGAGACAGATGTGAACACCTTCAGATCTGTATTATTGCACTGGTGTTTAGCCATTTTAATTCTTCGTAACCATATCCAAAATCTTTGGAAGTACACATAGAGACTGCTCTCTCCTTCAGCCTAAACATAAGAATCACTTGGCCTGTCACAGCTGTGATAAAAGGCTCCCTGTCCCACTGGGGAGACAACAGTGACGCAAATATTGTATAATCCAATTTCTGAAGAAGTTTGATGAGAATGCAATGACGTCACACTCTTTGATTATTTGGTCATTTTTTAAATACCAAAAGGAAATCTCCATATTCGCGGTCAAGGTCACTACTGTATGTATCCAACCACATTTCAAAGTCTGCACTTAATTGGGACAATATGTAAAATGGAAAAATAAGTTGTAATAAGAAATGTAAAGAAATGTGCAGTTTGTAATGCATGAAATAAATTTTAATTTTGCAACAGAAAAAAGCAAGCAATAGTCAGTCAGAATATTCTACACCAATGCAATGACTCTCGTAGTGAAGGACCGACATCCTTTATATCGAAAATGAATCATGGAGACTAAAATATTACAAGTTGTATTATAGTGTAATACTTGTCTCTTATTTACATTATATGCAGACCAGCTAATTGAAAATAGAATTTGTTTTATAGAGGACACGCAAAATGAACAATATGCTGGCCAGACACTCGGACCATAACCTGCTTCCCATTTCCTGTAGATGCCGTCACTTTGCTGGATGCTCAGAGAGTGCAGCGCAGTAGATCATTCTTACAGAAGAAGAGGCTGGAGGAACAAAGGCGTTTGGATGTTTCGGACAGAGTAGGTCCAGATCTGTCTCCAGTGCTATGACACGACCAACTCCTCTCTATCAGCTCTCCTCTCAACCCCAGGTCATCGGGTCAAAACTTACACAAATCAAGCCAATTCTTGAGAGCACTATACACGTGAAACAGATGCGCAAGAAAGCTAAACAAAATCAGGAGGAAATCAGTTCATTTGTGAGCTGGTCGTGGACAATTAAGGCCTGCACACTTCAGTATTTGCCTTATGATGCCATTGGCGTGAGAGGGTTTAGTGCGGTCGGCATTCCTTGCTGACAGCTATAAAAAAAAGACCCATTACAAAAGCATGAGCGGCCGTGAGAATGAGGCAAATCTCTGGGCAGGCAACGTGGCATTCCTTTGCTTTCTCCGTCAAAAGCATACAGAGAGACTGGCTGGATGATACATGGACACATACGGGGCGAGGAGGTTGGAGGTAGAAAGACAAGGATGGAAGAGTGGAGAAGACCAAACGTGGGGTCGGTGAATCGAGGGAGAGCGCGGAGCGGGAGAGATGCTGTCAGTCAAATTTGATGAGCCAAAAGTGACCTCACAGCAATCAAAAAGGTAAAAGGAAAATAGCTGAAGGATGGCACGTCAAGATAACTGATTTTGAAGTATGGAGTTTTGCTACGGAAAAAAGTCACGCATATTGAAAGTTCCAGTAAACCCTTTTCAAAAAGAACCATATCGTGAACAAACAACTAGTTATGGCCTCTATTGAGTCATAGATAGTAGTTTATCAACCCTCTATAGCTCCGCTGTTGCAAATAACATTACATTAGCCTCCAGAAGACATTGTTCCATCTGTCATTTATTCAAGAATAAGTCAATATACTGGTAGTAAATAGTATGATAGGAATTTCTATTTAATCATATTTAAATTTAAACTCTTTTAAACTCTGTAGCCAAGTGTTTACAAAGGCAACAACAACATGTGAATGAAATAAATATGATATATAAAATCATCAAAAACAGACTAGATCTTTTCTTTTTGTTGAAATAGGAACAACATAGTTTTTGGTGCGTTATGCAAAAGGCCCCTTCCTCCCTCACTCCTGTCTCACTATGACTTGATTGTGACTTAGAGCCCCATAAAGCCAGTGCATCCTCCTGAGGCTAAAGTGGACAGATCCATTAGCACTAAGTACATGTTGTCTATGTCCTCATTAACACTGGACACTGTGGCCGGAGCCGTTGCTGCCACTGGGCCTGCTGCAGCTGATTTGTCATCTGCACAGATGTGAGAGCCCACCCAGGGCCCGAGAGCCCGCTGACGCCCATATTCATCAACGGCGTGTCACTTTTATGAGGTGGCTCTGTGGGAACTGCCCCCTCCCTCCTGCTTGGCCCTCTCCAGCCAGCGCCAGTCGGGCAGTCCTCTCTTTATTTAAAATTAAAGGGAAAGTTCATTAAAGCAAAGGTGCACTCAGCTGCAGCCCGCTTTTGATCCAAGTTCTATGCCCTTTTGTTACAGTGGTGCCACTCAAATGTGTTAAAATGACTAAGAATCCTCATAGGTCGATGATGGCTTCACTGTACAATTTGACATGTAACGGAGAGAATCAAGTCACTAATTTTAATAATTACTGTTTAAATATATACTGGAACCAAATGAAGATGACACTTCCACAAAGACCAAACGCTTCATTGCGTCATTGTATTTGATTTCCTGCACATTTTGTACCAGTACCAAGTTTGAATAAATGTAATAACCATTTCCTAGTCAATGATTTACAAATATATTATAACTGAAGCAATGCATTAAAAATACACTGGCATCATAAACAAAAGGTAACAGTTATAGTCAGCACAGGTAGTATATAGTATAGTACTAACAGACATCACATATCAAGGTGTGTTACTTCAATATAAACCAACATAAGTTACAAGTAAGACATCTATAAACATAATCAATGCACTAATGAATCATTTCGCCTTCCCAGCATATGAACATATCAATCAGAAAGTGGTAAGAATTGTCCCTAAGTGACTCTTTTGGACTAAAAACACCACCATGAAACAAAACAGTCTAGAACCTTCTCTGAATTATGGTATTGTCCAGAATAATCATCTTCCAAATTGTTTATAGCTCCCATTTTCTTGTGTCCGGCCTTCTCCTTTATGTGCTTTTGGTGATTTATTTTGGAAGCGGGTGAGCTACAATTTAAAGCAAACAATTCCGCTCCCTGTCCAAACAAGGCAAAAAAAATAATCGGCTGGCTTTGTTTGTGCGTTACACCATCTTTTTCCAATATGAAATGTTCCAGATATGATTTGGTTTGAACACAAGCGCAGCGGCTGCCAGTGTGTCTCGCACCCATAAATCAGGCGCGCTGGAGGACTCTAGAGAGGCCCGCGCATAAAACATGGCAGATAAGAGGGATCGGATGAGTGGGGAGTAAGCACAGGGTGTCCGGCCCTAAACGCACCGCACTGCATGTGGTGGGCGTGCACGGATAGTGGCAATTCATCTTTACGCTTAAGCACTACATGAGAAGATTTCACTTACAATCAAAGAAACACTAACTACAATTTGAACTGAGTTGTCATCATAAAGAGAAGAGGGAATTCAACTTAAGACAGTGCCTCTGGTGGTAAGTCGGAGTAATGAGCAGTTTACAATCCCATAACATTGCAAAGAGTGTGGGAATACTTGTGAGTAGGGATGGGACAAGACACAATTCCTACAAGAAATCCAGTTCACACACACACACTCATTTTGGCACATAAATGTTTTTCATTTATAGCATTTCATATTTTTGCTATCACTGTGTACTTGTAATGATGTGGTTTCCAGTTGGTTGGTGAGCGCCAAAAAGATATGAGTCAACTTTATTTCATTAAGCTCTTTTTTCATATGATCACTGATGAAACTGAACTCCAAATATATGAAGTTTGTGTACACAGCCTTACCTTTTTTGTGCAGCATTGAGCCGGTCCTCCTCGGTCAAATGTTCCTTCTGAGCTGTGAGCAGAGAAACACATTAGTTTAAATAGGACAACAGGATAGAACCTGATGAACCACAAACATAAGTCCTATTTAGTGTTGTCCATGTAGGGGGCGCTGTCTCCAGGATCCACCTGCTGAGGTGGGCTGAGGGCTCCAGAGGCAGTAGCACAGAGACAGTAAGGCCTCAGCAAACGCTGGCCCTTAGTGACTGTATTGACACATGGAGTGAGTAGATGTGTCTACATACATGTACGAATCAGAGGGTTTGTGAAGGCTTCTGTGGGCTGCTGCCATGTAAAAGTGTCCAAATGCAAGGCAGATGTGAGCGGTGGGCCAGACTGAGGTGCAAGAATTTATCTAGGGCCAGAGTGAGCCTGTGATCTCAGATTTATTGCATTTTTCCAGATTCATCCTTTTTACAATGATGGGGGACCTTTCTGCTTTAAGATTTAAGAGGTGGAAGTCTCCAAAAAATGGTTCAAAGGCAGATTTTGGGGGGCTATTGAGAGAAGGTGAGCTTAAGCCACTGAGCGTCTTGGACACTTTTTTTTACATGTGAGGTAATGATGTCTGGCCAGTGAGAGGGAGGGGCTGTGGCCAGTGGCGTTGGTCCCAGCGGGGGTGGGCCTGGCGCCTGGGGTCCCCTCTGGTGGGACTGAGCAGAGGTGGGACAGCGGTGCACAGCTCCACGGAGGGGCTGAGGATGTGTGAAGTTTCTCTCCCCCGCGCGGGTGCACCGTGTAAACATGAAACCAGTAGTCGCTAACTAGAAAGTTATGAGACGTGCATGCTGAGCGGGACAATAAATTAGGGCTTTAAAACTCTGACACACTTTTCCAAACGGCGGCTTGTACCTAGCAGCCAGATAACAAAGTGATGAAGTCTATTCTCCAGAGCTGTGTCTGGCTTTAGGAGTCATTGTCAAACATGCAGAGGGTAGTCACTGTGCAATACAGAAATAAATGGTAAATAATAAACAGTCATAACTATACGGCTCTTTCCAATGGACACTCAAAGAGCTTTGCATTCACAGACACATTCATATACCAGTGTAAGCAGACACTGGGAACGAGGCAGATAAAGTGTCTTACCCAAGGGCACAATGCCAGTTTTCACCTGTGGGAGCTGGGATCAAACCGCCAACCTGAGGGTCAGTGGATGTGACAGCTCTACTAAACGAGCCACTGCTGCTAAATACAAGTCCAAATGTAGGGATAAAAAAAAAAAGTTAGCTATAGTGGTCCTCTCTTCCTCCACACATAAAGCTTAAAAATATATAGCTTGCCAAAGAGCTACGTTTTAGAAAAAAACATTGAGCTGAATAAGATATAGTGGAGGAAATTTGATCCCTTGTTGATTTTATAGGTTTGCCCAATGACAAAGAAATGAACAGTCTATAATTTTAATGGTAGGTTTATTTTAACATTGAGAGACAGAGTATCAAAAAGAAAATCCATAAAATCACATTATAGAAAATATATAAATTGATTTGCATTTAATTCTGTGAAATAAGTATTTGATCCCCTACCAACCATTAAGAGTTCTGGCACCCACAGACCAGTTAGACACTCCTAATCAACTCGTCACCTGAATTAGACTCATGTTTTAACTAGTCACCTGTATAAAAGACACCTGTCCACAGAATCAGTCAATCCATCAGACTCCAAACTCTCCAACATGGGAGAGACCAAAAGGATGTCAGGGACAAAACTATAGACATGCACAAGCTGGAATGAGCTCCAAAACTATAAGCAATAAGTTGAGTGTTAAGGTGTTGGCGCAATTGTTCAAAAATATTAAGAAATACAAAATACACAAAACCTTGGTCTGGGGCTCCACACAAGATCGCACTTCGTGGGGGTTCAGTGATCATGAGAACAGTGAGAAATCAGCCTAAAACTACACGGGAGGAGCTAGTCAATTATCTCAAGGCAGCTGGAACCACAGTCACTAAAAAAACCACTGGACACTTTACGCCGCAATGGATTAAAATCCTGCAGTGCTCGCAAGGCCTCCCTGCTTAAGAAGGCACATGTGCAGACCCGCCTGAAGTTTGCCAATGAACACCTGAATGATTTAGAGAGTGATTGGAAGAAGGTGCTGTGGTCAGATGAGACCAAAATCAAGCTCTTTGGTATTAATTCAACTCACCGTGTTTTGAGGAAGAGAAATTCTGCCTATGATCCCAAGAACACTATCCCCACCATTAAGTGTGGAGGTGGAAACATTATGCTTTAGGGGTGTTTTTCTGCCAAGGGCACAGGACAACTTCACTGTGTCAACAGGAGGATGGACAGAGCCATGTACCGTTAAAATCCTGAGTGATAAACTCCTTCCCTCCGCCAGGAAACTGAAAATGAGTCGTGGATGGGTCTTTTAACATGACAATGACCCAAAACATACAGCCAAGGCAGCAAAGGAGTGGCTCAAAAAGAAGCACATTAAGGTCATGGAGTGGCCCAGCCAGTCTCCGGACCTTAAGCCTATAAAAAACCTATGGAGGGAGCTGAAGCTCCGAGTTGCCAGGCGACAGCCATGAAACCTTAATGATTTAGAGATGATCTGCAAAAAAGAGTGGACCAAAATTCCTTCTGATATGTGCGCAAACCTGGACATCAACTACAAGAAACGTCTGACCTCTGTGCTGCAAACAAGGGTTTTGCCACCAAGTACCAAGTCTTTTTTGGCTAGAGGGTTCAAATACTTATTTTACTCAATGAAATGCAAATAAGTTATTTTCTGGATTTTCTTTTTGATATCCTATCCGTCACTGTTAAAATAAACCTACCATTAAAATTACAGACTGTTAATTTCTTTGTCAGTATAGAAACTTATAAAATCAGCAAGGGATCCTTATTTCCTCTACTGTAAATCATAGTTGCAGCTTAAGTTCAGTTGTGAATAAAGTCATTATCAATGTGGCCACAAACATACCATCTGCCGTGCCATATACAAGATTCTGACAGTATTTGCAATATTAAATTACATTCTGATAACATTATGTAAAGCTAGTTAAAGTATTTGATTAATTATTGTCAAACAAGAAACAGTTACACAGACAATGCTGGTTGTCCAAGATTAAACCATCTATCCCTGCCTGAATTCTTAAACCAAAACTTCACTGGATCCAAGCCTGGGGCAGTCTTTGTGAATCTGGTCTCACCTTTAACAGCAAACCGTCATTAACAACATCCGATTACTATTGTGTTAATCTAGCGGCTCTACGTCACTGGCCTCCATCTGAAAGAGGGCCAGTCTATTATAGTCTGAGTCACCGACAGCTTAGAAGTGTGTGCACGCAAAATTCCAAAGAAAGTCCAAAAATTACACTTTGCTAAGGTTAGAAGCCAGTATTTGTTTTCAATTAGCCATGATCTGCTCCGGACAAAGAGAAATGTGTCTGCCAGTACATCCCCAGCAGTCTCAAAAGGCTAACAATAAAAGAGAATGGGAAGAAAGATAGTTGATTAAACATTGTACCACGCCACAGTCTTTGTCTTGTGGGATAAAAATATAAAGACAAAAATACATTCTGACAGTCCGTTCAAACATAATCTGATTAAAAATGGAAACAGTCTAAAAATAATCTGGGAAAGTTCTCCAGGTTCAAAATGGAAAAAAGCCAAAAGACTCAACATGCAACATTATGGATGAGTGGATTTGAGTGTTTGGACATGGGTAAAGGGGGTGGAGGGGTCAGACTTTGTTAAGGGGGCAGAGCCGTTTAGGTTCACCTGTGGTCCCCGCTGTGAGACACTCCACAAGACAAATATGGGTCAGCTCTATTTGGAAACACATATGGCTTTGTACATTCACTGGACAAACTGATGTATGGTACAAGGTTAAAGCACATTGACTCAAGTAACCATTGTGGAGTAGAGAAGAGCTATACGATTTTGGGAAAAAAAAAAGAAAGAAAAGATGAATTTTCTCTTTGTTTTGCATTTAGATTTAGAATTTAGGAATTATAATCAAGATTCAGTCAAGCACTTCCAGGAGGATTTAGCATTTGGACTGGAATGTGAACTAATATGAGAATCACAGTATAGATGTCTTTATCACAGGATTTATTTGTCAGGTTAATAAAATATGTTGTGGTGGCAAATGGCTTATTACTAAAACTATTGGAGCCTATGTGATTATGTAAATGTGACCATTCAATTTGCAATTTTATTGCACTTGAGATGTGTGTAGAATCCCTCAGTCGTCCAGGTAGAATCCATAGCAAAGCGAGAAATTTAATTTGTCAACTGGACAGAGTTTATTTGGTCGAATACGTTTCGCAGCTCATCCAAGCTGCTTCTACAGTTCTGGTCAGATGCTGGCGGACTCAGAGTAATTTTCATTGTAATTAAGCTCCTCCCTTCAGGCAGATATAAAGCAGTGTCCGCCAGCATCTGACCAGAACTGAAGAAGCAGCTTGGATGAGCTGCGAAACGTATTCGACCAAATAAACTCTGTCCAGTTGACAAATTAAATTTCTCGCTTTGCTATAATTTTATTGCAGTGCTATTTTGATGCCTAAAAACAAGTAAGAAAGAAAAAGTATACACAAGTTCATGGTTTAAGGTCGAAGGGGCCAGTAGTGCAGATTGGCAGCCTCACTTCCGGCAGTCTGCCCCAGGGCCCCTATGACTACAATAATAGCTTACTACCACCAAATGTGAATGAACAATGCACTGTAACATGTAAGACATACTGTGTTTGGGTGTCTTGAAAACCACTACATAAATGCAATTATTAATGAATTCATTCAAATAATAGTTTAAACAAAAGTTATTATTTTAAGATGATAAAAGTATAGTTGGGATTACATTTTTGGACAAGACTTATTGTAGTACTCTAAAAAATATAGATATATTTCTTGTCAGTAACGTCCAAGTTGAGATTGTTGTGTTCTCAGGCTAAGAGAGGTGTAGGATGACGCCTTTGACTCCACAGTGAGATCGCTGTCCACGATCCAGACGTGTTACACAGTTTGACTTGAACATATTGATCCAATACTTGTCTCTCTGTCTCTGATCATATAACTACACCAATTACTTCTCTGACATAATTAGTAAAAGAATAGAAGGACTGTCCGGAGATGAATCACCTAACAATCCCTGGCTTTAACACCACAGTGAAGTCCACTTTGAATCTGGATCACTTCACTTTGTAACATGATATCCGCGTGTATATATTAGATGAGTAAGAAAACTGGAAAACGTTATTCTTTGCGGCAGGGTCTTTGAGTTCACAACCCATCGCGGCAAAGGCAAACTAAACAAATCATTACAAAAGTTCCTCATTAATAATAACTGTTCAATGTGTGTAGCATATGTATCTGTGGTCATTTACCTGAGAGGGGCTAAGTCTCAGATGAGTCAGACTTTAAGAGCTGCCTGGCCATGCTTTGAAGTGAGAACTGTTGCTTTGTTTTGCCTTTTGAAGTCATGGAATCATCACGAACAATGATTATGCACCTCTCCGTTCACCAAGGAATTCCATTTATGAAGTACTTCTTTACAAGTATTCCCCCGGACAGTTTATGCTCAAGATGTGGCTCTGCACACAGCAGTCGCTCTGTAGCCTGTGGAGACCGTATACTGGGTTTTAAATCCCTGTGATACTTGCCATGGCTGTTATGGGGATTAAAGAGGATGAATGGACAATAACATGGCACATTGCCCTTCCAAGAATAAATTATCTAAAAACAGGCCTGGTGTGCAGAAACAAACAACTATTCAGGAATCAAGCACAAAACAACCAAAAGACATGTGGATGTAATTTTTGGACTAAGCTCATATAAAAACTTAACTTTTACTATTGTCTCAAGGTGAAACTATTATTGAGAGAGACAAATTAAGAATTAAATATCATAGCCACCACTGCATAAAATCAGAGCAATGATTTTCAACCAAGTATTGCCACGTGTGCCTCGACAAACTTGGGCAGATTCACACAGGAAAATAATCCCTGTCGAAACGATCTTTTGAACTCAATTAATACTGAATTATGGTTTATACATTTCCATCACAAATTATATTCCAAACACATTCTCCATTGTACTGTGTGATGTGACAGAAAAGAAAATCCACTTTGTCAAAGTGAAGTACCATAATGCACTTTTGACAGTTGTGAATGCCTGTATAAGAAAGGCCCACAGTCCTGCGCGCTGTCTGTCTTCAGATACTTATCCAAGTGAAGAGTGACTTTAGGCAGGGCACCTCATTTCAAGAAAAACTAGTCCAGTTCAGTCTCAAACTGTTTCTTATACATTAAATTTATGTAGGCACTGAAAACACAACACAATTTGGAGACTAGATTGATCTTTAGAAAAAGAACAGTAGTCCCCAGGCCTCAGTCCCTTCTACAGTGTGGAGGAGCAGTGGCTCTACTGTGAGCTTCTATCACACACTATGATTCGTAGATTTTACTTAAAATGTTGAATGACAAATGGAAGGGAGTTGTATTTGATGGTGGTGCCTTTTGTAACATAACAAGTAGTAACAGTGGGCTTGATAATGCATAATAGTGTATGAAACTGCCTAAGAAAAACACCCATGTTTAAAAGGTCACCATCAGGGGAGCAGAAAGTGAGATGGTGTTAACTCCAAACACAAGGGGAGTTTGACTTTCACGTCTTAGTAAACTGCATACTTGGTTCTGCAGTACCTTGTAACTCTCAGAATAACAGACTATTTATTCAGGAGTAACTTGCACATCAACTGAAATATTATGCCCAATGAGAAGCTGTCATTACAGTGTCCAGACAGAAGTTGGATTGTCTGGTTTGGGTCTAGTTTGGGTCTAGTCCCTGTCGTGGTGGTCTTAGGTCTGATCCACTGAGGCCGGTCCCTTTTTACAAGGCCTGCACTAGAGGAGTCCTGCAGGCTTTATGGCAGTCCGGAGTACATGGAGACATGTTAGGGGCAATGTGATCCCTTCTACAGGCCTGTCCTCTGGTGTCCTCATGCTGTCTTACAGCGCACCCAGACGCCCTCTCCCAGCGTGGCCAAACACACACAAATACACACAGCAGACTGTCTGACACAGCAAAAACATCATTAAAGCTGTGCTTTTTAAAATATCCGTGTTCGATGTCTACGAGAAAATGGGCTTTGGAGCTTGATTGTAAATTTGTGCAGAAGTAATTTTCATTTAAAAACCTAGCAATAATAATTTACATATTCTTTATCTCCACATGTAAATTATGAAAATTAATTTACAAGTTACCTAAAGAATTCAATAAAAGGACACTTACCAGCACTAATGAAGCCCTCCATCTTGGTTTTAAAGGGCTCGATATGTTCCTCTGAAGAGGAGCGACAAACGTTTTCCACATTCTTCTCACAGGCTGTTGGACACAGAAAACAGGACATGAAGATCACAATGTCTTTTTTATTGAACTCATGTGTCTTGAGAAAATCATTATGAATTTGGGTTTATTTGGGCCGCAGTGATATATAGCAACAATATGGAATTTATTGTAGCCCTAAATGGACATGCTTTTCCATGTTTAATACAATTTATTACTATTAAGAGCTTGGCTTTGAATGTCGTGTTTCATTATGTTCAACTATAAACACAAACAGATTTTCCAACCTTTTATCAATGTAGTGGTAAAAAATTTACGACAAAGAGTTATACTTTTACTGTAGGATCCTCTATTAAAATTCCATATACACTATGCATATATACATGGCCCATAAAAAGTCATAAACACCCCCTAAATAAAAATGTGAAGTGGAAATTAACTTTGACATAAACAATCTGGTATTTCCATATCTCACACCTTGTTGGTGTGTTGACATGATGCCATACATAAAATATAGAACATTATGAAGCACATGTTGCCATACTTCCATTGACATCAGCTGCTTTTTATGGTCCTGATTTCATTAGCTGCATATCAGTTCACATTTTATGTGACTGTGCGTGTTGTTATTGCTTCCATGTAATTAACTTGTATTATACAAAAGTCAAGCCAAGAGCTCATTTAGAGTGTAGCGCACATGGCTGATGATCTGTCTGTCTTTACGGTGCCAAAGCGTCCGACTCACGCTCAGAGGAAGCCGCGACAGGCCTGCTCCCTTCCCACTGTAAGCCCCCGCACAAACAAGCTGCAAGTCATTATTGGCAGTCATAAATACCTTCACTTTCTTATGAGTGCATAGCTAAATAGTGGAGCAACACAACAAGAGCATTAACAGGTCCGTGGAATCGCCTCGGTGTGCTGCGTCACCGCGGTGAGGGGTGAACGGGCTTCTCACGCTCACACAGGCCCACTGCACCTGCAGCTCAGCTACAGCTTTTTATGGACTTTTGGACTAAATCCTCGAGGATACACAAAACATGAAACTACAAACAATGTGAATCCAAGAACTATGGATTACATACTGGTGCAGGACAGTGGTAGTCTGTTTAAGCAGGCTGTGGATGCCATGGTTTCATTAAATAGGTTCTTCATGGATTTTTCTGTCTGATAAATGTGTCAGAGACGCCTTTACTGACACTAGGAATCTAAAGTTGTTTAAAGACAAACCACACACACACAAACTACTACATAAATCACCATACCGGCAGCTACAATTCCTATGTCAGCAGCATAAATGTCAAATGATTCAGCACCAATTCAGTCCTGTATTTAAAATCTAGTCTTTCTGTTCAACCAGTAAAGCAGTTTATTTAAAAAAAATAAATAAAGTAAATATTAAAAAGTATAGTTACTGTATTGCTTATTCCATGTTTTTGTGATACCCATACCATTACCACACCATCTTTCTTTCACTCTGTCTTAACGTCAGAGCCCATCACATATGTTGCTGGGATAAGAGCCTGTTCTGTTGTAAAACGGGCTCAGGCTAAAGGCTGTGTCTGGAGCTGACATTAAAAGCCTGTTAAAATCAGTACAGTCTGATTTGCCACAGTGATGGATGCCTCACCCGGGACTCGTGCAAGAATAAACTCCAGTCGACAGCAAACAAGCTCTCTTTCTGTTCTTCTGTTCTGTTTCTATCCAATTCATTGCCTGCGTATGCAACATGCTATGGTCATAATGTGATACTAATAGGCAGTAGGATAAGAAGATGAGCGCATTGTTGAGCTTGCATGTAGTATGTGGTGTGGTGGTCTACAGTAGAGGTGGAGGTCCCTCTGCCCCAGCCTGAGAGCAGCTCACACAGAGGTCATGACCCTCTCCCCAAACAGGAAGCCCCATCAAAAGAGGATCGTGTTTCTGCACAGGCCAGTGAGAGAGAGGGCAGAGGGGGCCAAGAGGATGACCTGCGGCTCCGCACACACACACACACACACACGGCTGGGTTTACATACTTTTTGTGGACATCCCATTGACTTACGTTCTTTTCATAACCATCATTACTAGTGGCCTAACCTTACCTTAAACCCTAAACTCACCTATTTAATCCATATCTGAACTTTTACAAATACAGTTTATTGTGCCTCATTATTGTGCACTTATTTTTGCTTGTGTTCTATAGCATTAAACATTAAATTAAAGACAAAATGATATAACAGTATTATATTTTGGTAAATTATGTGTAACTGCTGTGTCTGTAGCAAAGAAATGTTAAAAAATTGGACAAGTCTATTAAAATAATTAGAAACAATCGTTGCTGGGGTTAAACACTGATTAGGGAGAGATTAGCACAAAGATTTGTTTCAGTTCTCACCAAAGCGCTTGCTCTTTGACCTCGGCTGCAGGGCACTGACCACTCCACCTCAGATAAACCCCTCCTCACTGTGGTGTTGCTAAATGAAAGTGTGACTCGGGTTTTGTCCCTCAGCACTTAGATACAGGTCATAATTAGGACCAGTTGCTTTCTTTAGGCTGGTTTATAATAGCTTTGTATAAATATTATTCCCAGAAGCAGAAGAGGATAAAATGGTTCGAGTCATAGGTGGAACTCAGCAAACACCCACAGTGAGTACGTTCCCTGTGATGCTATTAGCCTCAGGACTACTGTGCCAGACTGTGCAGCAACAAAACATCAAATACATTGGCCATTATGTTGCATTTATTGTCCTCAAGTCTTCCATTTTTCCTAATAAATGAGTGACAGCTTGAGGTGGGTCTGGCAGCTTTAGTCGACTCTTTGTATTTTGGCCTCAGGTCAGAGAGGAGCGGGCTTTAACAGCGATATGAAACACGGAGACGAGAGCGCGCCGCTTATCTAATTGCTTTCACATGCCATATTATTGGTTGATTTAAATAACCACAGACACCAGGGCCACTGCGGGCCATCGCCTTTAACCTCAGCCTGGCCCGGGCCAAGAATGACTGGCTGCATGGCTGGGTTACTCACTCGATTGGCGCCCAACAAGTTACAAGCACAAAATATGTTCTCTGCTTTCAGCAGAAAGCTATTGAGCCATCAATTCAAGCTACTTACAGACACAGTATTTCAAGGGGAAGATCCTTGTTAAATGTAGCTCTGGTTAAAAATAAACAAAAGCATGTGATAAGAGTAGGATTTATATTGGTTTCTTATTGATACTGAAACAAGAGAGTTTGTGGTTGGATATGGGACATGCCTCATCATAAGATTCAATATCTAGAGTTTGTGTTGTGCAGACTGCAACCCAAATGTAGCTGAAAGTGGATGTACATTACAATAAATAGCATATTAGTCTGCTCACTTTTCAGGTCCTTCTTGAGCTTCTTGATGTCTTTAGTGAGGTCATCAAACTTCACCTGAGCAGCCTGGAAGAAATCCTGAGGCTCCGGAAGAGGGAACACACTCTTGTCTGTGCCTGCATGCTGCACAGAGACAGCACAGAGACCGTCAGTTTGAGTTACAATCATACTGCTGAACAGATGCTTGATCTTACCTTGTCAAAGGTACGCAGGTAGTACAAAGCCACATAATCAACAAGGTTCATTCGATTGTCCTATACAAATAAACAAGAAATATTTATTCATCATTATTTTATTGATCTAGGGCAATGTAGAATAATGTGAAAGTACCCTGCTCTTGACATCTTTGAGTTTAGGGAGGATCTCCAGTCCAAAGCCATCAGCTTGGCCTCTTGTCCTGTTGCCTCCGTTCATGTAGTTCCCAAAGGCCAAAACAAGACCCAGGACATCCCGTAAACTAGTGCCCTCTAGAAGCTCCTATCACAGAGCCACATGAAGTTTAATAATATGTTGGAGCATTCTATTTAGTCCCAGAATGTACAAACTGGACTTGGATTCTATTGTGATTACAGTGTTTTGTTCTTACGTTGCAGACATTGGAGACAATCTCCACCTTGTGGCGGATGGAGGAGATGGTGTCGAAGAAGGTGGACTGAAAGATGATGCAGTGAGCGCGGCCTGTGAAGTCGGGAATCTGTGAGAGCTCATAGAGGAACCTGGAAAAGCAGGGGAGGAGAGGAGGACATGGGGGTGTGATGTGTTATGACAGAATTAAACAAAGTGCTCAACAGAAATAACTATTTTTGCTCTTTCCCGCGCAGGTCGGCTGAGTCAGTGTGGCAAGCGGTCATGAGTGGTGCTGCTTGGCTGCGTCTGAAAAGGCCCACAAGGACGACTGGAGGGAAAGGTGGCAGTGGTTAACGGGTGCTGATCAAAGTCTGCTCTGGCCTGATGTGGGATGACTTGTGTAAACAGAGAGGTGTCAGGAGGACATCCTGTGATTAGCCCCCGCTGGTAGAGCTACAGTCAGGATGATTCAGGCAGCCACTGACAGTCCTGCTCAACAAAGAGCAGCAGGCTGTACGCTGAGGCCTCATTAACATAGGGGACAAGATTTAAGTTTCACAATACTAAAAAGAACCTTACTGTTCAGGTTTGTCCAGCACTTTGCTCTCGTCGTCCTTGGAAGTCTTATAATGATTCTTTATTGTCTCCAACTCATCACTGGTGCCCCTCTGAAAAATACAACACAAATGTACAATTGGTTTACCCTACATCCTTGATTAATTAAAACAACTCATACATTCCTCTTTGTTACTGAATTCCAACATTATGGTGACCCAAAAACTACAAATAACCATACATTCTTTAGGTGCAGAGGCTCATAAAGAAGAAACTCTCAAACACATTAAAACACAGAGCCCAACACTGAGTTTCTATTGGTTTATGCATTTATGCATTCATACTTCCTAATATTAGTACCTAACCTAACTATCATTTGTGTGACTTACATTTTCAAACAGCGCCTCAATGGTCTCCAGGTCCACCACTGTGTTGTCCATGTTCAGAAGAGCTGGAACAACACACATCTTCATTAAAAGCATGCTCCGCTCATATAAATGAACCAGATCTCAGCCAAAGCATTCAGCCTTTTAACTGTTGCCAGTCTCACAAACACAATCTGGAGATGTAAACACACTTCAGCCATGTAATTTCACTCAGAACTGTAGAATTTAAATGTTGCCAACTCCTTTATAAGATCCTAAATAGTAATGTATGGCATGGTGGAGATTGGAGACGATTTCAAACAGGCAATTGCCAACAAAAAAGAAGTTTACAAGAGCGTTGCTTATGATATTCAACAGTCAAACAACTTGCTTGAGCTGTGCTTACACTGGGCTCCAAAGTGATAAAAGTGAAGCTGCTGTGTCTGCGAGGTGTCACAGGTTTATGGCCCCGTGTGGGACAAAAGTGTGTCTGGTGAGAGAGCAGGGGGAGGAGGGGGTGAGGGGGGGCGTCTAGTCACTGTCACACAGGGACTAGACGTGCACCATATAGTCTGCTGCTCTCTCTGAACCGATAGTTTGTGTGTCTCATTTATGTTTATGGAATCAATACATTCATTCTCCCTCTGGCTATACCAGAAATGTGTTTTATGTTTATGTCAGTTTGCATCATTACATTTACACTTTATTTGTTTGAAATGCTTTATAGATTACGTGCATAGTTAGTGCAGATTTAAATAGATCTGTGGTTTGATTTATGTGCAGGGTTTATGCACACTACTAACACACACTAGTGCACACTAACCACAGAGTAACAAACTGTGCATCCTGGCTCCCATCGCTCCCTTCTCCGAGCTGTCAATGTGCTTCCTATGTCTGGATCACAGGGAACGCTGGAGGTCCATTTCCTACATCTTATTAGAGTGGATTATTCTCTCTCTGAACCGTGTAGATGTCAATCACACAGACACATACAAGCACACACACCAAAGGGGTGTTGGGCACGGGAGCGCTCTGATCCAGGGGGAGCCGGATCTCTCTCCACGGCCGCAGATCAAAGTCTCCCAGCCGCTCTCCCTCCACTCCCTCCCTGGCCAGTCGCACCAGCGTGTAAGGAGAACATGTGTTTGTGTGTGGCTGGTCCTTTCTCTGCCCTTGAACCATGGTGGCCCTCCAGTTCCCCCAGCCGAAGTGCCACCTTCCTCCTCAATGTAGCTCTAATTACATTACACGTCTCATGTCCTTTTAATATGGCAACAAAGAGCACCCGAGCTGGACTAGGAGCCTTAGAAGTACTTATTAAGATGCTGTCCTTTATCATCAAGATTTACACCTCCTATTAGGACACAACAAGGAGGCTCATACTGTGTGCAGGCTTTTTTTTGTAAAGGAAACCTACTTCTTCAAACAGACAATAGGTCTGAGGGTAAAAAGGTTAGAGGGGTTGGTACATGCGTTTTGAGTGGTTTTATGTGGTAGTGCATTGTAGAAGGTGGCCTTGTACACGCTTAGATCATTAGCAGGGTGTCAGCCCCATTATGCTTGTGGAAACCGTCACTGGCTACAATAAACAGATCCACTGGCCGCGTGCTCAGACTAACAGGCGGCAAGCACAAAGTCTCACATGAACACTAGTCCAATTTACCTTTAGTATAATCCAAGTTTAATCATTTTTAGTGTCAGTGTTATAGGTGCATTGTGTAACTTTTCTGGTGGAGGGTCCGTCAAATACTTTTCTCTGTAGTGATGTTATTGCTTGTCTGGAATGTTTCACAGTATGTTATTAAATCTTTCCATCTTCATGGAGACACCAAGTTACAAGTCAGATCTGTGGAGAGGCAACCCAGCTCACAGTCAGAATGCCTGTTTGTCTAGTTATTTTTGAGATATAAAACCACCTGTAATTGAATAAATGTAAGGTAGAGCTGTTTAATGTCATACTGAGGAACATTCCAGGAGGAGCAATGACATATTTCCCACAGAAACAAGCAGGTGATGGAGCCCCAATCAAAAAGTTGCATAGTGCACCTTTAAGTGAGGTTGGAGTGTGCTAAAAAGTAATGCAGTTAAAGATAATGTTACCAGAACTTGCTAGATTTTACAGTTTCCCATTTATTTTCAAATATGCAACACATTTCATTTTATTTCATATCTTCCACCTCAATAAACAACTCTACAAAGTATTACAAAATACTGCTTCTATTTCACCAACTTATCTCATATCTAAAATCTGATTTATGTCTCTTTTGCATTGGCCATGTCTGGAAAAGCTATCCACTTGAAGCACAAAATGAAACTCTAGTGTCTGTAGTCTGTATCATGAAATGGTTGCTGTCCAAGAACTAGGAAATGATAGTGCTGCTGTCTCTATAAATATCTTGGTCTGCATTTCATCAGGAGTCGTCCTCACTTTACTGTCCAACATTACTGTAAATTGAGTCCATTACTGTGGAATCTTAACTATCTCTGTACATCATGATCTATGTGTGCATCTCCTAGTTCCGGTAAATACAATTAAAAAGACATGATTTTTACCTTGCTGAATGTCTTTCATGTCCAGATGCAGACTGGAGATGAGGATGCCAACAGCCTGTGAGCGCTTCCCATCCAACAATTTCACAATCTAGGGAAGAAAAATATACAAGTTAGATCCACTCGGTTTATCTATAGTTATTATGGACTACTTAAGGCAACGTGTCAACTGAGTGGCCAAGGGAATCCTGCCAAAATCATCTGATTACCCAAAGATTTGTCTTCAAGAAATTTCTACAAGAATATGTTGATTTTTATGTGTTTAACATTTGTATTTTAAAATGTCTCCTTTGTATTTGGTTCTCAAGCACATAAGCCAATTAGAAAACAGATTCTCACAGTATTGTCAGATTCTACGAGCCAGTTTGCAACTACAAACAATAAACTAGAGCTGAGCAATTATGTTCTGATAATTGGATTCTATTCAAAGTTAACATCTTAAACACATCCAAAAGAAATAACAAAATTATAAACTAATAAACACAATAAAACAAACACATTTCAGAACATGTTTATCCAGATTTAAACTACAGGGTTAATAGTTTCTATGCAGAATAAGAATATTTTGTTTGTGGAAGAAATTATGGTACCTTAAAAATTGCAGCCTTTGCGATTTGTGTTCATGGAAATTGGATTTGATTCAACGGCGATTAATCTTGCAGCCCTCCTCTAAAGAGCTATCTATAATTTGATATGTACGCTTAGTATATATCATTGCACATGTTATAGCTATTATTATTACCTTATCCTAACATGAGGACTATGAGGACACATCAGATCTGATCAAAGGAATAGTGGGATCTCTACAGTAACTACATATTAATCTCATTGGTTCAGTCACACGCCACATACGAATACATTAGCTCTACGGACAACTCTGCTAAGCTTTCCCATCCAAAAAATAACCCCACTAACCCCTCCCACCATCATTTGCCCACAAACACATGCAGCAGATTATGAAAAATATCAGGTGCCAGTGAAAGTACAAAGGCAGAAGTGGCACCATTAAAGGACAGTCTAGAAGAGCAAGGGCCTTTTTAGAACAAACTATAAATTCACAGGATTTTTATTTGTCCCTACACATGGACACAATTACTTATGACCGAATTAGCCATAAAGACAGGGAGAGTTTTGGCAAGGTAAAGCCCTGCTCTAAAAGTTAATGTGTCAGGCTTCTTCATTAGCTATTATGGTGTTTGTGGGCTACTGGGCTGTCCGAAAGAGCCTGCCTTAGAAGTAGGTATTGCATTACAGGAGTGTTAGTAGGTGCCATGCTGCTTCTAGCCTCTATTACCTGGATCACTAAGGATCTCCCACTCTGGCCACTCCACAGCCAACCCTTTCCCCAACACCTTTAATTAACCACTTTGGACGGGCCACACTAAAAGCTGCCCAGGACCCCTATACCCAAGTCGTTGTGGTTTGCAGAAGCCGCCAATTAGCCTCGACGGTTAGGTTAATGAGAACAGACAACTGATGTGAGGGTGAAGTGGTGACAGGTTGAGGCAGAACAGCTCCCTCTAGTGGATGCAGGCAGACTATTCAAGGCACTTGGATCTTGGAGAGAGTCAAGAGAGCACTCAATGAAAATAAATACAGTGATGAAGATGAAGTGGTAGGTGTCTGTGGCAGGTGGGGGATGTTAGCAGGAGAGGACAGGCCCATGCAGTCTCAGAGCCACAGTTTACACAAGAGCGCTGAGTGTCCGTCTGGAAATGTGTGTGAATTAGCCAGGCAGATGTTACAATAACAAGCACGGAGCTCAATATGACCAAGTGGCTATTATCTGACGCCCACTTGTCCACATCACAGGATTCAAATATGTTTTCAATAACCTGCTTTTCCCATAAAGTATACACAGTTTAAGAGGGGATGTGTAATAATGCGGGGGATTAATAATGCGCTTTGTCATGGCATTTGGTAACAAAATAGAACACCTGGAGTGAGATGCTGTTAAAAATGTGGGGGCACTAATTTTGACTTTTAAATACTTAAGCTAATACAGGATTGAATAAAAACATTATAGACACGCCAGCCATATTTACAAGGGACAAACCGTGCAAAATCAAGCTCTTTTTAATGGTTTGAGAATACCAGGCTAAGATTTTTACTGTTTAACTAAATTCAAATGGACCATTCAACATGCAAGTTATACACTGCATGAACTGGGAAAAGAGGGCTTTTAAGATTTATTGAATATGATCATTTTGAATTGCATATACACTATATTGCCAAAAGTATTCATTCACCTGCCTTGACTCGCATATGAATTTAAGTGACCTCCCATTTTTAATCCATAAGGATTAATATGATGTCGGTCCACCATTCTGAGAAGGCTGTCGCTCTAATTCATCCCAAAGGTGTTCTATCAGGTTGAGGTCAGGACTCTGTGCAGGCCAGTCAAGTTCATCCACACCAAACTCTCTCTTCCATGTCTTTATGGACCTTGTTTTGTGCACTGGTGCACAGTCATGTTGAAGAGGAAGGGGCCATCTCGAAACTTGTCCCCCAAAGTTTGGAGCATGGAGAGAACGCATCTCCACTGCTCTAGAGTCCAGTGGTGGTGTGCTTTACACCACTGTGTCCGATGCTTTGCATTGCACTTGGTGATGTATGGCTTGGATGCAACTGCTCGGCCATGGAAACCCATTCCATGAATCTCTCTGTTCTTGAGCTAATCTGAAGGCCACATGAAGTTTGGAGGTCTGTAGCGATTGACTCTGCAGAAAGTTGGTGACCTCTGCACACTACGCGCCTCAGCGTCCCATCAGTTTATGTGGCCTACCACTTTGTGGCTGAGTTGCTGTTGTTCCCAATCGTTTCCACTTTGTTATAATACCACTGACAGTTGACTGTGGAATATTTCAGAGCGAGGAAATTTCACGACTGGACTTGTTGCACAGGTGGCATCTGAGAGCTCCTGAGAGCGACCCATTCTTTCACAAATGTTTGCAGAAACAGTCCTGTGGCCATGAAAGTGATTGGAACAACTGATTTAGATGGGTGAGTGAATACTTTTCGCAATATAGTGTAGTTGTTATAGGCAATTACAATTCACCAGTTGATTACGAAATGTGGCATAAAATACTGTTCTGTTCTTCACCTAGCTGCTGAATGAGTCCTATAGGTGCCCAGTCTGGATGCAGGGTCTTGTAGCCACATGACTGCAATTATAGCTCAGGTCGAGCGTGCTCTGGTCTGGTTGGATGGGAGAGCTTTCTTCAATGTCATCTCCTCAGCTTTGATATGCTAATCCAAGCAGAGAGACAGACTCAAGAGTAAACAAGTGCTTTGATTTCTCTATGGCACACATGACAAAGATTAACTCACTTGTGGAGGCATCAACTTTTTCACAATGAGTTTTCAACTTTCTGAATTGCTGGAGTTATTGAGGAGAAAAATGTTGGGGAAGTGGCTCATATGCATAATGTACACACACATTCCATCTCCTCCCACTTCATCTCATGTACAGCCCCGGGCCCAGCTTAGCATGATCTGGCAACACTTTCACAGCAAGTGTTTAATGAGCGTGAGGACGTGCTGTCATCACACGCAGACACACACGAGCATTCAAGACATAGGCTCATCATCATATCAAAGGCAGACATGTCTGAGGGACTGACTGCTTCAAGTCTGCTCCAACCACAGGACGCAGGAGATTTCACTTCTCCTGAATCTACAGCACTGAGTTCCCCTCCATATTTCATCTTATGTTCCCATGGTGAAACAATATTTTGCGTTAAGTGCATTTTATTTGACTGTAATAAGCATATGGTTTTGCTGCAGGTCTTTCTTTAATGTATCAGACCCTACTGAGCTTCAAAGTCCTAGAAAGTTTCTTTTTTTTTTTTATCCACTCATTGGGATAAGTGGACGGAATAGGCTCAGGTACATATAGGGTTGCAGAATCCTGGGAATTTCTTCGAAAATTTTCTATAGGAATTAATTGAAAGTTATGAGAGGCTATAGGGGAATTAGTAAAATAGGAGAATCTTTATTTGTCCCACAATGAGGAAATTCCAGTGGGAATAGTAATAATAAATTTGTCACTGTGTGTTTGAGCGATAGACAATCTGGTAGTATATTTCACTGATTCAGGAAATATACAGTTTAACTGTCCTTGCATTTATTTGTCTGGCCTCTGAGAACTGTAATTCTCAGAAACCAATTTACGATTCTGATCATTTTTCCTCCAGAGCATTCTTCAAGGATACAACAAATGATTACATAAACAAGTTTGTTTTAGTTCACAGCCCTGTTCAATCAACTGGACATAGCTGGAAAATTATTTTTCTTGTAGTTGTAAACAATCACAATGGTTCTTTATAAACATATTACCGACATTATTACTGGTGACCATAGAAACACTGGCTGTGTTGACTGATACAAAAGACTTTACGGACTCCACATTTCCATGAGCGTGGTCAGTCTTTCTTGAGGCTGACATAAGCTTTAAAAGGAGAGAGTGAGCGAGATTACTGTCTGGATGTGGCCGTCTCCCTTGGATCAAATGTTTTGGAGTGACCAGACTTATCGGACATTTCTCAGGCTGGACAGGCTCTGGCCCTCTGGAGCAGTGGAGTCTTCACAGATTGATCAGATGTGTATAGATTTGGAGGGGACGGTCTGGGGCACTGGACACTTTTTAACTGCTTAGACGCCACACTGAAGACCACAAGGCAGCCAGAATGCTGACACTGCTGGCTCAAGTGCAGAGTGCAGCATCAGGTCTTTACTGGGTGAGGGGATGGTAGATCAATCTGGCACAAGAATTCTGTTTTTTCATATTTTCCTCATCACTATTTGTTTTAACTATAACTTTAAAGCTAGCACAGATGGAAAGACAACATCATTCTAGTCTAGTGGATTGTCCAAAAGCAGAAAATAAGTCGTAAGGGAAAACTCAGATTGATCTGGTGTTGGCACAATGAGGAAAACCAGTCACTCTGGAGAATAAGCCTGGATGAGGAGCCAAGGAGAGGAGCAATCAATGTCTTCAGAGTGACTGTTTTATACTGTCTGAATTGGCACAAAACCTCCCAAAAATCATGAAGTAATACCATGAACAGTTTGCAGATTGTCTGAGGAGGTTTTTCAACAGTAATACTGACTACAGCCCATGGACAGAGAAGCAGATTTCTTACAGCAAATCTAATCTATGAATACATTCAATAAAAAAATGCTAATGTGAGATAATTGGCGGTACCTTCTTAGTTTTGGCCTTCTTCTCAAAGGTGTCGGCCAGTGGCTTTTTCTTTGGTTGTAGAGTGGCTTTAGAGAACAGGTCCTCAAATTCTTTGGGGTTGCTTATATCTGGCTCCTCCAGGGAACCCCATAATGTGTTATTGCTGAAAAAAAAAAAAAAAATCAAATGACCATTTCAGTAGTCAACTAGTCTTTGATTCATTTTTATTTCTTTTGAGACATTTTGAATACATTATCAGGTAGGGTTGCACCAGCTTTTTCACAGGAACGCACCAATATGATACTGGTATCGGCACAGATATCGAAAATCTTGGTGGATCGGTTTCTATTTTAGTTGATAAATTTGTGTGATAAGATGATTTGCTGGCCCAAACATCTCATAATATTAATCTTGTATTTTTACAAAGCTGTTCTGTAGTTACCAAACACATTTGGATAAATGTTTTATCGTATGCTGTTTGTATTTAAAAATAAATAAATAAATAATATTTTCAGTTTGTTCACTGGTGTCGGCAAATACTTAAAGCCAAAGTATCAACATTGGTACTGGAACAGAAAAAGGTGAATCGGTGCATCCTTACCTTTTAATTTCTGATACCATTTTTGATACTATTGCTTTAAGAATCTGCCGAACCCCAATGCAGAGACTGAAAACAGCATTTATTTCCTTTAAAAAAAAATTAACACATGGCCAGAATTATTATTTATCTTGTTATTGTTGTTATTGTTATTTATCTCCAGAACAACTTTGTATAAATAAAGGTCAAACATTCAGAGACTTCCTGGGCCAACTATGACCATTAAATTTTATGATTTATGACATCAATTTATATGTCCTATTAGGTATGAGCTGAACCAGTATTTGGACACCGATATTCAATCCAGTATCAGATCAGTGCATGTTTATTATCAACCAAATTGTTGTTTGGTTAATACTGATGAAAATCTGAAATTGTTTATTATTTCATGACATCTTGATTTAATAATGCAACTGTCTTATAGAGTTATAAAAAAGTATTTTCATATGTGTTTGACTCTGTATAGTCCAGATAATCATAATTACCAAAATATTTTTTATCAACAGTCATTAATAGTCAATTAGTCATTGTAGCCCTGCAGTACATTTTTGATACATAATATAAGCAAAATATTTTGGTGAAGACGTAAAAGTACAGCAAGAAGTGGACATTTTTTAACACAATAAAATTTGCATATTTGTAAATTTTTATGCTAATAACTATATTTTGTGTTAATTATTTAGATTAATAAACCAACAGAAGCACAGCAAACAAAGTCAGAAAACCTCCACATCAGAAGTAGTAAACTAGGACTGTCCAACTCAGGAGATAATTTTGGGGCAGAATTCTTTCCTCAATACAACATGCCTAACCAAAAAGCTGAGTAAAATGGAACAGTCAGTGATTTTGCAGAAGCTGGGACCAACTACTGCACCATGTAATTTCTACCTTCATCCTGACTGGGTTGTATTGAATCTGAAAGTCCTTCAACTTCTCTCCAAACTCTGCTGCTGTACTTGGCCAGTGGTAAGTAGTGTTCCAGCTCAAGTTTAAACACCTGGCATAATTTCAAGTGCATATATCATTCCCCCTTTATACGTCCAAACTTCACACCATTAACACAGATGACAAAGCTCATCCATCTCAACTTCAACATCTGACCCATTTAATGCCCCTTAACTGGCTTTTTTACGCTCACATTTATAGCTGATGTGAAAGTGCTGTAGTCAGTCAGGCCTTCAGTCTATGTGAGTGTGAACCAAAGCCCAGCCTTCTTCACTAATCCATCCATGAGAATACAAGGCCATAAAGCTGGAAGTCTGGCACTAAGAGGCAAAAACCACAACCACTGTAAATGGGCCGGATAATCCGCTTACAATTACAGTATCTTATAAGAGCCTCAAGTGAGCGGGTGTGTGGGTCGACAAGTGCAGAAAACAACACTGAACCTCGCTATTTGAGACTTTAGATTCATTTTATACAAGCACCACTGCTTCACCAGTCTCAGACTGGACACGCTCTGCACTCTGGACAGCAGGAGAACTCAGAATAGATCACATGTAAATGGATTTGGAGGGATCAAGGTGAAATGGCCACTTTGTAAATGCTTAGACACAGCAATGAGAAAAGTCAAAACAGTTATTATTCCTGCACAGATTTGCAAAAAGTCCACCACTGGTTTCACAGAGCCTGCTACAATTCCAAAACAATAAGACAGTGACCTCTAGTGTTTAAATATGAAATGTCTAATCTGCCTGAGTTGAACTTGGGACTCCTCCAGTGAAGTCAAGCCACTTTATTATGCTAGCAGTAGCAGGCAAGCACATACTCTAGGTGCAATTCTAAGTCTGACTACACTGTCTGATGAGCAGAAATATTACTTACTCTGGGACCACTTGCAGGTGGCAGACTTACTTGTTATCTTGTATCTGAATCCTGTTCCAGTATAGTGGCTTCATAGGACATGCTGGCTCGATGGCAGGCTTCCTTGGGGCCTGTTGAACTTTCTGGAGGAAGCCACCCATGGGTGGCGGAGGAGGGCCCCCACCCGGAAGTGGTGGAGGAGGTGGCGGCAAGCCTGACCCAGGAGGAGGAGGAGGCGGTGGTGGGATAGCACCAGATAGACCAGACAGAGGAGGGGGAGGCGGTGGAGGAGGTGGAACTGCACCAGGGAAGCCTGGTGGGAGTGGAGGGGGAGGAGGGGGTACTGCACCAGACAGACCAGGTGGAAGTGGAGGGGGAGGTGGTGGTGGTGGAGGGGGAGGAGCACCCATGTTCACAGGTAAAGGTGGTGGTGGAGGAGGAGGGGGAGGTGCAGAGCCTTTATCAGCCTGTCCTTCCAAATTGAGGCCAATGGAGTCCATGTTTAGTTTCTTAGGTGTTTTCTGATTGGGGCTCAGAGCGTTAGTGCCGCTCTCTCCATCAGGGCTCTTGATAAAATTCTCCCTGTCTGTCTGGATGGCCACAGTGCGACAGGTCTTTATAATGGAGTCCTCCGTAGTGGACACTCCGATGTCACGGACAGCACAGCGCTTCTGACCCGCCACATAAGGCCTGTCACTCTGCAGCCGGCTGATCTGTCCCTCCAGCTGGGTGATGGACACTGCATGTTCTCCTCGTAACTCAAAGATCTTCATCTCAAACTCTGCCTGCAACAAGAACATAAATATAATAGACATATGCTACTTATTTAGCAAAAACACTCTTAGTGGATTGTTATGGCAGTACAGTAAATACTACTGCCAATCTGCCTAATACAAAGTCCAGCACCAAAGTAAAAGAAAAATAAGAACATTTAAAATACACTCGAACAAGCAAATGCAAGAGGGTCTGGTGGCAGGAGCTGTGTGGAGTGGAGCTCTACTCTGTGAGAATCATCATAGGCAAGCACCTGAATCTAAATACAAAATAAATTTGAAAACCCCCAATAAAATACTTTTATGAGAGCTACATGGCTAACTCGGCCCAAGTTACAGTTCAAAAAATCAAATAATCCTGCATTGGAACTCCAGCAATCTCCCCATTAGCTACAGCCAGAACTTTTTCAGCAAATACAGCGCCACATTTTTAAATCAACATCGCCCTCTTGAGGCCAAGATATGTAACTGCAATCCTAAACTCACCTCTTGAACTTGGCAGTTTGGAGTCCACTCATGATGATACACTATTTATATAACCTATTCATTATTGAGGCATTTAGAAATAACTCACGTGCATCTTCTCCAAGTCTTCCTTGCACTGCCTCTTGAGCTGCATGATGGCAGACTGGTGCTCTGAAAAGACACAAAATAAATATGCAATAAAAAAGTAACATAATAAACACACATTTGCACAAAATCAAAACTCATTTTGACAACAAATTGCGACGTTTAACTAATCCAATTAATTTCAGACTTTCTGAAGGCTAACAAGATTGCAGAGTGCCTTGATACAAGTGACATGATGTAAGCAGTGACACCCAGGTATGTTAATATCAATGACCAGGCTCAACTACATACAGTGATATGCACAAAGTTCTATTCTAGTTTTATTTTATCTTCTGTATAGCACTGCACTCTGTTTTCCATCAACATTTAGTCAGCAGTTTCACAGCACTCAGAACCGCACTCAAAACAACAAAGAAAAGACTCCTCTTGTGTAATCTAATCATGCGGTCTACCGGAGCTTTAACCTTTTTGTGTGACATTACACCTGTTGTCAATGAGCCCAGCAAACGTGGCTCCAAGCCCAGGCTATAGTTGCTTTTTTAAAGCCTGCAAGGCAACTCTTGTTATACAATGGATTTTTGCTATACAAAACATATATGGAATAGAATTGGTAAACACGTGCTATTGTAACATACTATTGGATGTTTCAGGCCCTGCAATGATTTAAATGTATTTGAGTTTATATTGTTTTTGAGCTTCAGCTGACCAAGTGATCTGTACCATTCCAGACAATGGCAGTATTTTCTTTAAGACTTACTGCTAATACTTGAGTCATATATTGTCTGAATCAGTCTGAAAGGACTGACTGAATGGGTCTTCTGTTAGTAGTCTGTAAATAATAGTAGTATAAGTATATGTATCCTCACCTGCTTCAGTGTATTTGAGCCCCACTTTCTCCTCTTCATCTTTAGGTTTGGGAGGGGGCCACACGGCCTGGAGACGCCCCGGTGTTCGATCCTCACTGTCGGTAGGAGATGTCACCTCGGCCTATGGAACAGAAAGACATGAGTTACAATATGTTGTGTGCTACTATAAACAGGCTAAGCTTTATCTGCCTAATCTGGAGGCTGTGTATTGTATCTGCTTTGTTTATTTGTTTTTGTATAACAGAACAGTAACAGTAGTTTTAAAATATTAATAAAAATTAAGTTAAATAAACAAAAAAAAAAAAAGGAATTATAGTGAATGAATTACAAAGAAATCCACATCTGCTTTTCCACATACACAACTGGTTGAATTATTATAATAATATAATACAACATTTTTCTGGTGGACTGTCTGTCACCTGCTTGTCTCTATGGAGATGCCATACTGTGGAATGCTCCACAGTATGGCATTGATCTTGTACAAAGGTGCATTCATTCCAAAAATTGAAAGAAAAATATGCATATATACATTCTCACACTGATGGGGGTCATCTCTCCACAGATCTGACCTGGCCTTTCAGTGTCACCTGCTTGTCTCCATGGAGATACATAACTTTATTGCCATACTGCGGAACATTTTAGGCAATAACATCTCCATGAAGACAAGTAAATGACAGGCCCTCCACCAGAAAAGCTACTTAATGCATATATTTGTTTTTCTGTAGTATAATAAAGTAGTAAGTTACCACGTTCATCTCTATGGGACTTTTGACATCTTTCACTGGAGATTTGGCTGTCCTCTCAAAAATCTGCTTCAGACTCTCCTTATCATTTTTCATTTTCTTTTTTATCGCCTCCAGGTCGACAGCTTCTGTCTTGTCCTTAGTTCCCATTTTGGGCCCAAATACATTCTTAAAAGTTTCATAGGCCAAGTCTGCAGTAGTCTTTTTTTCTGTGGATGGCATGGGGCTTCCAGGTTCTTTGCTCTCCTCACCTCCTTTAGTTTTCGTTTCCACCATTTGGCTTTCCTCTGGCTTGTTACTTGGGCTATCAAAGTTCAGTAGATGACTTAGCTGTCCCATTACTGAGCTTTTAGTATCAGACACTGGCTTTGGTTCAACTTGCTTTTTAACTGGAGTGGCTGTTACTTTCTGTTCAGGGAATAACTTGGTTTTGTTGACGGTCTTTTTCAGGCTAAGCAGTGCCAAGTCTGTATCTTTCTCACTCTGTTTGATCTCTGAAACCGTTTCCCTGTCTTCACCTTGTGCACCCTTTTTTAGGACCCTCAACCCACTGAACAGAGCAGGCATTTGAAAAGAAGGGCTAGAGGAGGAGAATGCTGCACTTTTGGATGGAGATGTGTTGGGAGTAGACAATGTTGTTGTTGTTGTTGTTGTTGTTGTTGTTGGTGAAGTTATAGATGCTGAATCAGTTCTTGTAGTGTCTTTTTGAGAATCAGTTATTGTAGTGTCTTTTGGGAAAGAAGGGCTAGAGGAGAAGAATTCTGCACTTTCGGATGGAGATGTATTGGGAGTGGACAATGTTGTTGTTGTAGTAGTTGAAGTTACAGATGTTGAATCAGTTCTTGCAGTGTCTTTTTGAGAATCAGTTCTTGTAGTGTCTTTTTGAGAATCAGTTTTTGTAGTGTCTTTTTGAGAATCAGTTCTTGTAGTGTCTTTTTGAGAATCAGTTTTTGTAGTGTCTTTTTGAGAATCAGTTCTTGTAGTGTCTTTTTGAAAAGAAGGGCTAGAGGAGAAGAATGCTGCACTTTGGGATGGAGATGTATTGGGAGTGGACAATGTTGTTGTACTATTTGGTGAAGTTACGGATGTTGAATCAGTTCTTGTAGTGTCTTTTTTAGAATCAGTTCTTGTAGTGTCTTTTTGAGCCTGTGATTTTGATGGCAATAGCTTTAAAAGGCTATTAGCAGACAGCAGGCTGGATTTATGCTCTTGACTAGATTTTCCAGCTTCTTTAGCCGGACTGTGCCCTGCTGCTTTGACAGTCGGGTCAGGTGTTGAACAGTCAATACTGTCATACTCATCCTCTTCTAAATTAACATTAGAACTACTTTTCTCGTCATTCTCTGCATCTTTATTTACATTTTTAGTTTTTTCTTTGGGACTTCCGCCATCTTTCGTTTTTGACATGTAAAGCGATGTTGAATTAGTCTTGCCGAAAGATTTGCTTGAGTATAAAATAGCCTCTATGCGAGATCTTTCCTTAAACATGTGTGTTTTGAATACAGGGATGGTTGGAGAAGTTTCCTCTGTAACTTTGTCTGGTGTTTCGTTTTCTTTTTCAGTAACGCCATTGCTGCTAAATGACGTCTCCTCATCCTCATTGTCACTGTATGTTTCTACTCTAGTGACTTGGACCAAATCTGGTTCAGTCGAAACTGCATCCTTCTTTGTATTGTCAGTTACAGGCTTTTGTTGTGGTTGAGAAAAGGCAGGTGTATCTTCCTGGGGCGTCTCGTCTTTATTGTTATTAGTAGGAGTTGTTTGGGTTCCTTCAGATGGAGCAGGGGATTTGTCTTTTAGTTCCTTAAAAGAAGTTAGAACAGCAGAACTTGTACCCGAAGACGCAGCTCTGTCTTTGAACAAACTGCTGAACACATTGCGTAAAGAACTTGGATCATTCTCCATGTTTACACTCCCAGGTGGCAGCAACCCAAACTCAGAGTCATTTCACTACAAAAAAAAAGCCCATTAAAATGTCATAAAAGGTTCCTCTCTCCACTTGCAGTCACCCAAGCTGCCCCTATTTCACGATTGGAACAAAAGGCTTTTGTATGGGGAAAATCTCTTCTTACCTTTTCCAGATGAGTGCATGAACAACAACATTATCAGAGTATTTAGTGGTAAAGCTAGCTTCACGCCTAACAAAATCATGATTACACATTAGGCTAGCACACTGCCATTAAAGAAATTCCCATGATCTCGTGAGCTAAGCTGTTCCAAGACTGGTCTTCGTTTCATATTTTGCTGTAATCTGCCAGGAAGAGACAGAGTTCACCTGCCCTCAAAGCAAAACCGCTCAGTTATGGTAGGAATCCAACAGCTGTATATCCAGTGTTCTCTAATCAGCAATCCCCAAAGTAGATCCAGAGTTGTAGCAAAAGTTTCCCTTCTGTAGCATGTTTGAGTTAGAGTTACAGGGAAGTCTTGTGTGCTATGAGAAAAGCCTCAGGTGGAAAAAATGTGCTGCACTGGTTGGCCGAGTCTGTGGTCGCCTCCTCCTTCTCCCCAGGGCCCCTCCTTCTCTTCCTGGACAAGGAGGAACCCAGCAAACCACAGGTGTCTGATTACGCACTTCCACAAAATGGCTGCCATAACAGACAACAAAGTTCACTGAAACGGAGTCATTTATGAAACTAAAAATCATAAACCCATTGCCATGCTAGATTTTAATAACTGAGCTGCTTACATCATAATTCTGTGCACATGCTAATGCACAATACAATACAAATAATAGAGAAGAAGGAATATGTTTATCTAATTCTAAAATAGATGTAAAATTATTGACTATTACTGCATACTTAAAAATCCAAAAGCTATTCCTCGATACTTGCCTCAAAGTAGGGTTTAATGGATAACAACTGAGTTATGTAACAACACAGTGGGATTATCCATATACTGTAAATCCTCCTGAGGGAATGTCTAAACACTCTTATAAAGGAACTTCATAGCAGGGCGAGAGTACTGGGAATCTTCATACAAAATATTTACAAAACGACCCCTCCTTTTGGCAGTTAAGCTTGTTGTATAATATATTTTGCAAGAATTCATCTTAAATCTTCCAGACTACACATTCAGGGTGTATCATGCCCAGGCCAATAGCTTTTCACACAGATGATCTATTAATCAAAATAATTATAACATGGTGACTTTTATATGTCAACAGTCCAGCCTAATCATATATTTCTGGCAATCAAACCGTAGCAACAAGCCATAATAAAAACATTACGGTGATAGGTGGGTATAGTAAATGATAGCTCCCACATTCTACAGCAGGCTGCGGTCTGGCTTGTACAGGTATGTTGAGTGATTAAGTTTACAGACCGGCCCTTTTGTATTTTTGAAAAACAATAAGAACTTTGCTCTCACACCTAGAACCACACCCATATAATCTCCCTCATCTGCCACACACACATAACACTTGCTCCAGGCTGTATGTCAGACTGCATTCTTTCAAAATGAAATATTGTCAATGATTATGTAAAGAATTATAACAATATTTCAGATATTAACTTCTGTTATAACTGCCCATGTAAATTTGGTTGTTAGAGTTGTTTTTATACATTTTTAAAAAATGTTCAAACTATTTTTTGTAGATGTTTTAGAATGAGAGCTCAGTAACCCTGTCTCCAGATTAAAATCCCTGTTAATCCATTTATGAGAACTTCTGATCAGGTGATTCTACTAGTATGCATGAGCAGAGAAATCCTTATTATCCCAGAGAAGAACAAAAGAGCGCCCTTGCAGACTTCACCAGACCTAACCAGCCCTACTTTTTCTATTGTGCTTGTCTTCTAGAGCCCTCACCGTGCATTCCAGTTTAGGATAATAGGGAGTTTCCCCAATGATGTCATCCTCTGGTGGCGTGATGCGTAAGAAGTCCAGGTGATCGGGCCGTGGAACTCGTCTGATTGGCTCTTGTGGTTCATCCAGCATCCAAATGTCATCCTGTCTCAAGAGGGAATCATCTGCAAAACAAACACAGACACACAATGTACACGGTGGTTAGGATTGGGCAAAGGACAATATGAAGCAATTACAGTGGTAGTGAGATAATGTGAGGATCTGTAAGATAATGTTAGGATCTGTGAGATAATGTGAGGATCTGTGAGAATCTGAAGGATTAGTTGAGGTAAGGATTAAAGATCTATTTGTGAAGAATGGTTATAGGACTGTTGTTTAGCATCCACCAGAAAGCTTGAGGCTCTTGTGTGGCTGAGCTATTTTTATCTCCACTTAACCAGGAGTGTCCTCTTCACCAACGCCAGCTGCGCTGATCCAATGAGAACGCCCTGATGTTCAAACAAACGGCACTACTCAATTCACACATACAATTTAGAGTAGATCTGAATGAGGCACAGTAGTTTAAAACTTTTACTGAATAAACAATGCTAAAATGCTTCAGAAATAAAGTACATCTCCTGATATAGTTAAAATTTCATGCTACTGAAGGCAATAGCTATGACAAAAAGGACAAAAAAGGAGTTGTCCACATGTCAGTTCATTCAGTACAGGCTGTCATCATTTAGGAGGCACTGCCCCCTCTTGGCCAGGCTCTTAAACAGCTCAAACCAGTTTTAGACTTTTAGCTATATCCCTATTAGGGCTTCAAGATTAATCACAATCAAACTGAAATTTGAATGGATGCAATAAGCAAACGTTGCCGTTTTTGAAGTACTATAATTTCCTCCACAAACAACAAACTATCCTGTAAAAACTGCTAATCCTGGAGTTTATCTGAATAAAATGCCCTGATTTGTTGAATGTTGAAATGTGTTTAGTAGTTCATATATCAACCTCTTTTTTTCAGTGGGTGTGTTAAAAAAAAAAAAATCTATTATTAAAACTACAAGAAAATTACAATTAAATATTTTCCCCATATTGTTCAGTTTAAACATGGTATTTCAGAGATGTTGGCCTTTCTATA
Source organism: Taenioides sp. WSHXM2023 (assembly GCA_029959045.1). Lineage (NCBI taxonomy): Eukaryota > Metazoa > Chordata > Actinopteri > Gobiiformes > Gobiidae > Taenioides > Taenioides sp. WSHXM2023. Next base: position 10,666,380 of record CM057102.1, on the reverse strand, counting down.
CTGTGCTCTTCTGTGACATTTGCAGACTTTACCAGGATCTTCTAAATGTCAAACTTAATCAGAGATGACTTCAGTCCCAGCACAGGGGCTTTTGAATACTTTATGTGTCTCATGCAGCATCTTAGAGGAGTCCATAATATGATAAAAAATGAAAAACTGCAGGGCCAAAAATTGAAACAACAGTATATAGTGAAGGGGGAGTGAGAAAAGGCACGTGCACTCATCTTAAACGTGGATCTCCTTTGGTTGTTAATGAACACTTGCAAATGCAATTATGGAATGGAACGTAGCAGCCTTTACCCCACTATGACACAAGTATATTTATATAATATTTATCATTAAGTACTGCCAAGAGTGCCAGATACATTGAATTGATTTAGCATAGTCCACAGTATGTAGAGGACTGCAAAAGTAAAAGAAGGCCATTGAAATTCAGGTCCAGTATTAACTCCCATCAGTCACTATGAGACAGAAGCGATGCCCACACTCCTTCAGTTATCAAGAGCTAAAACGCAGGATTAGATGAATAACTTTTCATTAGAATAATGCAGCTGTGAGCTGAGCAGGGCCGCAGTGGGAAGTGCTGACTGTTACTGGGGCAGTTCCAGAAGAAGTCAGCAGCACAAACTGCACAGCTCAGAGCCAGCTTTCTGTTCAATCTTTATTGTATGAGAAGAATACAATATGAGCCTATAGGATCTGGGGGCTATACTGGTGTGATTCATTAAAGGGTCCATATTATGCTATTTTCTAATCTGTGTTATAATGTTGTTTCCACATCACAAACCCTGCATATTTAGACTGTGGTCTTCTCTCAAACTGAAACACTCCACCTTGTGATGTCATGAGGTAATACAGGAAGTGCTCCACTGTTTTTAATCTCCATACACCTTCACTAGAATCATTTGGATAATTTCAGACCTGAAATTTCCTATCTCTACTGAACTAAAGGTAAAAGGTAACTGCTAACTTGAAAACTACTTCTTGACATCACAAGGTGGAACAGAGCATTTTGAGCTTTGCAGATGTTGACAGACTAAAATAAGGGTTACTCAAACATGTGTGAATGAAGTAAAACACAAATCTAGGTATGTTGTAGATGAGGTAACAGCATTATAACATGGCTCTGAGATCACAAGAGGCAGATTCACATAATATAGGACCTTTAAGATGTATTATTGGACCTCTAGCTGATAATACATACATTAATATTAATATATTTTCACAAATAGCTTAGTACAAAAAAATAAAATAAAATAAAAAATCAGTGCCAGCTTTATATATAGCTGAAATGTATTACTAGTCAAATAAGTCCAACTCAGTGAGGCGACTGACACTGCCATCCTCTGGATGAGAAAATGGCAACATGCAAAGTAGATACAAAATACAGTAGCTCAGCAACACTTTCAGCAATACTTGAAGTGTCTTATATAGTAGTACATTTGTCTATTGGTCTAAATCATTAAAGGTCCTATATTACGCAAAACTGATTTTTGTGAGTTCTAAGCAATGTTATAATCTTGTTACCTCCTCAAAAGCATACCCAGAGTTGTGTGTTTTTTTTTCATTCTCACATGTTTGAGTAAAACTGGATTATTAGTCTGTCTAACCTCCCAAACTCAAAATGCTCTGGTCCACCTTGTGATGTCATGAAGTGGTAGGGTTCAAGTTAGCCTTTTACCTTTAGTTTAGTGGATATTGGTAATTCCATGTGTGAAATTATCCAACTGATTCTAGTTGTTTAAAAACACAGTGACAATGAGTGTTTTCTGTTTGCAAGAAGAACTAAGATGAAATATGCAGGGTTTGTGTGTTAAATGTGAATGAAACAAAACACAACTACAGGTATGTTTGTGATGAGGAAAAATATAACATAGATCAGAAAACAGCCTAATATAGGCTCTTTAAAATGAATGAATTCCTGAACTGCACAATTCACAATATATCTGAATGTCTTTGTTTTGATAAGTGGGCTATCCTTGAGTGTTATAATCTGGCAACAACAATCTGATTTGCAACAACTGGGTCAAAGCATCTGGCTGGATTGTGACTGGATTGTGTTGAAATCATAGAGACAATGAACTGCTTTTTTAATTATTATCTGCTGTTATTATTATTCACATATGCAATCAAAAAAATCACAATTACATTTCTTCTTAATTTATCATTGTATTAACACCATAATGGGGGCAGTTCTCTTAGATACTGTACTCTCTTGCAGTTGCAGCCAGATTACTGACCTTGGGGATCACTGTGTACTTATTGTCATTTAATCCTCCTCGAGCTGCTTTGAAGATCCTACTTGAATGGCAGTGTCAATAATGAAACACAATATGGCCTGAGGTTGTTCTTATTGTAACACTAAGCTCTGTAATGTACTGTAAACCAATCTTCCACTGATAATACAGCAACTTGTTATTACTGGAATGCGCTATTGTCTGATGTCTTTTACACAGGCATTCCAGTAATTTAGAGTACAGTGCAGAAAGTGGAGATTTGGGCCAAAGCTGCAGATGGTGACAGATGGGACAAGGGTAAATCGTATAGTGTGAGCGAACAGCTGTCAGAGCACAAGTCGGTGATCACTGATGCTCTGTGTGTGGAGCGGTGACAGGCGGAGGAGCTGATAGAGCCATTCACAACAGTCAGTCTACTGCTACTGATGTTGTACTTAATGTTAAAGGATACATGGTCACAATGGAGTACACGCAGTGGTTGGTTTGTTGACAATAGAAAGGGGGGATTTTCATGCTGTTTTATGATTTATTGTTATAATGTTGTTTCCTCATCACAAACATACCCGGAGTTGTGTTTTGTTTCATTCACACATGTTTAACATACAGACCCTGCATATTTAGACTGTGTCCTTCTCTCAAACTGAAAACGCTCTGTTCCACCTGGTGATGTCATGTGGTAATACAGGAAGTGCTCCACTGTGAAACAACACACAACTCCAGGTATGTTTTTGACGAGGTAATATTCTAACATGGCTTGAAGCTCACAAGAGTCAATTTTGTGTAATATAGGATCTTTAATTGATTTAATAAATAAAAGTGATTAATCAGGTCACAATATAATGAAGAGAACTAAGAGGTAAAATTAAAAGAAAAAAAAAAAACAGTTTTGGAATCACAAAGTTAGTTAGTCAGTTATTTGCTGAGCACTCGCTGGATCATAAATGAGGAGAAATCAGTGCTCTTCGTAGCACTCTGATGAGTATCCAGAAGTCTTCATTTATTAAACACCAACCTATTTGGACTCAGGGACAAGTCTTCATCAGGGCACTGAGTCAATTCAATCTATACTCCAACAAGATAAACCTAAAGGTAAAGTACATTTGAACGTTAACATTTGTCAAATGAACATTTATTTTTTATTCAGAAAGTTTGATATGGATGCAAGAATGTTTTATTGAACCAAAGATGTTCATTTTGTCTTCTTATGTACTTTAACTTCTTAGGTTCTTTTTTAAAGACAATACAGTAACGTGTATTTACCTTGTTGACATGTTTTGGCTGCTCGCTGTGAGCCATCTTCAGAACTGTCCCCGGTGCTGGTGGCGACGTGTCGTATATCAGCTGTTGTTACTTTCTGTAGGCATGGTCAGCCTGATTGACCTGGCAGGTCGCTCAGACTGACCACGCCGCCTGTTGCCCGGTGCTCTCTGGAGGAGGGTGTCCCAGGTGTGTGAAAGGACACAAGTTCAAATGTTGGATCAGGGAGGCCATTGAAATTAGGAAAGGAGGCATGGACATCATTAACCGTAATGATGGTCCAGATGGTCCTTTCACACATCTGGGACACCCTCCTCCAGAGAGCACCGGGCAATGGGAGGCGTGGTTAGTCTGAGCGACCTGCCAGGTCCATCAGGCTGACCACGCCTACAGGAAGTAACAACAGCTGACCACGCCCACAGGAAGTAACAACAGCTGACCACGCCCACAGGAAGTAACAACTACTGATATACGACACGTCACCACCAACACCGGTGATAGTACTGAACGTTCACGTTACTGTATCGTCATTAAAAAAGAACCCAAGAAGTTAAAGTACATAAGAAGACAAAATGAACATCTTTGAGTTAATAAAAAGAAGATTTGTACAAAAAGGTGTCAAAGCATTTCGCCACTTGGAGAGGCTGGAAAAGCGCGCGTCCGCTACAACAACCACCTACGTTTCAACCTCCGATGCAGAAACGAGAACATCACACCAGCAAGTATGAACATAAAGACCCCGATCCCAACCCAGAATGCAAAATAAATCATTAATAAGGCCAAGAAAGCACTATTAAAAGAAAAGGATTCGCATCACCATCAATAAGCAAAGTATCGATCGAGAACTAAGGGACAAAAAGGAAGAATACGGACGGCTTTTCCCCATGGAAGAAGAGGTACAGCAGCAGGTTAACAAACACTTAGAACAAACTTATGAACTGGAATTCGAAACGACCAAGGACCGCCACATTAATAAGTAAAATGTCTAACAGATACAAAACAGCGAAAAACTGGAACCACACAGATGAAGGCTAAAGATTAAAGGATATGCAATTTAACACAGCGAAAAATCACGGAAACAGAAACAAACGTACTTTCACGAGGACTAAACTTTGCCACCACCCCAAATAAAATACATTTTAGCCACGGAGCGAGTATGCCAAAAAATACCAAACCAGGGACAGAAAGCGGAATTACGCAACACTAACAGGGATCCTAAACACAGCCAAATTACCGAGGAGCAATATAACCAAGGAGGAGAGGAAAACCATTAATCATATGAAAAAAGACGACACAATCACTATTCTACACGCAGATAATGGAAAGACAACAGTTATATTAGACACGAAAACATACGGACAGAAAATGGAAGCGCTATTTGCAGACACCGACACCTATAAAACCATTAGAAATAATCCAACAGAAGAAAAAAAAAACGAGCCCTAAAAGCTTTACTTAAACCCCTATTAGAACAAGAAAAAATCACCAGAGAAGCATACAATGATTTAATCCCAACAGCCAGCATCACCCCTCGCATTTACGGAACCCCGAGAATTCACAAAAAAGACGCGCTCCAGCCGATAGTTTATAGCGTAAGTTCAGTCACGTACAATCTGTCAAAAGCCCTGGTCGAAATAATAAAAACACTCATCGGTCAAACAAAATTCCACTGCAAGAACGCAAAACAATTGGCACAGGCACTAAAACATTAGAGTAGCACCGGATGAAATACTCATATTACACGATGTCGTCTCACTTTTTACCAAAACACCCGTGGATGTCAACTACGCATAGTACAGGATAAACTCAAAAAGGACAAAACACTCAAAAAACACACAAACTTAACTGCTGAAGACATTACAGTGGGCAAATCTACATATTTCCAATACAATAACATAATTTACAGACAAAAGGAGGGGTTCGCAATGGGAGATCCGCTTTACGCAATAATGAGCAGTTTTTTCATGGAGGACTTGGAACAAAAAGCATTCAAAACAGCACCCCCACAATGCTGTTTAACTTTCTGGAAACGCTACGTAGATGACATACTAGAAAAAATACAGCAAGGACACACCCAAGAACTCACGAACCATCTCAACACACAGGACAGTACCGGTAACATTCAGTTCACACATGAGGAGGAGAAAGATGGAGCGATATCATTTTTGGACATTAAAATCCACCACATCACAGACGGCAGCATCAAAATAACAGTATACAGGAAACGCACACACACCGACCAATATCTACTCTGGACATCCGAACATCCCACTGCACATGAACTTTCAGTAATAAGGACACTATTCGAACGGGCCACACTCATAACAGACCAAACCGACAGAGAAGAGGAGGAGAGACACATTATACAAGCACTCAAACAATGTCAGTATCCCAACTGGGCCATAAGAAGAACACAGTCACACTACCACAGTCACACTACCATTCATTAGAGGAATAACTGAACCCATCCAGAGAGCCATGAAAAAACACAACATAAGCACTGTAGTCAAACCATAGACCAAACTCCACTAACCGCTAGTACACCCCAAAGATAAAATCCCACAAAAACAAAAATGCAACGCCATCTACGAAATCCAATGCAAATCATGCAATAAATCAAACATAGGGGAAACAGGCTGGGTTTTTCACATCTGAAAAAATCAAGGAGACTCACCAGAACACAAAAAGACAAAGCATTGCAGGAAAACCTAAAATCCGCCCTATCAGACCACTGTAAAAGGAATAACCACATTATGGATTGGGACGGGGCACTGGTCATTGGATTGGAAAACGACAAGTTCAAACGCTGGATCAGGGAGGCCATTGAAATCAGGAAACGAGGTACGGACAGCATCAACCGTGATGACGGAGCGTTCCTCCTTTCACACATCTGGGACATCCTCCTCCAGAGAGCACCGGGCGACGGGAGGCGTGGTCAGTCTGAGCGACCTGCCAGGTGAATCAGACTGACCACGTCTACAGGAAGTAACAACAGCTGACCACGCCCACAGGAAGTAACAACAGCTGACCACGCCCACAGGAAGTAACAACAGCTGATATACGACACGTCACCACCAACACCGGGGACAGTTCTGAAGATGGTTTGCAGTGAGCAGCCGAAACATGTCAACAAGGTAAATACACGTTACTGTATTGTCTTTAAAAAAGAACCCAAGAAGTTAAAGAATGTTTTATATTTAATCATTTTACAATTTTTTATATACTGCTGCTGTTTTGCTCCATTGAAGTTTCATTGCATTTGGTACAATGATAATAAAATCTAATCTAATCTTGATTTAATAAAGTTTGTCAGTAATTATAAATTATCATAAAATTATTGTTTAATTATTGTTATGTTTCTTTTCACAAATAATAATATTAAAACTTAATTTTGAGACATCCCTTTCAGCATGATCCTTCATCATCGAGCAGGAACAACAAATACTAAAAAAACAGGTATTTTATGAAGTCTGTCGTTATATTAATTTATAATTAGATATTGGGGTATCCAGCCGAAAATGTGGTGGATCCATTAATAAAATATGTAGTTGGAAATATGTAGCATATGTCCAAGTTTCATAGCCACGGTCAGTAGGTTTGTTCCACAACACACACAAGTACCATATTCAATTTCTGCCTTGTCATTGAAGGATTTTTGTGATTTATGGCAACGTTTAGATCACTTTGACAGGACATTAATTTATAGTGGTCCATTTGTAGTCTTTTTACAATATACAGACGGACAACACAATATAATACAATATAACCTTTCGCATACGTAATAGTAATGAATATGCTGCATAAAAATAAAGTTACAATTGAATGCAATCTGTTATGTTTTATTAATGGTTGTAAAACTGACTGGTTTGTGAAATCAGTGTATCTACAGCTCAATACGTAATACCCCTGACACTGTGACCTCAGAAACATATTTTTAACAGTTATATTACAGCTGTCAATTTGTATTCACAAGGAAGAAACCATAAGTATATAAGTAATCCATATTCATAATAAATAAACCGCAAGCACAAAAGTTGCTAAGGTTGTAATATTAGAAAAAACCTCAAACAAAGCATGAAAAATTATTCTGTCAATTTATATACCCAGCTTCCTTAACGCATACACAGCTCTCTTTTATCTACAAAATATAACCTGACCTCTAAATGTTGCCAAGTAGTTGATACATTTGTCTCATCATTGAGTTTGTTGCCAAAATCATAGACTTAAAAATAAATCTTGGAAGATACAGGACAGGGACTTATAAATCAACTTTCTTGTAGCAGCCATCACAGTCAGAGTAAACTATTGCTGGACTTAAATCTACTTGAAAATGGATGGAGGGATGCAGTAATAGAGAAAAAGTGCTACACTGTAGTGTAGTCTAGTCTGAGCTAAAATGTAGCGTGACATGATGTTCACAAAGTCATCATTCACTTGAGAGGAATCCAGTGCAGAAGGCTGCTGGGACATGCTCCTCATGAGGAAGGCGTGCTTTGAATGGGTCAGGGCATTGGGTGGGGAGGAATTTTGCAGTACTAGGATTATGCCATGATAGATATTTTCTCCCATAAATAACAGTTGGGACAATATCTGGGTATTAGATATTGTGATATTCTTCTTTGGTGAGGGGATCTGTATGCCATTAAACTTTGTATTTATTTGATTATTTGATGTGCTTTACTGATACAAAATTACAGAGAAAATATGTATTCTTATATATTACATTTGTCTCCATGGAGATAAGTTTAATGGCACACTGTGGAAGATTCTAGACAAAGCAATAACATGGAGACAAGCAAGTGATGGACTCTCTGCTAGAAGAGTTACAAGTGAAAAGGTAAGGGTAATTGCCTAATGAGTCCATGTTGTTTAAATTGTTACATTTTGTGGTTGGCTGCAATATAACATTTCTAACAAATGAAATGCTAACACTAAGAAATAAAGTATGTTATTAAAAACAGCATTCCTTCTATAAAAATCCGCCCAGTCTTTTCCCTGCTGAATGCTGTGCTGTTTTGGCAGACTCCTCTTCATTATGTGGATAGAGCCGGCCCTTGTGCGCTCAGTACACAACAGTGCTGCATGGCAGTGCACTCTGTTTGAGTGACAGTTTTCAGGAGGAAGAGCTCCATGATGGAGTCCTGTCCTGATCAGTTTCAGATGACCCCTTTGGCTAATGTGATAATAGTGAGGCCTGCCATGTCAGACAATAACAAAGTATAAAAGTCATGTGACGGAGGGTGCTTATGTTGGCGTATTGAGGCTATGTTCATACCTATAGCATAGACAGGAAACTAGTGTCATTTTGAGTATTTGGTATACATTTACTTTTGGTACATGAAAGCATTTTAGAGAAATATCTTTGTGATTTTTGCATACTTTATACACTAGTTTATTTTAAATAACTGCATCTGCACTCATATGTTTAGTCATATGTTTCAGAAGAGAAGTTGTAACTGTATTTGTAGCAGTGGAAGTGATGAAGTACGATATATTGCTGAAGAAAATATAGGTGATAAAAGATGATACTGTAGTATGAATAAAATAACAAAAAGTTCCCTACTAATACAAATATAAAGTACCCATAATAAATATTGACCCCAAAAATTTAATTCCAGCTTTCATATATGGAACAATAACTCAAAATAGTAATTATAGTGACAGGCCTAGCAACAGCAGCTGATTTACTACTATAATAGTTGTAATAGAAACCAAATTGTATGTATCTTGTTTGTATTAGTAAGAATCATATTGTTGTAACTTAAGAATTGTTTTTCTTTCTTGGGCACTGTCTGCAATTACTGTTCCCATCTGCACATTAACAACAAACAATAGACTCCTGGTTTCCATTAGACAGCGTAGATAAAAGTGATGGTGATAATGAGATGCAGGTTTGACAGAGCATAAAGGGCCCAGGTGGTTTCATTCACACTGACCCTCTCTGCTCTCCCGCCTGGACCCTGTGACCATCATTTATCAGTATTAAAACCTGGAACACAGCCAATTATCAGGCAGCAAGCTGAGCCGGTAAACAGGGGAAAGATTTAGATTCATGTATAATTAATGCTTAGCTACGAAATAGTAAACACCTCGGTCTGTTGATTCGCAAACACAGCCCAATGGCTCATGTTCTAATTTAGTCTAAATAAAGATATATATTTAAATGCGCACTATGTAACTTTCTGGTGGAGGGTCTGCCACCTGCTTGTCTTCATGGAAATGTTATTGCTTTGCCTAGAATGTCCCACATTATGGCATTAAATATATCTATTTTAAATCAAGACAAGTCCGCAATGTCTTCAGGCATCTGTGGAGAGGTGAGCTCACTCTCTGTGGAAATGCATGCATTTTTGAGTTTAATGCCATACAGTGAAACTTCATGAAAAGCAATAATATCTCCATGGAAACAATCTTTTGGCGGACCCCTTATCAGAAAAGTTACACAGTGCACCTTTAAACTACAATATTACTTCATCTCTCAGGATTTTTTTATATCATATATGTCATATTCAAATCCCCCAGCAAATCGTCTGTTTGCTAGTAACATTTGCATATTCATTTTGCATAGATTTGCACAGATGCCCAGTGCAGTGAACAGCTTCAGCATGGAGTTGTGATAGAAGTAGTAGCAATAATAGTGTTTGGTAGTAATAGGGACACTTTTCTGTATTCTTGTATCGTTAAAGGTGCATTGAGCAGTGAACTTTTCTGGAGGAGGTTCCTTTAAATGCTCATCTCCAGGGACATTTTATTGCTTTGTCTGGAATGTTTCACATTCTAAACCTTTCTATCTTCATAGAGACCAAACCAGATCAAGTTACAGGTCAGATCTGTGGAGAGGCAACTCCGCTCATATCAGAATGCCTGGTTTTTTAGGTATTTTTGAGCTAAAAACAACAAACTAATTTACTGTGGACCATTTCAGACAGAGCAATGTAATATCCATAGAAACAAGCAGGTGACGGACCCCCACCCAAAAAGTTACATAGTGCACCTTTAATAGGCATACAATATAATGTTGGGTCGTAAATGCAAATATCAGAACTGACAGCTGTGCCTGCTCATATGTTTTATATACTCTAAGTGCTACTGGCCATTCTTTAATATATACCGGGGATTAGATAAGGGACAAACAAAATGAGATCATGAGGCTAAGGTACAACAATTATCCACTGGCTGCTATGAGACAGAGGGCTGCCTGTTTGCTGCAGCAGATTAAAGTAAAGATTGTGTTTCATGGCCTAAAAAGGAAAATTAACCAATTTAAAAGAAACTAATGCAATGAGTATGTGCAGCAGGCATACTTGAAATTACATCAAGTTAAGAGTAGCTGCAAGTGATCAGCAAATAAATGAATATTATATCTCACAAAAGAGGTCAAAAGGTCAAGTTGAATATACAGGCACAAAGAATTTCGGCTACCAAAAGCAAGCATTTGGAGCTCTTAAGCCTTGTTATTGGTACGTTTCTTGTGATCTGAGAAGGATTTGCAGCCTGAAAGAAGAACATGGGGTCACTTCGTCTAATTCAGCAATGCTTGAGTTGCCTCTACCCCTGCTTAGGTCAACTATGACTTTGATCACCCACTAATCCTTGTAGCTCTATTGTGGCACAGACAGAGTTAAAACTGACCATCAGTGAAACTATTCCCAAGCACTGGCTGCCTCTTGTGCTACACTGTTGGGTAGTTTTTAATTTGATCACAAGTCAAAATCCAGTAGTGCGGCACATCCTCTTACAAAACATGTCTAAGTATTAGTAATTCCATTGTTTTTTGGAAAAACAGAGACTGGAGTGATACAAGCTCTGCATATAAAAGCTTGTGATTTTGACACTAGTTCAAAATTACACTTCGGTAATCATGCTATCTTCGACAAAAAGTCTCCAAAGGTGTTTTGAAATACAATGAATCTGACAAAACAGATGATGAAAGCAATGGCAACATCAAACTACAGTGTTCAAATATGATTCAATGCACTTAAAGAGAAAAGACACAAAGAATTTCAGGTACCAGTTGCATCTCTTCCTGAAAAACTCACCTGTTGTTGTAGATGTACTTGATGAATTCCACTTTGAAGTACTTGGCCTCCTGCTCAGGTTCAAATCCAGGCGCGTTATAGTCCGCTTGTTGCCGTTCTTATCAATTACCTCAGTGTAGACCTTGGGATCCTCCGCATTGCTGAAGCTGTCCGTGTCCTTATCTGACAATAGCACTATTCTGTGGTTGAGCTGGGGACTGGTCTGCTTGGAGGACAGAGGGGACAGGACCGGGGACATACTCTGGAGACTGTTGGACGTTGGGAATGACGTGTTGAAGACCCCAGCGAGAGGTGAACAAGGACTCCTTTTAGTGTGTATTTTAACAGGTTCATTCGTATAAGATAGTTGCAGAGAAAGCTTCCTACCACTGCTATAATTTCTATCTTGCGGTCCATTGCTGACACGCTGAACTTTTGCCTCCACGTCTTGCACTTTTGCTTTGACTGTCACCCCCACCGTGTTCTTCTGTTCGGTAGATTTGACCACTGGCTCACACTCATTTTCACATAAAGAATCGAGCCTCCTAATTGGCCGCAGGTTGCTTCCACTTTCCCTTCTGTTCAGACCTTCCAACAAGCTGCAAGAGGACGACTGATATCCAAATTCACCGTCACATTCGGAAAAATCATTACAAAAATCCACGTCGGGTTCATAGTTCCGGTTGTCCTCCATGAAATCCATCCAGCGATCCTCGTCCATGGGAAGAATGGGGTTACTGACCGCACTCACATAGGACCCTGTCACCGGACTGTCAGATGTTTCGGAATGAGAACTATCCACATTTGAAGATGTTATGATAGAAACCCCATTAGTCATCTTTTGTTTCATCTTTTTATGAAGCATCTCCTCAGCGCTGTCAAGCTTTTTTGTCCCTTTCTTAATCTTCTTGGTTTTTGTCATAATTTTCTTATGCTCTGACTCGATGGTGTATTTATTGCTAAGCATTTGACCATCTAAGTGAACTTCCTGACCTTCTATGTAGTCTTGAAGTTTCCCATCCTGGTTGCCCATGCTGACCTTGTGCGTACAATCCTTGCAAAGCGATAAGAATTCAGCCAGTAACTGATGGTGCTCCACTGCTAACCACAGGAGCTCCGAAACTTCTTCCTTTGTTGCCTGGGAATTGCAGAGGACCAGTTCACTCGAGGAATCAGAAGACTGGCCTCTTTGTTTGGACACTCCAGGAACCTCCTCCGCTCCTCGGTCATCATGGTCATTACTGCTGCTTTCCAACTGGCGGTAGCGACTCGTGTACTTGAAGCCTGGGGCCAGCCTCTTGGGCAGATACCGGCTGACTTTGCAGAGCTCTTGAATGCGTGGGTAGAGGATGAGAACGGAGTGGGTGCCCTCCATAATAGGAGCCATTCTAGTTACGGGGTTTGATTGGAGTGCTCAGGCTTCAGTTTGAGTAACAACACTTGGGCAGGAGAAGTCGGTCTCAGGTAGTTCATCACCGGGCCTGTTTGAAGACTGACACAAGGAGAGAGTGGCATAGAGAATATAATTTACACTTTGCAGACAGGATTGGATCAATAAACAGTTAGTGCTGCGTGTGGCATACTAGTGGTGTATCACTGGCTTTATAGTAGTAACACACTTCAGTTTTATAAGGCAAATCAAAAGACATACAAAATGCAACTGGTTTGACTAAAACATTACTATACAGGATGAGACCCTAGATCATCACTATAATTACTATATTAATTTAGCGTTTAATGTATGGAATTTGGAACAATATTTTTTAGGGTTAGTATTTATTGTGTGTACATTTTCTTGGCACTACTGGAAATTTGGTTATTTTAGTACTATATAACTTCAGCATATCAAACTTCAGAATTTGTTATTGTGACAGACTTACCTAGACCAAAACTCAAAATTATCTACTAAACCTGGATTTATTTTATTCCTTCAAAACTGCTGCTTTTGTAATGTTACTGATTCATAATATCCTCACAAAATTAAATATGATTTCTGAATTCAACAAAGCACTCTTAACTGAAGCAATAATAATTTAGCATAATACTTTAATTCTAATAATTATATTACACAGTACCTTTTTGAAATACAGTGTTTTTAACTGCACATGCTCTATTTCTCACGCTGTCAGAGAAGCCGGGATGTGACATGGTGATGACACAATTTTTATGAAGAGCTACTTGAGGTGTTTATGGCCATAACACACTGCAACTGCACCTACGCTTCACAACTTGGCCTTTACCTACGCATTTGACAGTATCTCCAAGTGTTGACATCATAACACAATCTCGTGGGTTACTGTCACCTTGCAATAACCACGGGCTAGGACTGTATTGACATTAAGGCTTGCTGATTCATTCGTATTCTAACAGTCACGCAATCAACTATTTACAGTGGCACAATGGGGAAAAGCCATATACGCGCAGTTCTAATACATAATTTAATACATAATGCAAATCCACACAGGCTCGTGCATAACGTCCTTTACGTAAACATCCCAAATGCATTGAGTTAATCACCTGCGGAAATTAATGGACCCCAGTAAAACACAAATATTGACTTACTGCATTAGTTGCATGAGGATGATGCTTCTGGTCTGTGTGGTGCAGCCTGCCGCCGATCACCGCTGCTGCTTGGCTGGGCTCCTTCTCCTTGACAGACATGTGCTCTGACCAATGGGAGAGCTCAGCGCGGACTCCCTGCTCGCTGATTGGCTCTTCTTCCTTCACACGCTACGTTTTTTGAGCCTTTGCAGCTGCTGCTTACAGGTAGGCCATGTGATGTTCTGTTCACCATAGAGTACACAAATACGGTTACTGTACAAGTTGTATATCTATATTTTTTCCACATTGCGAGACTTTCAAATGCCTAATGTTTTCTGTAAAACTTCCACGTAATTTGGCCGTGCTAGGTCACTTTCCAGGACAGTTTTTGCAGAGAAGAGAGACCTCTAGTGGTCAACACGTGAAGATTAAATGGGAACGGGACAATGCAGCAGGTACAGGCGCATTATCATCACCACGAGAGGGCAGCATCGTATCAAGGCTAAACAAGCAGTTGTGTTGCGTCTTTTACTGCATTTTTATGGCCAAATTTCTCATTTTTGACACCAGCAGGAAGATGCATTGAAGCTTCATTGCTATTCATATTTACCACCGTTTGGTTTACCACAATAAATAATGTAGACAAGATCCATATAGAAAGCCTTTACATTATTAATTATGTAGACACAAGATACAAAACCAATGTAGCTAGCTATATCCATCCAGGATATTTTACTATAGATATTTTTCAACACTTGTTCAACATCTCTTTTTACTGAAATTATATTTTTTTATTTTAAGACAGCCCCCATTGTTAAATTGAATTAAACATCAAACATGTAATAGGTTGTGCTAGTAACCGTTTCCTAAAGACCTGTTTAGGGCTGATTTGTGTTGTGAAGTGAGTTTGGGCTGAGGCATGCGCGGACAGGAGCTCTCCATGGTGCTGATCTGGACTAACGCGTGAAGAGCAAATACTTCAGAACTTTAAAGTTCGTGCGTGACTCACTCCTGCACTGAAATAACCCAGTGAGGTAAACAGTCGCTGTCGTTGGTAGATATATAGTCTCTGCTGCGTGAATTTGAATACTGGCGCTTCCCTTGCTGTAATGGTAAGATCTGCCTGTGACGTCGCAGGTCCAGACCGCGCTCAGTTGCAGGAGCCCACCGATGCGGACACACCGTGCTCCTCTCCGGGCCGGTCCTGAGCGCTGATCACCGGGTCGGGAGTGACACATGCTGCGGTCCTGTGCCCGCTGTACAGCCGTGGATTAGCTTTATGCTAATAGCGACTGGAGAGAGGAGCCAGAGGAGGCTTCCCGAGTCTGAGCAGCCTCCTTCGCAGCCATGGCTGAAGGAGGAGAAGGAGAGGATGAGATCCAGTTTCTCAGAACTGTAAGTACACCTCATGGCACTTAGTGGCTCCAACAGCAGTGTCTTTTAAACCCTCCATGTGTGAGCCATTAGCGGTTCTTGTCAGTCATTGTCTTGAGTGATGTTCGTTCATTCCGTATCCCGTGATAACCCGGTGCCTTCTCGTACATCTTAGAGGCAGCATATTGCCCCATTGTTTTGCGCATCAGATAGCTGACAGCTATTGTCTTTTCTGCAGTCTCTTTCCCTCAAAGTTGAAATACTTCGATGCTGATGTTAAACTTACAGCTGTCTGCACATTTACTACCACAGAGGAGTTACAAGGCACTTCATGTTCTGTAAGTTTAATGCAGTATTCACAACATTTCCATACAAACATAGTTTAGAGCCTGTGTGTGATAATATCAGTAACATTAATGTGTGAATTAACTGCAGCCATTAGGTCAGGTATTTGTGTGTAGATACAAGATCATTTAGAAAAGGAAAAAATTAAGAACAAGGCTGTAGGCTGTGTAGTTTATGAAGCCTCACTTTTGTGCATTTGTGAAAGGGAGATAAGATCTGGAGCCTGAGGAGCCGTGTTACTGACAGAGATAGATGGTGACACTTTCTGCTCAGCAATGGAGAAGAGCTTGCACACAGTCATATCATAGCTGCAAATGCGTGTCTGGAATAGATGAGGTTGGAGGTCTTCCAGAGAGACCCCCAGACAGTGGGGGTATTTGGCTGCACACTGCTGGCTCCGCTTCTCAGTTCCTCTTTATTGAGTTTATCATATGCACAGACTGTAAACCTTCTATAGGTGTATTACGGTTGCATTTAGTATTCCAGTCATTAGCAGCCTGTGGAGAGAAAGACTGAACATTGGTATTCCTGGCATGTTTTAGAACTGCACAATATATCACAATCAAATCAAAATAGTAATTGGAGTTAGTGTAAAGACTGCAATTATTTAGGTAACAGAAAGTCCTCTTTAAAAAAAATCTAGTTGTATTATAGTTTAGACCTCTACATAGTTCAGATGCATAAAATATAATTGCAAAACTAAAATCACAATTTGATTTTTTTTCCCCAAAAATTCTGCAGCCCTAAATATTTGAAGTTGTTGGATCTAAAAGGTCAAAGTTTTGAGTTTGTAACAGTTGTTTTAATAAATACAAAAGTCAGTCATGATACACCGCCTGCTCTGAAGAAAATAAAATCTCCTGTCTCCATGTGTTGTGTGCTTCCGGAGGGCTTGGTGTATGCACAGTAATAGCAGTGGTATTTCAAATATACTTTCACTTCTTTTCCTTTACTGTCAATTAGCCCCTCTCAGAGCCAGCCTTTTCAACATAGAGGTCACCGCATCAGTATGACTCCTGCTCCAAAAAAAACACCTGACATTTCCTCACCGCATCGTCTTTTTATCCTGGAACTAAAATGCCAGCTATTCATGATCGGCACTGTGAAAGACGTGAATTTGGCTTTCTGCTTGCGCTACCTCTGGAGGCATTTTTCGTATTGACGACTGGGGAGAAGTCAGAAAGTGCTGTTGCTTTAAAAGGCGGTTTTAGCAGCTTGTTGCATCCGTCCACACCAGGAGGCAGCTGTCATGAGTGGAAAAGGACTGTGTGTGTATGTGTGTTTGTTTTGAATGCAAATGCAGTCGTAGCTGTGTGGTGCAGTCAGACATGCCATGGCTTAGCTCAGTGCTGGAATTATTCATCAACAACTAGGCGGGAGAGCTACTATAGAGGAGGACATGGTCAGAGCACGTGCACACACTTGTACCAGAAGCAAAACATGTCATCCCTGTGTAATTAAAACAAGCTGAATGGTCATTATTTGTATTGGGGTATGTTTTGTGGCAGGTCTTGCAGTAGTTCCAGCTCATACTTGAACTTCTGGCGTTTTGACATTTGATGACAGTTTGTTTTATTTTTACATGGATTGCTTAGAGTGATTTTTCAGTTTGTTGCCTTGTTTGCCGAATAAAGTCTCGGTAACGTTTTTGCAAAAAGGTCAAGGGGAAATGATATTATATTCCGATTGGTCCAAGTGTTTGAGTGCAAATGTAAACTAAGTTAAGAATAAAGAGGGAGGACTGTTTAATGAGACTGTCTGTAACACATAACATCTTGTGAGCTTTAAGCCATGCTATAATGTTGTTATAAACTAAATAATTCTAGTGAAGATGTATGAAGTTTAAAAACACAATGGACCACTTCCTGTATTACACATTAAAAAGGTGGAACAGAGTGTTTTCAGTTTAAGAGAATAACTCTACCTAAATGTACAGGATTTGTGTGTTAAACATGTGTGAATGAAACAAAACACAACTCCAGGTATGTTTATGATGAGGAAACAGCATTAAAACAGATCAGAAAATAACATAATGTGAGCCCTTGAAATTTTACAACAAGCTGTGAGGTACAAAATAGTATTGCATTAAGTTTAAACATACATGTGTACAATAACATTCATAGGATCATACTCTTTTGTGTGTAATGCTTGTATGCCTGTATGATCTGTGTGTCTGTATCTCCCATCCAAATGTTGCTTGTTATTAGACCCGAGAAGCCGGATAAAGAAGTTCACAAACTGCCTTTTCTGTAACAACACAAAGTAATTTCCCTGGAGTGGTCACAGAATTACCCCGGTCGGACTGCTGCCTATAAAGCCTGTTCGGTGGGAGGAGGGGGAGAACGTGTGCATATCTCAGCCATGGCTAATTTGATGCTACAGGAAGAGGAACTGTGCTGATTCAGAGTCAGGAGATTGAGAGAAAAGCCCAGTGCTCTTAAACCCAGGGCCATGGTTTGAATGCTATAGAGGCGCACCAGTGTTTTATTAGGTGCGCATGCAGTTTTCAGTTTTATTGAATATGAACCTGATTAAGCGTCAACTGGATGTATTTTTCAATTTGCACAGTGGTGGGTCTGTAATAAGGAGCTCATAGGGAAGACATGGCTTGCATGGTTCATTATATAGAAAGAAGGAGTGGGTGATATTGAGTATAAGGTAGCTTTGGTTTGGTCCTGTTCTAGTACTGGTTGAGTCTTATACCAGTCCTGGACCAGTAAGCCCCTTCTACATTCTGTTTGAATCCAGAAGGGTCTAGATTTAGACCAGAGAACGTGAAAAACCTTCGTCCAAACTTGAGACAGTCCAACCAAAGCCGCTAATTTGTAACAAGTGTCTCTCAAATGCGGAAGACTCTCATAACATTCAGAACAAAATATATAACTTCTTTTACCTGAGATAAGTAATTGTTTGGTGCTTTGATTGTTGATTCTGAGAAAATCTATGCTGTTTCTCAGTGCCTTTTTTCTCCTTTTTATGTAGCAGCCATGTTTGTTTTCGACATGAATGTAGCACACTTCTTTGATTGAGCCAGTTGGAACACACCAAAGTGTTGGTTGGATGAGGTTCAAGTCTATATGCCTCTTAAAGGTGGAGTGTGTAACTTTTCTGGTGGTGGACCAGCTTATCTCTATGGTGATGTTGTTTGCCTAGAATGCTCCACAATATTGCAGTACTATTGGGCATTTGTTTCATTACAGGTGTTTTTATTGCTCAAAAATACCTTGAAAATTATGCACTCTTACTGTGAGCGGGGTTGCCTCTCCTCAGATCTGACCTTTAACTTGTCCTGTTGCCGTCACCTGCTAGTTTCCATGGCTATAGATAAGTGTAAAGTCACACTGGAGAACATTTTAGGCAAAGCAATAACATATCCATGGAGACAAGCAGGTGGCAGACCATTCACCAGAAACGTTACTTAGTGAATCATTTAAATATGTCTTTACACCATTGCTTGAAAGATTGTCCTTATTATAGATACAATAGATGATGGGCTTAGTATACTAAATGTGCATATCCATACATTCAGAACCTCTATTTTGATATATTTCCATCTTCTCATAGAATATTTGAAAATAATTTACCCACCTACTGTCTTCTGCCAATAATAGGGTAAGGAGAGAACTTGTGATAGCTTTAACTTTTTCCTCATTTACAGGCTTATTCCTAGCACAGACTGTATGCTCATGCTGCTGCTTCCAGTACTGCAGAGGTGAGTTGGATTCTGGTGATATATTAGCAGTTTGAGTAGGAGTAGACTTTGAAAAGGCCAGACTGGGGCTGTGACTAATGCGTTGTGGCTTGTTTATATGAAGCTGCTGCTGGTTTGCATTCAAGCCATGAGTGAACACACAGAGTGAATATTCCACATGTGAACAGCAGCCCCAAAGCTCTCATTTTAGTTTAGTGCAGAGCAGAGCACCAGTCGTCAGTAGCACAGCGCTCTTTGCCTTCTCACCACTCAGAGATCTTTCCTGGCACAGTTGGGTGCATTTTTTGTTCTTTGTTCATTTGTTTTCTTGACCTAGATTTGATTTTCAATCCACATCTTTAATTCTGCAGTGAAAGCTATGTTGTACCATTTTCTATAAAAATCATATATAATATTAGTGCAGTGATGACTGACTGACAGCTCAAGTGACTTTCGCTGCTTTTTTCTTGGCACCTGTTTGTGGGTGGGAAATATTAGTCACTTTTGGAGATGTTGTTGATGTATTAGAAGCAGGAAACACTTGGCAAATTGCACGACTGTTTCTCCAAAATTGCAGCTCTTGGCTCTATTCCTGTATGTCAAAATAACTTACAGAAATACATATAGTTAGAGAACTTTATAACAGGAGGGTACAGAGCCTTCCCATACTTTCAGCTAGAGTCATATAGCTGCTGAGTAAAGTATAGTGAAAGACAATGTAAATGATGTCAATGTATACCCACCTAGCTTTTATTTAGTTCATTTATATGAAGAAGTCCCAGTCTTCATTAATTCACTGCTATACCTTTAATTGGCAATGCTCCGTGCAAATGTTTATCATGATGAATACTGCGACAATATTGCAGCAGTGGTGTGTGGAGTTATGTTTGCTCTTATTACCTGCATTGTGCTGTCAAGACTGCAGAATACTGAAGGAAAGAAACTAATGATGAAGTGTCATGTGTAATGTAATGTGTAGGAGGCAGGAACAAATAACAAATGGTACAAGACTGTACCACTTTAACAGCTTCAGATTAAGATATTGTGCTTCTCCTTAGACTATCGTGTTTAGACATTTATAGAAGAGAAATATGAAATGAATATTATGTTTCCCGGAGAGAAAAATATACAATTTGAATACAAAAGAGGCTAAGAGAAGAGGACGCAGAGAACAGGGGTAAATTGAGGCAAATATTCTAGTGTTGCCTCGATACAAAAATGTCACACTTGATTTAGATTCTAAGGCAAAGGTTTGATACTTGAACCAGATACAAGATTTTGATACCCCAATGATGATTAACAAGACCTCTTTCTTCAGACAATCAAATGAAATTGTCAACATTAAAATACCATTCTAAAACTATTCTTCCTCTTCATGGCATTTTCTTATTACCTACTTTCAATCTCTCCTCACTGATTGCCAACAGGACAAGATCTGTTTACAATAATTAGACAGCAAATCCTGGATATTATGTCTTTAATGGAGCATTATTAATCTCTGGACGACCCTCTCCAAAGGTTAATGAGAAGAATGCGCATAAACACCCACTTTAATTATCTTTCATTCATAATATTATCAGATAACCGTACAATCCCTTCTCCCAGGCTCTGCTGTTTCTCCTTCCTATCCCCTGGACTATTTATACTAGCTCCTCCCCTTCCTGTGTCACTTGCCCCGTGCATAATTGGAGATTAGCGTGAAATGATCCTCAGTGATGGGAATAGCGGTGTGGCACATGGTGGTTCTGGGCAACTCTGTGGATGGCCTCACTCTAATGTTGTTATGATGAGCGCTGATGTCGTTTCATGCTTGGTTTAAAAAAGTAATGGCGGCATTTCATCTGTAAGCGAGAGGCGTCCCAAGCAGAATGTGGCAGATTGGAGATGCGCCGTGATTTCTTTAAAGTGATCTGGTTGATCTTTTGCCAGATGTTTTGAGCAGATGTAGTAGAGTACCTATGTCATGCATGTTTATCTGACTTTATCATAGTAATCCAAGCAGTGGTGGAAGTCGTAGTCTGAAATCCACACGTGACTGTACATCATGTTTTATACTACTACTACTACTATTACTACTGCTACTACTGCTGTTAACATCGAGTACTAATAATCCCATACTGATACTATCACAATGAATTAGAAATAGATCAATATGGGTTTTTTCATGGCCAAGACTAGTTGTTCCAGAGAAACCAATGGCCGATAAGCTCTGCCGATATTTTTGGGCTGATTTTGTTCATTTTCCTCAAATTATGCTGTTTAAATTTTCTACAAACTCACGTACAGCCCCTTTTTGCCAGAAACATTTAAGAAAACTGGGTGGTCTCACTATGTGCAGTTATATCATTGTATTAAAGTGTGTATTTTTTAGACAGCAGATCGACCAAAACCAAATATTCCGCGATACCCGATACGCTAAAAAGTCCAAATAATAATGGCCTATCTCTGCAATGAATCTTATTAGGTTAACATTACTAATACATCTTATGTTTTCGTCTCTGATGCAAAGGTAGCATTCTAATCCCAGTCCCACAGGTGAATATTATTGTTGTGTCACTGGGCAAGACACTTAATCTGTCTCACCCCCAGTGTCTGCGTATGCTGGTGTATGAATGTGTATGTGAATGGGTGACTGGTTCTTTGATGTAAAGTGCTTCGAGCGCCTTGAAGGTGGAAAAGCGCTATATAAAAGTGACCACTGAACATTTTACTGTTTCTACTGCGATCCCTGTTTCCACTGTAACTACAATTTTTTCTACTTTTATATTCAGTACTACTACTTTTGACCAGAGCGCGACACAGTTCAGATACTTTAGAGTCCTGTAAAAATCTTCCCTCTGCATTTCTCATAAAAACATTTTGCAGTTCACCTCTTTATCCACGGCAGTATCGATTTCTCTGCTTCTCTTTTCCATTTACAATTTCAATTTCAGAACTGGACTGTGAAAGTGCCTTACCGTGAGTTGGTGGTGTTGCAGATGACGGACAGATAAGACTCTGGCTGATGCAGAGAGAGGGAGGAGAGACACAGGCAGCCCGGTGCAGCACAGATGCAGTAATGAGCTATTGATCGGGCCACCAAATGAAGAAATTTCCCCAGTAATGTCGCTGGCATGCAGTAAGCAGGCCTGATTGATCTGCTGTTTTAGACACGATGAATATTTAAACAGCGTGCATGGAGCCCTGACACTAAAGCACATATTTCTCTGGGCTAAGATCTCAGATATTTAGTGCTATACAAATACACGCAGCCTATAACATGTACACACTATTATGCAAAGCTTCACATTCGTTTTGTTTAAAGGGCCCATATTACAATATTTTCTGATCTATGTTACAATGTTGTTCATCACAAACAAACCTGGAGTTGTGTTTTGTTTCATTCACATGTTTATCACACAAACCCTGCATATTTAGACTGAGTTCTTCTCTCAAACAGAACACACTCTGTTCCACCTTGTGATGTCATGCGGTAATACAGGAAGTGCTCAACTGTGTTTTAAAACTTCATACACCTTCCCTTGAATCATTTTGATCATTTCAGTCCTGGAATTGCCAATCTCTAATGAGTTAAATGTAAAAGGCAAGTGTCAATTTGAAAACTACCACTTTATGACATCACAAGGTGGAACAGAGTATTTTGAGCTTTGGAGATGTAGACAGACTAATAAACCAAGATTACTCAAACATGTTTGAATGAAACAAAACAAAACTCTGTATTTGTTTTTGAGCAGGTAACAACATTATAACATGTCTTAAAGCTCACAAGAATCAATTTTGCGTAATATAGGAAATTATTACAATGTTAACAACTGTGTAACTGAAACAAAAATTGTTTAGCATCTCTTACCTTAATTTGCAAGATCAAGTTTGTTAGATTACAGTTTCACAGACCATTGCCGTTTTTTTAATTTTTGCCCCATTGACTCCCAAGGGTGCTTTTAAACTTGGTCCTGGTTTTGTCCTGTTTGGAGCTCTGTTTTGTCCTGATTTAGACTTGGTTTGGTTCTGTTTTACTTCTTGTCTAGTCGAGGCTTAGTTCCATGTGTCCACAAGTGCGAATGTACCTTTAAATAAATGTGCAGTATTTACTATTCAAGCATAGTATAATAATATAAGGCCTGTCACAATAACAAATCTTGAAGTGCGATAAAAGATAAATTATAATATTGAAACTACTTTATGCCACTGATTAAGATATAAATTAAGATTAAAAATTAAGAATAAAGCAAGATAATCCCTTTTTAAATAGCCAGTCATTAAAAAGCCTGAGCTACAACAAATAAATAGCAGAATCAATAATTAGCAATAAGAGAGATATATTCTATCCTTTAGAGCGCAAATCTTACTGCATCAGGACTAAAATAACAAAAAATTACCACTCACCTTTTGCAAACAATATGACAAATATTGTACCTCAAAATATGTTGTTCCAGCTTTCATATTGTGAATGATAATTTGATATTGTAATTATCATGACAGGCCTCTTAATATATCACTAACATGTTTTATTTAGCCACTCTGTAGCCTATAAAAGTTGCTTTGTGTTGTGTACGCTCCCATTGTACGGCCCACTTTTTTGCTTCTCAGTTTGTCCAATGTCCCAATATGTCCCAAATTCTAAAAACAATTACTGTACGCCCCAGTTTGGAACAACTTGTTTCCCACGTCCCCATTTTAAGAGGTACATAGGCTACTGTCTAATGCCAAAAAACTAAATCGCTAGCATTAGGCCCATGTTTTAAAGGTCCACTAACGTGCTTGTATGCATGTATTCAGTTACAGGTGTTTTTATGGACAAAGAAAATACCTTGAAAAACTAGTATTTTTAATGTGACGAAGCTTGCCTCAATAGATCTGATCTGTATCTTGGCCTGTTGACGCCACCTGCTTGTCCACATTGAGAGTTTAATGCCATACACTGGGACTACTGTGGTATAATTCATAAATTATACCAGTGTTTACCCTGCACACAATCCATTTCTGCAGATTTAAAGGGCCCTTATTATGCTATATTCTGATCTATATTATAATGATGTTTCCTCAACCAAAACAAATCTGGAGTTGTGTTTTGTTCCATTCACACATGTTTAACACAGAAATCCTGTATATTTAGGCTGAGTACTTCTTTCAAACTGAAAACACTCTGTCCCACCTTGTGATGTCATGTGGTAATACAGGAAGTACTCCATTTGTGCTCAACTCCATACACCTTTATTACAATCATTTCGACGATTTCAGCTCAGGATTTGTCAATCTCTACTCAGCTAAAGGTAAAAGGAGCTGTTAACTTGAAAACTAAAGCTGCTTCCCAGACAAAGCAGTGCCGTCTACAGGGACAAGCAGGTGGCAGATCCTCCATCACAAAAGCTGAAAGATATTAGACCTTTAAGTAACTGTATATGAAATATATAAATCAATTACACAAAACGAAAAGGAACTAAACCAGTTCTTCTGGCCCACAACCTCCCCAGAGGCTTTAAATATGGCCGACCTAAGGCACACGCCCTCTTTTGTCTCCAGACCATGTGGAGCTGCAGCTAAGTATAGTGAATATGGATGTAACTGAAATGAATTAATAAATAAAGTATTTCAATTAACAATGTGTTGTGATAACTGAAAAAAAGAACCCAGATGGGTTCTGTGTTGGTAGGATATTGAGAAATTAACAAAATTTGTGAAATGAAACAAATTGTTTGCTAATGATTATTCAGTTTTAAATGATATCCTGCCCATATCATACATTAGTTTAACTTGCACCATTATAGGTGTAGGGCTGGGAATCACAGGGTCCCTCACAATCGATACGATACTCGATATATGGATCACGATACAATATTATCACGGTATGGTGATACCTGTGATAATCGATATATTGCACATGATATTCTAGAATATACCACTATTTTAAAGAATCAAATACATTTTAACAACAGTATTTCTTTATTAAACTGGTACTTGTGTTTTAGTCATTAGAACAGTGAAGCTCATTGACAGTGTGTATTGCAACAAGTTTCCTTCCACTAAATAAGTAACAAAAAAATTGCTAAAAGATACCACAAAATAGTCTTATCAGTACATCAGCCCACAATAACAATACTGTATCACCAGATTTAGTATCACGATATATATTGATATTTCAGTATTTTTGCACACCCCTAGTCAAGAAGCACTCCCACTCTGGCTTAGCTTTCCCTCTACATACATGTACATCCTCCCTCCTTCTTTTTTGATTGTGTTATTTCTGACTGTGGAAAAGGTTAATTGTTATTCGTATCATTACTGAGAAATCCACTGTATCTTCACTGCAGCTTCCCAGATGCTCCTGGTTTGATTCAGTGGATCAAAGAGAGCCTTTACAGACCTCATGAATAGAGTCCAGGCCTAGTGCATGTTCCCTATTGTGTCTCGTGATAACCACATGGGACAGACTACAATGCAAACCAATTATACTGCAGGTAGTACTACATGCACAGTCAGGAGAGTCAACACAGGGCTATGGGCTTGTTGTACGTGCTGATAATAAGCTGCAGATTTCACATGGTGTGTTTTGTGGTTCATTGTGTTTTTTTATTGAACCGTTGTTATGATTTGGTTTGGTCACTGTGTTGGTTTGTGGATGAAAGTAATTCTTATTCTTAATTTTAGTTCATTTTGTTTATTTAGAAATCTGGTTTTAGAGATCGACCGATATGGGTTAGAATCAGGAGAAACCGATGGCCGATAAGCTCTGCCGATATTTTTGGGATGATTTGCAGTGCAGATTTTGATTATTTGCGCCAAATGATTTACAAATCTTACATTTTGCAAGTAAGACGGGGTGCGGGATCTTTTTTTCTCATTTAAATTTATTACAAACTCACCGACTGCCCTTTTTTTTTTCATAAGGGAGCTGTGTAATCACATTTGTGCAGTGTCCTCTTTGCACTGAAGTTCAAATAAACCTTTATGCATATTGATTTGGCAGCATGTTGGCAATAAAAAAAGAAAATTGGCCTGTAATTGGCTAAGAAGTACAAATATCGGCCAATCAATATATCTGTCAATCGATATATCAGTCTATCTCTAAAGTTTGTAATAATGGGAATATGGGAAATAATAGTGAAGATAATTACTGTCATCTAAATAATAATTAATTTGATTTATTTACGATGTTGTGCTATTTAAATTTGCTATCCACACGTTGAAAGTCGTCATTTGAAATTAATTTATTTCATAGTAACAGCAATTCTATCATAATTAAATGCTGGCAAATGTATTAATTGTGATCTTTTCTGTTCACTTTTATAAATAATTTTAGTACATATACAAGTATTTTGAAAAATACTCAATACATGTTCAGTACAGGAGAATTTTGAGTCTTACTGAGTTAGCGTTATTGTTTTTGGAGTAAATAAAAAAGTCCTGCCTTGGTGGTGGTCTGTGCGCCACTGAAATGCACCAAAAGAACACAAAGACACCATTCTCTTGTTAATCGCTGTCCTTTTCAATATCTAACAGGGCCGTCACTGAATTTCATCTGCATTTGGCTTGCGGTTTCTTCTTGGCAGTTCATTTTAGCTGCCACGTGTTTCCGAATGGGCGTCTCTCCAAAGTTTTGTGTCCTCATATTTGATATTGGATTTTGAGGAAATCTCGCACAAAAATCAAAACGCATTTTTCATAATTCTGAACCTGATCCTTTCTGATGTTGTCCTTTTAAAAGTTTGGAAGTTTCTCTCTGGGGGTAGTTCTACCAGTGCAAATCCTTTCAACATAAGAAGGTATTTGCATAGTTTTTGAGGGAGTTGTTGGCTGTGCTGTCAAATTTCCTCAGATTTAGTTCTACTTTTTCACTCATTCTAAGTGGTTTCTCCAAATGCGACAGTTCTTTGCATCAGTTATACCAGTGTGTACCCTGCACACAGTCCACCTCTTATGCTATATTCTGTATATTATAATGTTTCAACAAACCTGGAGTTGTGTTTTGTTTCATTCACACATGTTTGACACAGAAATCCTCCATATTTAGGCAGAGTTCTTCTTTCAAACTGAAAACACTCTGTCCCACCTTGTGATGTAATGTGGTAGTACAGGAGGTGATCAACTTCATACACCTTTATTACACTCATTTGGATGATATTGGCTCTGCATTTGTCAATCTCTACTCAACTAAAGGTAAAAGGAACTGTTAACTTGAAAACTACTGCTTCATGACATCACAAGGGTGAACAGAACATTCTTGAGCTTTGGAGATGTAGACAGACATGTGTGAATGAAACTAAACATGACTCCAGGTATATTCTAATATGGTTAACAGCTCACAAGAGTCAATTTAGCGTAATATAGGACTTTTAATTAGGTGTTCAAAAAGCCAAACATTTACATCTGGGCCTCAAATGTTGCTGTACCACTGCCCCTGCATGGTTGCCACAGAAACAATGACACCCTATGTGACGTTTTTGTTGTGTTAAGTGTCATTATGCCCAATGTTCCGTCCCTGCTCTGTGTCTTTAATAAGGCTTTTTAGAGAAGTCTTAACGGCTGCATTCTGCTTCAGGAGAGGACGATCAACTTTGAGTTTTCAGGCCATCCCAAAATAAATGGTGATGATGTCTCTCCATTGTGTGTCATCAAGTCATTTGCACCAGTTACCATAACACTTAGTACGTCATCGTCATAGGCCACAGATTTGTGGGGGTATTCAAAATGAATTTTGCTGTTTTTTAGATTTGATTAAGGATTCTTGATAGTGTTGAACAATACCACTGTATTTGGAAATGGCTGCTGTATGTTGATAGAAAATGTAAGAAGACAAAGAGGAGACAGAGTTTGATATCTGCATTAACCAAACATGATCTCTCTGAACAGAGTCTGCATTAGCTGTGTTGTCTATGTTACAATGGAATATGTAGTAGGTATCCAAGCTATTGTGCGCAGGAATAACAGCAGTGTAAACCAAGGGAAGCAGGGATCACAGTTAAGGATGCACGAATCAGCTTTTTAAGTTCCGATACCGATTCTATTACTATAGTTTTAAAGATCTGCTGATACCCAATATCAGTACCAGTGATACCAGTGCAGAGACTGAAAACAGCATTTATCTCCTCTCAAGTAACTACAGAGCAGCTTTGTGTAAATGTATTGTAAATATTGTGCTACTTTCTGTGTTGACTACGACCAGTAAGTCGGACCATGTCCAGTCAGGATATCGGATGAACAGATATGTGCGTAAAGGGGTCCGCCACCTGCTTGTCTCCATGGAGAATGTTCCACAGTAAGATCCATGGATCCATGTAAGATCCTGCTTGTCTCCATGTAGACAAGTAGACGATGACAGCAGGGGAATTTACAGGTCAGATCTATACTGAACCATCCAAGTATTACTGTAGTTTAGGTCTTTCCCCTTAGTATTTGCCTATACTTGAATTCTAGTAAAATGTACCAAAGAAATATTTTAATAGAGTCTTCTTGCATAAGAAAGTGTACACTTTAAAAAGTATACATACCCAGTTTACTTCTGGGTGAACTTTTCCAAGCTTGTGTGGAGAGTTGGCTCTGTCTCTGCCCACAGGAGGGAGGACTGGTGAATGTGCTGGAACATTTCTTATTCTTTTCCCATGCAGCCTCAGAAACTCCGCTGTGCTGCCTCCAACTTTGAACAACTGAGGCGCTGACACTTCAAAAGTACCTCCCGGGGCTTTTAACGGCCTCTTTCTCAACTTTTTCAGATCGTACCTAGTGCAAAATGCCCTACATGAAGGTGCCGTACCTCTTGTGTGGGACATGGTTCTCTCTGCCTGTTGCTAAATTTGGAGATGGAGTCTGTTTTCTGTGATGTGTTCCCCTGGGAGGCTGTGGCACATTAGCATGCCTGTCACCTGTATAAATGCTGTGATGTGTGGGCTTCACAGCTGGTGGTCCCCTGATCAGTGGCTCTCACACGGGGAAGAGGTCTCACTGTGGTCAGCTCTTAAAGGACACTGGATGTATTTATAACTCGTGTCGGTGCATTTGGAGGAGAAGGAAAAGAGTGGTCCTGAAATGTGTGTTTTTTGTATTATTAAAAAAAAAAAGCCAATTTGCCCTTTGTCCTTTCTGTTTTCAACTGAGGAATTTGGCCATCACAAGCTTTATTTCATTTTTCTTCAACTGTGCAAATACATGACATTTAAGCAACATTTGCTCCTGGAATTAACCAGAATGTTGGTAATTCAAGTCCCACTGTATTATAATTATAATGTGCATGGGTGAGTTTGAAGGAGTGATTTTAAATGTCTTGGTTAAGCACTGTGGATTACATGCTATATAACAAGTGATTTATAAATACTGATTGATAATGCTGTTGTGTCTTAGAGCAGCACTTGTTTGTTGGTGGTCAGACAGACTGGGCGTACACATGTGAGGCCTGTCTGTGTGGCTGATGTCTTATGTAAAATCAACTTGATTGTCCCAGAGGGAAATAAATTTTGAGTTAGCGCAGCACCACAGTCTTTTGTCCTTGTGAATGGTCCATCAGTGTGTTTGTCTGAGCGCCAGCATAGCAGCTACAGTAATGGACAATTATCTTTAACCTGCTTCAAACTCAAAGTTGGATTAGTTCACGTTCAACTTTCAGCACAGTGGAATCATGAATATTTGATAGAATGTGTTTATAGAATGACATTGTTGTAACAGCACGTTTCATTTTTCGAATATGTTGATCTCACACAAAGATCAATAAAGAAGCACTCTCCTGGTATAATAGAATTTTCCCTTGAACAGTGGCATTACTAAAGCACCTGCAGTTCCCTATCCCCTCCCCTCCAGCTCACCCACCACTGCTTCTGACCTGAAAGTAAAGCATCATTTCCATTCACCTCGGTCCCTCGGGTCTTTCTTTATATAAATAAATAAACCTGTATTGTAGCTCCAAGCTGAGTCACAAGAAATGGCTTCTTCTTTTGGTTACAAATGCACTTGTTAGTTCTATTTCTCCCGGTGCCTACAAAAAAAAAAAAAAAAAAACAACAAAAGGAAAACACTTCTGTAAAGTTTCTTTTCCCCTTCAACCTGCCGCAGTGTAAATGAGAGAAACTGGGATCTAGCTTGTTCTTGTGCTTTACCCAGCATCCTCTATGGTGCTCTACATCTTATAGGGTAGTCAGGGGAACAATCTTACCCATGCAATTAAAAAAGTTCCACCAGAGACTCCCTTTGCACTATCTTGGCCTTTGAATAGCCCTGGACAGTGGAAACCCAAAGTTGCTTACGTAGCATTTAGCATTTATGGGAACTTACAGGCAACGCTGCAAGATATTGTACTTGTAGCGCCTTCTTCCAGACTTAATACCGTGGAACTTGGCAACCACTTTGATCTGCGTTCTCCTCTCTCCCCAAAGCGGGCCAATCAAAATGCGTTTTCTGCTATGTTCACTTGGTGGTTTTAATGTGGCTGTTTTTCACTCTAACTTATCTGGCTGTCCACTGGTGAAGATGGATAGCCCTGGTACATATGGCAAACGGTGCTCACAGCTGTATAAAGAGATTGGATGGTGATTGGGTAATTAAACGGTAGGCATTTTGGTGGGGAGCAGATGACACCCAGCAAGACGGCGATGGAGGAAGGAGAAGATAGGGAGAGCTGTTGTCACGAGGTTTGCGCCATATTTGGTTTTCAAGTCTATTACAGAGCGGTGGATTTAATGGTGGAGATTCTGACACTGACCTGGTTTGACCTGGTTTTATAAGGATTGTATTTTCTATCAAAGTTGTCCCCGCTTGAACTGGATGAAATAACTAGGCCACATTGGTTGTTACATTAGGAATAAAAATTGAGACCGTTTTTTATTGTCCAAATAAAAAACTGGTGTATTAAATTGTTAAAGGTAAAGCTGACTCTTTAAGCCACGTTAGAATGTTGTTACCTCCTCAAAAACATACCTGGAGCAGTATTTTGATTCATTCATACATTTTTGAGTCCTGCATTATTAGTCTGTATACATTTCCAAAGCTGAAAATGCTCTGTTCCTCCTTGTGATGTCATGTAGTTTTCAAGTTAACAGCTACTATGTTTTTGAGGACATAGATCAGAAAGCTGCGCACTATGGGCCCTTTAAGGCTTTTGTTATGGCAGTTACAGGTACAGTTTTTAGTCAGTCAGTATTGAACAAAACCTACACTGAAACTCTTGCTGTAAAGCTTTAACAAGAACTAATTTACAAAATCATCATTCTCATTCTTGGTAGGTTGTGTGTAGAATCCCTCAGTCGTCCAGGAAGAATCCATAGCAAAATGAGAAATTTAATTTGTCAACTGGACAGAGTTTATTTGGTTGAATACGTTTCGCAGCTCATCCAAGCTGCTTCTTCAGTTCTGGTCAGATGCTGGTGGACACTGCTTTATATCTGCTTGAAGGGAGGAGCTTAATTACAATGAAAATTACTCTGAGACAACACATATTTAAATACAGTTTCTGTTAGTCAGGTGAGTCTATTCAATATGGAGTTGTTAACAGTTTCTGTTAGTCATGTGAGTCTATTCAACATGGAGTGGGAGTGGGGGAGTAGTTAGCATATCCATTCAGGGCCATGATGGGTGTTTTCACACCTCTGGACATGTCCTGGCTAGTCCCATTGTTTTCTCTGAGAAACAAACGTTTCGCAGCTTGGATGAGCTGCGAAACGTATTCGACCAAATAAACTCTGTCCAGTTGACAAATTAAATTTCTCCTTTTGCTATCCATTCTTGGTAGGATGGACCAATATGGATTTTTTCAGCCAATATCAGATAATTGCTTTGCTCTTGTGGCAAATGAATATTTCTCAATATTTTATTGAGAAAAACAGTATCTATTTACTTTCACAAGTTCACTTTTTCAACTCTTATGCTTCACTGCTCATAGCTGCTGCACTACAGTTGGACTGAAATTTCTTTATTCAAGGACGTTCTTTTTACCCTTATAATGAAGTGTAGGCTTCATAGTACTGCGAGTTACTAAAGATAACACGTTTCTACTATCAAAACATCTTTTTAAGCATTTCCTTCCTTTAAAGGTACAGTGTGGAACTTTCTGGGGTGGCCTGTCACCTTTATGATTCCATAGAGATAGAGAGATAGAGAGATAGATAGATAGATAGATACATAGATACATAGATACATAGATAGACAGAAGTTTTAAGCACCCCCATGCTCACTTCCTATTTGGAACGCAGTGGCTAGCAGTTTAGCTATGTCCATTTAGATACAAATACATGCAAATATAAGTCAGGTTTGTGGAGATGCAAGCCTGCTCACCATAAGGACACATGGTTTTCTATGTTTTTCAATGCAATAAACACAGCCAAAATGAAAACAAAAAACATGTATTTATATTAGTCTTTTTTTCTCACTAAACCAATATTGGCATGAATTTGTGACATTATTTACACCATAGATCAGAACAAATCTCTACTGCACACATTGTGATCCAGTGTGTTTGGTGTTGTGTCTGTGCCAGTCCTGATACAGTTCCACATTTGGAGCCAGCCTCGGGCCACTCAAACGACTAAAGAACAGGCTCTGAAGCTGTCATCCTCCTCAGCACCCTTCAGCAGCAGCATCGCCCATTTTAATCGGTGTCAACTCTCATTTACAGTGTCAGTCTGGCCCCTCTCTGTTTAATGATGTGTACTAGTATTTGTGCTAAGTGTGGTGTAAGGCTCTTACATTTTTGGTCCTTTTCTTCTTGTTCTGGGACTCCTTCCTTCTGTCTCCTCTGTTCAGCAGTTTGCCTCGAGATGAGCATTAACACAGCCATTTACACAGCAACACTTAGTCACAGGAACAACGCGGGCTGCTTCAGTCTGCACTCCACTCAGGCTTTTTGAACTTTCTTTTTCCATTTCAAATCAAAAATGTTGGAGGATGTTTCACCATCTGTTTTCTCATTTGGCAGTGTTTTACTGATATTGGACTAGTGTGGCTGGATAAACCTTTGTTAACATCCTTGCCAGCTATAGGAGTGGCCAATATTGACTAAATAAATGTAAAACTACCACCAGTGGAGAAATATCACTTTATACATTTGTTAGAAAGATAACACAGCAGGTTTTAAATGAGTTGGAATTGCCAATCTCTAAAAAAAAAAAAAAAAATCAAAAACTACCGCTTCATGACATCACAAGGTGGAACAGAACATTTTGAGCTTTAGAGATGTAGACAAACTAATAGTAAAGGTTCACTCAAACGTGTGTGAACAAAACACTTCTCCAGATATGTTTCTGAGGAGGTAACAACATTCTAATGTGGCTTAAAGCTCACAAGAATATTTTCTGAGCAATGTAGAACCTAATAGACACTTTTTGATGCTAATTTGGCATTTTAAAAAACTATTTTGACAATATGTTGTAATGTAATCTGGGAAATTTCTCATGGGGGTTATGTACAGGGGCGAACTGGCAATCTGTGCGTGCCGGTCGTCTGATCTCTCTCCTGCTCTGGTTTTTGAGGTCACATTTGCTCTGTCTTGCTCCTGCTTGATCTCGTGCCAAAGAATCTGGTGAATCAACAGCAAATTGATCCAAGTGTCGACCGTACTAACAGCAGAGGGCGCTAATATGATAATTTGCCCATTTGTCAAACATAAATTGCATAGGCCTAAAAGGCGACAAAGAAGAATGGGCTACTCGTTGGTTTCAACACATGTCAAAGATGTTGAACAGAAAATGTAAGGAGAAAGGTGGATGGGAAAAGGTTAAAGTCAAAAGAAGAGATTTAGGTGTTTTTGTTCATAAACAAACAGAAGTAGTTAATCTTTGTGTGTTTTCTTCAATTATTTCATTATTGATTTACTGAAATTATTCATTATTAATTATTCAAATGATCAAAATCAAACAGCACACAACATGCAAACACAGCAGTTAGTGCACACAATGTTCATTTACACAAGAATCCCTTTTACTCACTGTTTGGGTACCCTTTGGCTTGAGCTGCTGTGTTGTGTAACCTGTGTAGGACAGTGGAGGAGACTGCTATGGTCAGGGTGTGATGTCTGGCCAGTTGTATTTTGCTCTGCAGTGGCCCAACTCCTGTATCAATCTCCCAGCAACAAAACACCCTTGTATGAGCCAGAGCCAGCCGGTGTGTGCAGGGCCTGGCTGTGGGCCCCTGGTAATGGTGGAGACTTATTACAGTACAGTGTCATACAGGGGTGGAGACTGGGGTCCACTGTAGGCAATCTCTCTCCACTTTCTCTCCTCCTCACCCTCCCAGTGCTGGCTCCCGGGGGCCCGCTTCACTCGCTTGGATCAATTTGCTGTTGATTCACCAGATTCTTTGGCACGAGATCAAGCAGGAGCAAGACAGAGCAAATGTGACCTCAAAAACCAGAGCAAGAGAGAGAGAAAGAGAGAGGGGAGCACTGCAGAGGCTGGGAGAGAGGCTGGGAGAGAGGGAGACTTCAGAGGGATTTGCTGTGCTGCCTTTACAAATGTCTGATTCTTTCTGTAAACATGTAAGCCTGGTTTGTGTGGGGCAGTGTGAGTAAGGTCACTGTGGGTCAGACAGCATTGTCAATATATTTGGAGAGCTTGATCGATTTTGGAAAAAAATATCAAACTGCGATTAGATTTGCAATTTTTGTTTTATAATAGTATTCTGTTCAAAGTTCAAATTTAAAACACGTATGAACCGTAATACTAATACATGAATCACATTTCAGAACATGTTTGTACATGTCAAAAATACAGTGTTAGCCGTTTATGGAGAATATTTTGTTATGTATTTTTTATTTTTATATGTAGACTGACTAATAATGCAGGATTACTCAAACGTGTGAATGAAACGAAACACAACTCCAGGTATGTTTTTGATGAGGTAACAACAGTATAACATGACTTTACGCTCGTTAAGAACATTAAAAGAATTTTGTGTAATATATGACCTTTAAACCAAACTCATGTTATCTTACTGCAGTAGTGCTTGACCTTTCATTTCCTTATTCAACACGTTTCCAACTGC
The DNA here is from genome assembly GCA_029959045.1 of Taenioides sp. WSHXM2023. Lineage (NCBI taxonomy): Eukaryota > Metazoa > Chordata > Actinopteri > Gobiiformes > Gobiidae > Taenioides > Taenioides sp. WSHXM2023. The sequence continues at coordinate 10,630,960 of CM057102.1, read as the reverse complement.
ACTTCCCATAAGAGTCTAATACATGTTGGTGAAGCCTTGCCTGGATGTAACACAGTGAAAGTCCTGGCAATAGGAGCCCGATGGGAGACATTGGAGCAACACATGAAATAGTGAAGCAATTCAATCTCCGGGCAAAGCGCAGACCTCAGAACATAAAAAGCACAAGTCATTTTACCTCTGTATTGCCTTTGACTTGCCTTTAAAATATGTTGGGACTCCCACAGAGCAGACTGTTACCTCCAGGATGTAGTTAAGGATGTTGTGGGGAAGTGGTTTTGTGCATTGCAGTGATAGGATGAGCCTCTTACACTGAGCTGATGGCCTGTATCTCTGCGAATGCTGCCGACCTCTTCAGGGGAGTTCTGGGGAGCACTTATCTCAGATTGCCTTCTCGAAAGTGTTGGAACGCCAATAACTGTTTGCAATGTTTATGTTTGAAAAAATATGTTTAAAGGGCTCGTATTACACTATTTTCTGATTTATGTTATAATGTTGTTTCCTCATCAAAAATGTACCTGGAGTTGTGTTTTGCTTCATTTACATATGTTTGACACACAAATCCTGCATATTTAGACAGACTTCTTCTTTCAAACAGAAAACACTGTGTTCTACCTTGTGATGTCATGTGGTAATACAAGGAGTGCTCCACTGTGTTTTTAAACTCCATACACCTTCATTAGAATCATTTGGATGATTTGAGCCCTGGAAAGGTAGCTGATAAGTTGAAAACTACCACTAAATGACATTACAAGGTGAAACAGAACATTTTGAACTTTGAGATATACACAGACTGATAATGAAGGGTTAATCAAAACTAGGGATGCTTCAATCCAGCTTTTTCAGTCCCGATACTGAAGCCTTAGGGATCTGCTGATACCCGATATTAACCTATACCTGGCTGAAATTAAACTACAGCATAATAGGGATGTCCCGATTGAGTTTGGTGGGTCCTGATCTGATATTGATCTTCTCATTTAAATGATTTTATTTACACAATTTAGGTTGTGCCTTTATAAACAATGAAGAACCATGAACCATGAATTTAGCCCAGTTGAATAAAATTAATACCAAATGTAAAAAGGCCTACTTAAAAATCCACATTACAATTTTATAACAAATTATGAATTTGTTGTAATTATGAATTAGTTATAATATTGTAAAATTATGTATTAAACTCCTCCACAGTACAACAGCTTCAGGACATAATGGTAGAGGCATTAGGTAATGTTTTATCTCACTGTTTCTAAAGGCAGTTTTTTTATTTTGGTTATGTAAAAACTCAACATATGTAAATAAGTTAGCGCATTTGGCTCTGCTCCTCCGATTTGTCCAGAGTTTGAATTTCCAGTTTGTTTTTCGCTCTTAAGGCTCTGTGAAGACATCGCAGAGGTAAAACAAATACTAACTCTGTTATTATTAATATTTTTAGCGGCTTTAGATCCCTCTCAGTCTGGGTTTAAGTTGCTCTGCAGGTGCAGAGGGCTCTGTACCATGGATCTATAATCAGAATTTATTATGCTTCCATGCTCCATACGCTGTATCAGCTGATCGATTCACCCAATCCGATCCAATCCGATCCAAGCCGATACTGTAGAAGATCGGCCGCTGATACCGATATCGGATTGGTACATCCCCACTCAAAACACAACTCCATGTTTCATATGTTTTTGATGAGGTAACAATATTTAAACATGACTAAAAGTCAGGTTTGGGTATAGGACCTTTAAACCTGGGGGCTGCAGAGAAGAGGTTTACTGATTTGTCATCTGATTACTTGATTTTGTTATGGACTTAAATGGAATCTGTATTCAAAGGTGCAGATGCACAAAGTGATTTAAGTGGTAGAGGGTCCACCACCTACATGTTTCCATGGAGATATTGTTGTTTTGCCTGAAATGTTCCACATTATGTCATTAAACCTATGTATGACCATGGAGAACCACTAGGCTAAGTTACAAGCCAGAACTGTGAAGAATGCATGTTATCGAAGCTGTTTTTTCAGCAAATAAAATATCTATAAAAGAGTGAATGCAAGATAGATTAAAAATTAAATGTCTATTACGCAAAATTGACTCTTGTGAGCTTCAAGCCATGTTAGAATGTTGTTTAACTCATTAAAGGCATACCTGGAGTTGTGTGTTGTTTCATTCACACATGTTAGTCACACATGAGTAAACCTTTATTAGCCTGTCTACATCTCCAAAGCTCAAAATGCTCTGTTCCACCTTGTGATGTCATATAGTGGTAGTTTTAAAGTTAACGGCTACCTTTGATGTTTTGTTCAGTAGATTGGCAATTCCACAGCTGAAATGATCCAAATAATTTTACTGAAGGTGTATGAAGTTTAAAAACATAGTGGAGCTCTTCCTGTATTACCACATGACATCACAAGGTTAGAGTTTTCAGTTTGCGTGTTAAACATGTGTGAATGAAACAAAACACAACCCCAGTTATGTTTTTGACAGGGAAAACAGCATTATAACAGATCAGAAAACAGCCTAATATGGGCCCTTTAATGTCATAATATGTAACTTTCCAAGACTAGATATTAATTTTCATTTAAATCCATGTTTACCTTAGTTGACTTTGCTTGCACCCCTTAAGGTCAAGTGTCATAACATTTTCAGATTCATAGTGCGTCATTTACTGAGATCTTCAGATTGCATATTACGCCTGTCACCAAGTGAAAACTCTCCAGTCACCAATGACATGGCTGCAAGAGCGCGTGTGATTGGCTGAAAGCACCAGGAAAACATCACCCATAGTCGTGGTGACAGCTTGCTCATTGATATGCTCCACCATCACTCAGCGCCCCAGAGGATCATGGAATTTTACACTATTGTTATGGTGTGGAGCTCACTCTCTCACACGCGCTTTGGAATGCACAGTGGATTTGACAAATGCTTGAGAACACATCACAAAGAGTTGGTGAACATGAGAGAACAGATCATAGTAATTCTAAAGGTGCCTTTGACTTATCCTTTATATTGAGCTGACATAATCCAAAAACTGTTTTCAAAAGCGTATTTACTTTGGTAATCTCATTGAGAAGTTTAGTTTTCGGCATGGATGCTGTTTTGGGTTTAGGGATCACCAGTTCTCCAAGGCTGAAAATGAATTCTTTTGTATTTGGGAAGATTATTCAAAAAATCTGTTTGAAATAGAGCAGCAAGAAGCACATTGTGTCATTTTTTACAGTTTTGAACATCTGGTTTCTGCAGTTTTCTGTGTCGGTGGAAATGAATTATGCTGAATTACTGCTAAACAGAATATATTAAGACGGTTCAGAATGTCATCTCTTTCAACGGCATCAGCCATTTTTCTCTGTTGGTCTCTATTTGGTCTGGTTTAAAGTTCCATGGCCAATACTGAAAAATATACTGTACAAAAACTCCAATCCATAATGTAATAGAAAGTAACCAGTAAACCAGTAATGCATAAAGTAAAACAACAAAAGTATTAGGGTAACAGTGATATCAAAGGAAGGTATATTGCAAAATATATCCTATTATATAACTAATATGATTTTGTATTCAAGGAAATACATTTTGTTATTTCTTACAAAAGGGAAAAGTTAATTTGTGAACTTAATTACAACTTGTTTATGATTTGTTTATGTAACTTTTCTGAAGGGAGTTCGCCATCTGCTTGTCTAGAATTTTCTACAGCTCTCCTGACATACATCAATGTGTAGGCCATGCCAGTAATTATATTGTTATCAATATGGGCATACATTGATCTGCACTGATCTGATACTGGTATTGGATATCTGTGTCAATACTGAAAATTTAGCTGGATCGGATATCGGCTTCCAAATACCAGTTCAGCCGATATCCTGGTTGGACCTGCTGTATGATTTTCTGGTCATAGTTGGCCCAGAACATCTCATAGTGTTTACATTTTTTTATACAGCTGTTCTGTAGTTACCTCAGAGATAAATAACATCTACATAACACATTTGGATCAATTTTGTCTTATTTTATTTTTGCTTTTAAAAAATAAGTGCCATTTTCAGCCTCTACGCTGTTATTGGTTGATATTGGGATCAACAGATGCTTAAAGCCATAGCATCGAAATCAATATTGGAACTGAAAAAGCTGGATCATGTATTCAATATTGCTACGGGCTGAAAAAATCCATGGCTAAATGTTACCCAATACAGCCAGTTCAGATAGTTTTGAATGGCAGTGGGTATGCTCATTTTTCTTTTGAATGCAGTGTCCTGTTGTGTGGAGATAAATATTGTGCACCAACAACAGCTGTGATAACTAACCCTCACCACGGAGACTGATCATTAATAAGAGCATCTAAACTCCCTGGACTTCTCTCTAATTGCTGCTTTTTAATTGCCGCTTGAAATGGATTATACGCAAACAAACATCTCCTTAATCCCCCAAAGCCTAGATGTTTTGATTAGATGTGTAAGCTGACCCGTCTCAAATAGAGGCATCCATCATGGTGCCTTCTCTCCCAGGCCTGCTCCCACCACTTAGAGCGCGAGTTTATGAATGATTGATAGCAGTGAGAGGGCGGGTGTCATGGCGGAGGAAGAGGAGGAGACTTCAGAAGAGGAAGGGTCTGCTCATGGACGCTCTATAGTTGGTTTGATTAAAGATAGATGGGGCATGTTGGCACCCTGACAGAAAGGCGAATACTGTGTGCTTATGTGTGGATAGCAGCAGTGGTGGTGGTGAGGTATTGATATTGTCCTTATATGGCCTGAGTATGGCTGTCTATCTGTATGGTACTCACGTTCTAGCACAGCGATGTACCCCAAGGCCTATTCATTTGAGTCTAATCCCCACAGTGCAGTTGCATTTTAATATTGATCACGTGAGCCCAGGCCTCAAACCAGTTCGCATAATAAACTTTTGAGTCCTCATAATTTATTTCTCACAAAGAGGCTAGGATTTTCACTTGGTTTGCTGCTCTATGTGGATGGTTTAGCAGTCAAAAATACAACTGTCCAACTGAAAAGCTCAGCTACCTGATTTTCCATCTATGAAAGGGGAAGTATCTAAATCTGCCTGACTACTCCGTGGCTCTCACAAAGCATTTGGCACATCACTGCTGTTCACTTGCATGGATTTATTTAAAATGGGCATAGCACTGCCAATAAGCTGTTATCTCAAGCATCATAGTGACACACAAGGCTCTTTCGTATGATTTTGTAGTCCAAAAATGTGTTACAATATTAAAATGGACAGCGAGCAGCAAAATACTGCTTTTACAATTATGAGAGCGGGGATAAATGTACTCACTTATAAGACAAAAGTTGAGTAATGCAGCTTTCATTTGATTTTTACATTTTTATCAGTAAAGCTTCAGGGAAGATGTGTGTTTGTGAATGCAGATTATTGTCGGACGTGTTCTTAAAAAAACAGAATCTACTTGAGAGAATCTGCACCAGCCTGGAATGGCTATGATATTGAACAAGTAAACCGATGACTTTTCCCATAACCTTTCTACTCCATTTTTTAACATATAAACTGCACTTTTTAATACAAAGGGATAGTTGAAAGACATTATTGGGATGCCTGACTCTAAAAGTACTGCCTATAGCTTTTAAAGGGCTCTTATTACGCTTTTTCAGATCTATGTCATAACATTGTTTCCTCATCAAAAACATACCAGGAATTGTGTTTTGTTTCATTAACAAACCCTGCAGTTCTTATCTCAAACTGAAAACACTGTTCTATCTTTTGTGGTAATACAGGAATTGCTCCATTGTGTTTTTAAACTCTACACCTTCACTAGAATCATTTGGATTATTTCAGACCTGGAATTGCCAATCTCTACTAAAACAAACCACAACTCTAGGTACATTTTTGAGGAGGTAACAGCATTATAACACTGAACAATTCATTTTACGTAACATAGGACCGTTAATGCAATATCGACCCTTTGCATATGCCCCCATTTCCACTTCTTTGTTTCCACTTCTTTTATTGACAAACCCTTAAATGCAAAAACCACCATTTCTTTTGTGAGCCTGGGAGTTTGACACAGCAGCGTTGTACACACCCCGGGGCTTTTTCTTACTTGTCTGCAATGCACCTAAACACGGCAAGAGTTACTGCGCCGTATCCTGTAATGTGTTGGTGTCTTCTTTATGCGTCTCCCATGCATAGGGCCTGGGCTAATGGTCTGCTTTACTCTTACTACTAGCACGCCGCTCTCTGCTCTCAGCACAATCGCGCTCACATTAAATAATGCAGCTGGCCATTCTTGTACAGATCAGCCTATATCAGCACATTTCAGCTCTCGGCTACACTCAGGAAGAGCTCTGTCTGTTTCACTGTTTACCAGCTACCAGCAAAATCATCCACGCAGTATTGTCATGTGGTTTTCTGTGTCATTTTTGAAGGTCCTACATTACACAAAATGGATTCTTGTGAGATTTAAGCCATGTTATAATGTTCTCACCTCCTCAAAAACATACACAGAGTTATTATTTTGTTTCATTCACCCATCTTTGGGTAATCCTGTAATATTAATCTGTCTACATCTCTGAAGCTCAAAACGCTCTGTTCCACCTTGTGATGTCATAAAGTGGTAGTTTTCAAGTTAACAGCTACCTTTTACCATTTGTTTAGTTTAGATTGGCAATTCCAGGGCTGAAATGATCCAAATGATTCTATGGAGTTTGAAAACGCAGTGAGAACTTCCTGCATTGCCACATGATGCCACAAGGTGGAACAGAGTGTTTTCTGTTTTAGAGAAGAACTAAACACCTAAAAGTGCAGGATTTGTGTGTTAAAAATGTGTGAATGAAACAAGAAATTTCTGTTTGTGTTTTGATGTGGAAACAACATTATAACATAGATCAGAAAATATCGTAATATAGGCCCTTTAATTTGAAAATAACTTTATCAAAGTAACTCATTCACAAATGCAGAAATATGTAAAATCCCTCAGTCGTCCAGAAATGCAGTCGTGGCAGTCGTGGCAGAAATGCATTTGTAGCATTTCTGCCACAAATGCAGAAATGCTATGTTTGGTGTTTCCATGTCTCATTTTTAGGCACCAATACACTCATTAGGACAGTTAAACAGCTCAAATGTTGTATCCTGTGATACACTACTTAAAATACACACATGCACGGTTTGCTTAGCTTATGCTTATTTGCATATTTCAGAGTCTGCTGCATAATAGGCCAATTAATCTGTAGTAGATGAGAAAATAAATACTGATTAAAAGTCAGCTCTTCTCATGGTCCTCCTCAAAGACATAATGTGATTCAGCCACTGGGGAAATATTTTTTTATTGGAAGTTTTACTCTTGGACCAGAGCTGGACTTTCTGTTCAAATCTTATTATACCTGAAATTTGTGGAATAAATGCAATGATTAAAATATGTTAAAATCTACACTTTTCTAACTCTATTTTGCAACAGAAGTTATAGTATGTAATAGTAATAAAGGAAATGTGTACTTACTGCTCTTTGTGTATAAAACACAATTTGTTGTTTTTTAGTATTTAGTATTTTATTCAATATACTCTTTGAGTCAAGACTACTTTAAAATGTATAGCCTCAGTTGCTTGGTTTATAGCTATTTCCCATTAAACTAGTGTTCTTAACGGCACATTTTTCTTTTTATTTTCTATTTACTAAGTAAGGATTATAAACTGCCAAGTGTAATTTAGTGGTCATTTGGAGCAGCTGCATATTTAATTCACAATACAGACCTTTCAAGTCTGGTGAATTCAACATTTTCCAAACCACATAAAGCTGTTCTGATGCTTCTGTATATCCACTAAGACATTTATTTTCTCCTCTGTTATTTCTTCTTAAATTGCATGACTTTTCGATCAATTGGCGGTGCCTTATTTGCGCGGCATAAGCCTGGTAAATAGCCTAAAGACGATTGGGTCAGCTCAGAGCAATCAACCACAGAGAGACGCTGTGTTTGAGCTTCCTATTTAGCAGTGAAAAGCTCCCAATTAGCCCAGCCTAGACACTAAACAGAACCCATGTATGAGCGCTATGCACTATGTCATAGGCTTTTATGTGTGTGTGTCTGTATGTGTCTATGTGTGTCTGTGTGTGTGCAGGGGAAAATCTTTAAAATCTGTATACGCACTCATATCACATCATGGGGATCTGCCTCTTATGTAGACAAAAATCATATCCTAGTGGTGTAAATCATTTATTATTAGAGCAACAAAATTGTTTAAAGGTGCACTATGTAACTTTTCTAGTTGAGGATCTGGTGGCATTGCAGGTGGCGGACCCTCTTCCAGAAAAAAGTTACATATGCTTAAGGTTAGAATCAGTCTCCAGGATAGAAGTGTAAGACAACATGTGTGTGTGTGTGTGTGTGAGTGTGAGAGAGAGTATATGTCTGTGTGCATGTGTGTGGTGATTTCCCCAAAGTGCCCAGATTGAAGAGTGCTTTCTTTTGGACAGGATGATGAAGTGGTGCTCCAATGCGTGGCCTGCATTCAGAAGGAGAACCGCAAGTTGTGCCTGGCCGCCGAGGGACTGGGCAACCGACTGTGTTACCTGGAGCCCACATCAGAGGCAAAGGTACGTACACACACAGACAGACACAGAGAGGAACCCAGCGCTTTGATTTCTAACAGGCAGTACAAGCAGCGTGGGATGTCTCAGCTTCAAATGTCGATCCACATGACAGGTGCTTGTTTTGGCCACCAAGTGTGTTGGCAAGCACGATATATACACCACAGAAAAGTAAATAAAAGGCTATATTGTAATACAGCAATCAGTGACACCAAATGGACTATTTATCTCATTATGGTCCTGGCTTGTGCATATTAGGCTGTTAAAGATGATGTGATAGAAAAAGGGGTGGTTGATATACCACTGCTATTATTGGTATTTTTCTACTGTAGAAGAAGTAGAAGAGATGTGTCTGTATGATTACACAGTCACCATAAAAGTATAACAAAATGTATTATATTTGAGGGTGGGATGGAGGGTTGGGACTCAATATTCTGTTGCAGCCATGGCATCCCACTTTAACACTGTGTTTTCCTATTCACTTGAGCTGCCAAGTCTAAAAAACATACTTTTTTGACAAAGCAAATTTAGACCAAAAATTACAGCAAAAACACATCCAATTTTTCTTTTACTTTCCCTTGGTGCATCTGGGTCACTCCATTTTCCCCCAAACACAGTTATGCCAAACAGCAGCCACTTTGTGTTAGTGGATATGCTCACAAATGTTGATTTTTGACTATATATTTTGTTGATTTTGCTGATTATGATATTAACTCACTCTCAATGGAAAATAAGCCCCGCCCCCGAAATTTTCTGGAGTCCCATTTGGGAATATACATTTTGTTATAAAAAGTTAAATTGTGAAAGTAGGTACAACCTCAGTTCAATTTGTGGGCTTTACTCTAGATTTAAAACTACTGGTAGCTATCCATATTGACTAAAGAAATCTGTATTGTATGATCCATAGTTAGAAGCAGGTCAAATTTAGCATACATATTATCCATGGTGAACAACTGGGTCAGAGGCTCTCCAAATGTGCAACTCTTGGGAGGTGTTCTTGTTTGCAGTTGGTTTCACAGTGAAATATGCTTGAACTGACGATAATGTGCACGGTCCACTTTAAAACATATGCAACTTTATGCCAAACTTCTAAAGACACAGACCTGCAAGAAAAGGTGACAAAACATCATTGCAACAAAATGTGTTCTGTTGATATCATCACGCTGGGGGTGTTCTTCATGCATGTGTATGCCAGAATGTTCATCAGTTACCATGGTGACACAATGCACACATTAGCAAACACTGCCAAAAAGTTTAAGATTGTCTGAAAGGTCAAGAAAAAATACAAAATGGATTTAAACAACACATTTTCAGGAGCATGTGATCAATAAGAGCGATAATGGTCCTGTTTAGGAGTTTGATTTTCAACAAAAAAGAGAGTGAGAGTGACTAACTGAAAAACTGTTGGCTAATGCTAGCTAGCTTGTGACTGTAATGTTATTTGAGAGGGACTTGTTTAACAGCACAGATCAGTTCACCTGTTGCACTTCCAGCTAAATCATTTTTTTATGGTCAGATCGTGTTAAAATAAAACTCAGATTAAAGTCTAACAAAGCCTCAGACAGAGCATGCCTACAGTTAGCATCACACTATAGGGAATGTGGATGGCATCAGCTGCAAAGTATCAATATGAAACTTGACATGTAAGCTGAGTGAGTGAGACTTACTAAATTAATAAAGGAGTTGCAGAAATAAAATACGGAAATGAACTGACCATCATTTAGTCCTTATACCATGAAATATGTCCAAAGTTATACAGTACACATTTATTTTGTAATCAAACAAATGTCACACAAGGCAGTGGACTGGAATGTGGATCTTGTGTAATGAGAGGTTTAGCTCAGTGAGACATGCGCGCCATGGAAACGCCAGAGCAAATGTTGATGTTTTGGTCTAACAGGCAGCAGACTCCAGCCCGGGCACACAGCACTGCTCGTCTTCAAACAGAGACGACACACTCTCATCCCACAGACGAGGCTTTCCCAGTGTAGAGGACATCTCATGGCCATTACAGAAATATACAGTCAACTCTGTGTCGAGTCATAATTCTTAGTTCCAGTGCATTTCAAGATATTATATTGACAGTGCTTCATGTTTTTCTAATTATTACTTTGTTTGTTTGTACCTAATTATTTATGACAGTTTTACATTAAAGATTCTATATTACGCAAAATGGACGCTGTAAGCAATGTTATAATGTTGTTACCTCATCACAAGCATACCTGGAGTGGTAAAACACTTGTTTTAGTAACCCTTTATTACCATTATTACCCATTATGTCTACATCTCCAAAGCTCAAAATGCTCTGTTCCACCTTGTGATGTCATGAAGCGGTAGTTTTCATGTTAACTCCATACGCTTTCACAGCTTTCGTGAAGGTGTATGGAGTTTAAAAACACAGTGGAGCATTTTCTGTATTACCACATGACTTCACAAGGAGTGTTTTCAGTTTAAGAGAAGAACTCAGCCTAAATATGCAGGGTTTGTGTGTTAAACGTGTGTGAGTGAAACAAAACACAACTCCAGATATGTATTTGATGAGAAAACAACATTGTACCATAGATCAGTAAAGGGCTACATCTGTGAAATGTAGACAGAATAATAAACCAGGATAACTTAAAAATGTGTGAATTTAACAAAACACAACTCCAGGTATGTTTTTGAGGAGGTAACAGCATTATGACATGGCTTAAAGCTCACAAAATTGAATTGTGCAGAATACACGACCTTTAAATATTATTTTCTTATCTGTGTGATATGAGTAGTCTAACCTGTTATATGCACTTTAACCCTGTATTTTTAACACCAAATATCAATTAAATTATATTTTAAAAATCTGCTTATCTTTTGGGGTTTTCTCACTTACAGTAAATCTACTCTTTACAAAGTGAGGTACATATAGATTTGCAGATTGTGCAGGGTGCCCTCCTAAAAGCAAAGATTGTTGTTCGATTAAAAGAAACCATCACATACACAAATTCCTCTCTTTAAGGAACTGACTTAAAAAACATGATCACAGGCCTGTATCTGGTTCTAACCAACTGAAAGATGCCTCTGTAACGTCAGCAACACAGTGACATCTTAGATCTTAAGCATCCTCCACATGTGCGTAAGCCTCCTTTCTCTCCTAACAGCCCTCCACAGGACCTCCAGAGCATGATAATATCCCAGTATGACACCCCTGCATGTTTTGATGGATTGTTTTTCATAAACGTTGGCGTAATTGCCCATAGGTTTATTGCACACTTGTATCTACTGACACATCTGCTGCGCATCTAAGTGCAAAGTTTTAATGAGCACAATTGAATTAGATCACATTGTTTGTAATCAGGAGGGTGCACTGTTCAATTCTGTATTAGCGATCCAAATGATGAGCTCGCCGTGAGAGAGAAAATCTGCAAGTGATAGAGCTATTACTTGTCATTGATTGGCTCCTGGAGGGAAACAGAGATGGCCTCACCTCTTCCAGGTCTAATGTGACATTCGTTTGCACTGCTAATGGGCTGTCCACATCGATCCTCTTTTAATTTTGATCTATGATTATGAATCCCTCTGAACAGCTGACGGTGTTTAAAAGTATGCTTTGAATCACCACGTTACCACACATGTATTGCAGTCTTACATATGTGACTTGGCTATACAGCTACATGAATTAAATTATTTTAAAGGATACGATAGCACCTGCAAGAGATGTACCAATCCAGGTTTTTCTGTTCCAATACCGATGGCGATACTTTGGCTATAAGTATCTGCCGATACCCGATATCAGCCGATACTAGGGCAGAGATTGAAAATATCATTTTTGTCCTTTAAACAGAAGCAGCCTATTGTAAACGTGTTTTGTAACTGTCATTTATCATTTAAAAATAATTACAGAACAAATTTGTGAAAATACAAGTTTAATATTATACGTTTCGTGCCAACATTGGCCAGCAAATCATCTTATTACACTCATTTATAGACCATATTGGGATACTGGCTGGACTGATATCTTGGAACCAATATCTGATCCAACAAAATGTTCAATATTGGCGCCAATATCCCATACCAGTATCGTATCGGTGCATCCCTACAAGAGATAAAGCATAGAATCTATTTTTTCCTAGTCAAATATAAGCACATTTTCGTTTTGGACAATAAGTGCTCTGCTATTTTCGTTTTTATCATGACAAACACTTTATTTATACCCATTTGATTACAAATACATGTCTTTCACAGTGGAGCACACACTACCCAGGGAGAATCTGCAATAACACAGATAGCGCATGTATGCAGACTCTGCTTTTCAAAGATTGCAAGTCAACCCCAGCTCTGTCCACTCTGCAACTCTCATACCTATATATATTTTGAATCAAAGGTATTGACATTGTTAGCAAAGATGTTTTCTGTTGTTTTTAACTGTTCATTCCAGCCCTCATACTCTTACTCCACCAGTTTGTTGTTTATGTGTTGCTTCTGATCCTTTCACCCAATATTGAACGGTAATTACCCCTGACATGTGTGATGGATGCTTTCTATCCAGCACTCAGTCTTCATTGCATGGCATTTTTATGAAAAGCCAGCGCACTACCTCTGAGATCAAGAACAACTAAATCACAACAAATCCATGATGGCACTTTTGGGGGTGAGCTAAATTAGATTCCTTCTTATTTCTTATTTTCGTAAGCCTGTTACCGGATAGAAATCTAGACAAAGTGAGGAAGTGCTTGATTTAAAGTACGCATGGTTCAAACGCAGCATCAATCAGGCTGAGAGGGGCAGTTTGATTGTGATATATGACCAGGCTACTCCCTCTTGTCACTGTGTCCACTGAAGGGGACCTGATTATCCTGCCTAACATAGTGGCGTTTGTGTGTAACCTTTTATATCTAGGAAAATGCTTTTCAATTTTGAGGAATGTTTTCTTACACAATACATAATTTGAAGGCACATTATGTAACTTTTCTTGGGCAGGGTCCGCCACAAGCTAGACTTCATGGAGACGTTATTGCTTTACCTATAATATTACACATTATGGCATTAAATTTATTTCCATGGAGACAAGCTGGTGGCACCACTAGGTAATTAAAGGGTCCATATTACACTATTTTCTGATCTGCTATAATGTTGTTTCCTCATCACAAACATACCTGGACTTGTTTTGTTTTGTTTCATTCACACATGTTTAACACACAAATCCAGCATATTTAGGCTGAGTTCTTCTCTCAAACAGAAAACACCTGTTCCACCTTGCGATGTCACTTGGTAATACAGGAAGTGCTCCACTGTGTTTTTAAACTCCATGCATCATTTGCAATTTCAGCCCTGGAATTGCCGATCACTACTGAACTAAAGGTAGAAGGTATACTCCAAAGGGATAAAATCTCCATGGAGACAAGCAGGTGACAGCCCCCTTACTGGAAAAGTTACATAATGTACCTTTAACTGCATTTTTTTCCATTATGCAATTGGTTGTAAAGTAAACGTTATGGTACAAACCCAGAGTACTGATGTAATAAAACTGCCTGAATGCTTTCGTAGTGCTCTGGTTGACAGGAGTGGACACCCTTAACCCCCCCTCGGGCTCTTAACACTTCACACAACTCCCTTTTCTGCAGTTAGGGTCAAAGGTCAGCTGTTAGCGAACCAATGAAGCGAGGGTAAGGCTAGGTTACGTCCCTATAGACACGTGCTGTATGAGGATGTATGGTTAGTATTTAGGTTTACTTTGCTTGCAAATTCACCTACAAAAAGTTGCAGTGTATACCTACGGTGGCCGAGAGGTGCAACCCAAATTTACAAACTGTAAAACAAAGTATCCATCCATCCATCTTCTCCCGCTTAATCCGGCTGGGTCGCGGGGGCAGCACGCTGCCCATTACTCTGTGCACCAAAACAAAGTATTCAGTGGTAATCCTATGATGCTTATAGATGTAAATGACAATACTATAAGGCGCCATAAGGAACAAGTTATGAGAAGAGATGATTTGTGGGTGTGCAAAATTAGCCTGGTCAACCAAATGGATACAGTGCCATAGCAAAACGTTATGCGTAGGTTGAAAAGTAAAATCAGTAACAATATTCCCATCTAATCAGAACAGCATATATTGTGAATTCTAATTACTTGCATTGGTCATAATTTTTTGGCAAATCACATTATTTAACTACTAATCTCTGTCCATTCACCCAGACAGTCAAATCCAATGTGCAGGAGATGAGTTTTTAATGTTACATTATTGTGAGAAGAAACATAGCTTTATGAAATCACACTTTTTAAATGATAAATGAAAGTGACAACATTTGTGAGTTAGAGTTTTACTCTTATATTGTGAAATATCCTGTTTAATGTCTACATATGAGGAAATGTGTTGTTCTCTGTGGATAGAATTATAAGGTGGCTCGTCTTTTATTTTGTATTTTTTTTTTTTTATGTAGTTGATTTTTTTTTCATTGTCTTCCTTAATAAAATAAATAAACACAAAAAGTAATGCCCTCCCCCCACAACATCCCTCACACACACACGCACACGCACACACACACACAGAAAATACATACAAAAATCCAAGTAATAATGCCTATAGTATATAAATTTAATAAAAATAACAAAAAATAAAGTAATAGTAATAAAGTTGGCTAGTCTAGCTGAAAATAAATAAATAAATAAATAAATAAGCATCAGATTGGCACTAACTGGGTTCTACAGAGTTAGCATTGAGGCTAGAACTGTCTGAATGAACCAGTTTTGGACCTTTGGATGCTCAGTAAAGAGGCCAGCGGAGGTGTTTACGTTGCGTCGTTTATCTCACAGCTCTGCCTCACACTTCACATCTATCTCCCCATTCTGTCACTGTATTTTCTCCCATGCTTCTTGTTTTGGCCTGCTTTTCTATTTGGGCATTTGTACTTTTCATTATCCCCTCATAAAACTCCACACTGGACTTGGCTTATTTAAGTGCAGACTGACCTGAGTACACTTAATCTATTTTTAAAGCATGTTTTAATGAATATCGCCCACTCAATTAAGACAACCTCGCTTCAGGAGTGTTGAAAACGCATGACTCGGCATGATTTTTATGAGTGAGTACCTAATCCAAATATCCCCTATGGAGCAATTTCAACATACGCCTCATATGTGGTAATGTTTTTCGCTTTGGTTGCACTATTTTTTCAGGCACTTAATCAAAATTGGAGTTGATGGGAGACTGGTTGCCACGGCGATTCTTTCGTAATAGGTGCTTGGGTTAATGAGAGCGCAGATGCAGGTGTAATGGTCATGAAGGTGTTGAAAAGGCTGGATCAGAAAGTTTTATTTTGGTAAATTTGGTGAATTTCAAATCACGTACGGATGGTCTTGAGATCTAGAAACAGCACGGCAATGGAAAGAAATTATTATATTATTTACTATATATCTGCTACCTGCTTGTCTCCATGGAGATGGTATTATTTGGTCTGAAATGTTTCACAGTGTGACATTAAACTTCAATCTTCAATTCGCTCGATTATGGGTGTTTTTATTGGCCATGCTTTGCACAGAGCTGACCAGTATCTTGATCTGGTGGCATCTCCTGCTTGTTTCCATGGAGATAGTTAAGTTTAATACTATACTGTGAAACATTCCAAGCAAATCAATTACATCGTCATGGAGACAAAAATGTACACAGAAAAGTTACATAGTGCACCTTTATGGATTCAGTGACTTGGACATGAATTAACTGCACTTGTTTTATGTTTAATGCTTTGACTGCTTTCATATTACACAGCATCCAAACTATCTTGCACATTTTAAATCTGTTTCTTCTTTTTTTCCATAGTATGTCCCACCAGACCTGTGCATCTGTACCTTTGTGCTGGAGCAGTCCCTGTCTGTGCGGGCTCTGCAGGAGATGCTGGCCAAGAGTGGACAGAACAGCGAAGGGGTGAGTTTTATTTGTATTTTTATCCATCATATGCACTACCTGTTGTTTAATGTTCAATAGAAAGCTTAGTATTTTGTAACATTCAGTGACTCCTAAGTGGATTACTGCAGACATGCCCCATTCCAGTGGCTTTGGGCCTGCAGGTGCGCACCCTGCTATGGCTCAGTGAATATAAATGACTCTAGAGGTAATTCCTTGGCATTGTGCAGCTGTTATGTGTATGAGAATTGAACTGGTGCTTTCAAATGCCAAACAGCTTGTTGCAGACTTGTATATGTTTTGAACAAAAATCAATGAACAAAATCCTCCTTTTTTCTTTTCCTTTTATGTAGGATTGATCTTTTTTTTTTTTATATGAATTACTTCTGGTTTATTTAAAGTGAATGAAAACAGTAAGTGAGTGATAACAGATTTGTGTATTGTACATGAAGGTAACATTTCAAGTAAAATTTGAAAAGCTTCTAATTTCTTTATATATTTAAAGGTCCTATATTACACAAAACTGACTCTTGTGAGCTTTAAGCCATGTTAGAATGTTATGTTACATCCTCAAAAACACCTGGAATTGTGTTTCGTTTCATTCACACGTTTGAGTAATCTTGGTTTATAAGTCTGTCTAAATCGCCAAAGCTCAATACTCTGTTCCACCCTCTGATGTCATGAAGCGGTAGTTTTCAAACTCCTTTTATCTTTAGTAATGAAATTTAGTAATTTTAGTAATTTAGTAGGGGAACACTTGTGTATTACTGCATTATAACATAGATCAGAAATAGCGTAATATTGGCCCTTTAACATTTGGACAGTCTAATCCATACAAACTAATTTCTTATCCAGTTTTCCATAATGGGACCATGTAACCTTTAACTACGATGTGGTAATAATCAATATTCACCCAGTGTTGTGCGTAATGTCCTTTATCAAATGTCACAAATGTGTAACTCATTTGTATCTCTATTCTGTGTGTAAATTCTCCATCCTCTCCACTGTAGACACGCAGCCTGGATCGACTGGTATGTCCACCATTTCAACCCAGTCCCAGTTGATACTTTGCAGTGACATCACGCTGGGGGTTTTCTACTGTATGTGCATCTGTACTGACAGCAATGTTCAGTTACCATGGAGACACAGTGCACCATTAACCAACACTTGTCAAAAAGGTTTTAAGATCGGCTAAAAACACAAAATGGATTTAAACCAAACATTTTCTGTAGTCTGTGATCAATATGATAAGTTCATGGTCCTGTTTAGCAAGAAGCTCAGAGCTAGTTATCTTGACTGTAATGTTATGTGTGAGAGACTTGTTTAAGCGCACAAATCATCTTACCTGTTGTAATTCCAACCAAGTCAGCTCTTCCTAGTCAGACTGTGTGAAAAACAACTCCGATTATAGTCTAACTTGAGTAACAGCGCTTCAGACAGAGTAGTGCTTTGAGTTAGCTTCACACCCCCAGAGAATGTTGATGACATCAGCTGCAAAGTATCAATACTGCATGACCACTAACACAACCCTTAACTCATTCTTTACCACCAATGTGTCCAGTTAAACATGACCAATCTATTACAATCCACGGGTTATGTAAATTTGAGGGCCCCTGCTCTGGAAAAACAGATGAATGTATGGATTTTTCTCACACCCAAGGCAGTTAGATGTGTGGAGAAGGCCTGAACAACATGACAAAGACAAATAACATACTCTATAGACTTCCTATTAGTGTTTCCTAGCTCCATTTCTCACATGAGTCTCTTTAAACGACTGGGGACATTATGCAGGATTACTGTCAGATTAGCAGAAGTCTGTAGTAGTCACAATAATTACTATATTGATTTACTGTTTAAAGCGATAAATCAATATAATTTTGACTTCATTTGGAGGGATTATAACTGTTGCAAATATAAATGATAGTTTTACACAACGCAAGAAACAATATGTGGAGAAAAGTTGAAAAATATGTTGAAAATTACAGTAGAAAGTTCTAATACACTGATGATCACACTAGGGAGAATTCTATCCTAAATTTCTGTGTAATTTACACGCAAGAAACACATTTTTTGGGATATTTTAAACAAAAAATAAAGTTTTCTTGTATTTGTATAATCATAATTAATAATAATAATATTTTTCTGCATACATTGAAAGAGTTTTGCTAGGTAACAGTTATGAATTCCCTAGTGTTTTGTCACAATTTACAACCAGGAAGTACAATTTTAAACCTTGGGAAAACGATGTTAATATTTTTGCAAAAGTCTTAAATATAATGATCTTGATTGTGTTTTACTAGAATGAGTAGTCCAACTTGCCTTTAGGCACTTTTATATATGAAAGCTGTGTACTTTTTCTTTGCACCAGTGGGACATTTTTGGTTATTTTTTTGGCTATATGAGCAAATTTAAGCCCTAAACGGTTGCATTAATAATTCTATGACTCATTACAGATGAAAACTCACTACTAAAGTCATTCTGCTGTTTATTTATTGCAGCATGATTCTAACAATATTGTAGATTTTGAATAGTTTTTGTGGTTTAACGCTCTTAAATTAGTTATCAATATTATCATTTATCGTCAATATTTACTTCATATATCACACTTCATTGTTATTTGTTATCATGTCAGGCCTAGACTTGCCTGAAGATGTAGAGAGGAATGTTTCAGTATTGCATGTATGTTAGTTATGTAATACAACCTTTGCGTATATGGTTGTATTTTATGTGCTATAAAATGCAAATGGGCCCTGATTTTATATGTTTCCTCCCACAAGAGTTACTGCCTGTTACCAGCTCCACCCACAACAACATAACCTCTTAATGTTATCATAAAAAGTACTTTGGTGATTTCCCACTGGAGAGCACTACTGTTTAATGTCATATTGAAGTAAACCCTATTGAAGTTGCCTTTAGCCTTTAACTCTTATTTTTTATGTTTACACTACATAATTAACAATATAATAATTTCACTTGCTTGTTTTTGTGTATCTGCTAAGAACAAACACACTAATTGCGATATCTAATTTATAATCTAATTCTAAAGCCTATATTATATGAGAATGTGTTTTGGGGGGTCCGCCAGCTTCTTGTCAATAGCTTTGACTGCAGTTTATTGCATTAAACATATTTTGCATTGTATTTTATTGCAAGTGTTTGTTTTTTTTATTTATTTTAAAAAACAGCGGGTTCCCCTCTCTAAAGATCTGAACTGTAACTTGGCTTGGTGGCATCAAACGCTGGTCATAATATAGATAGACAAGTTTAAGTTCCAGGCAAAGCAAACACACCTCTATGGAGACTGACAGTTGACGAACTCTCTAATAGAATACCATACCATACTAACTTAATATATAAAGCACTTTAAAAACTTTACAGCTGGCCAAAGCGCTTTACATAAACATAGAATAGACAAGGACAATCACAGTCAAAGTCACAATACAACTACTAAAAACATAGAAACAATAAGATATTCAAGTTAATTAACAACAAGAAATGTACATCTCACTTGTTAAAAGTGAAAAGATGTGCGTTAGAATGGTGGTTCCTTTAATTTGACCAAATTCCCACTAATGCTACACTTTCATGTGCTGTTGCTGGACTCATTTTCACTCTGTACTAACTTGACCAGCATTGGAGCCTTGCAGCGGACTCTCTGGGCCAAGTCAAGAGCATTGGTTCCGCTGCTTCTCTGGGGCTTGTGTGAGCTCTGGCTGGGAATTAAGAGTCTCAGCATAGAGAATCATAAGATTAAATGCTAAATTACAGCCCCTGCAATGTTAACTGGTGCACTGACCCTGCCCCTGCTCTCATCTCTCCCTTTCATAGCATCTACAAGAAACATATACTTGTAGAATTTACTTGCCATATATTTTATAAGCTTCTCTTTTATCATTACGCATCTTGTTTTCCTTTATTCCAGCACTTTAGAAGCCTGGATGGGCCATTTTTACAGTGCATTCTCTCCTCTTGCATTTATCTGTTTTCGATATTGTGCGACGATTCATCATTTCGCCGGGCCAGACTGAAATGTCACCAGAAGGAGAGCCATTAAAGAGGAAACAGAAGTTGAATATGTCTCTGAGCTGAGCGGCCCAGAATCAATACATCTTCAGAACAGATGGACTTATCAATAGACAGCGGCTGGAGTGTGGAGAGGGGCGCTAGTTTGGGACACTTTAGTGAGAAGACACAAAAAGACAAAAGAGGAGGTGTAAGGACAACATAGGAGCAGAAAGAGTAAATGTCACACTGTGTATCCAACTGAAGAGGGTAATGTGGTGAGTCCAGTGGTACTGAGGCGTTAGAATCTCAGGGAAAGATTAGATTCAGTTTTACTTCGGATATTGATGTGTGGGTTGCATTAAAGGTGCACTATGTAACTTTTTGGTTGGGGGTCCGTCACTTATATGTCATTGCTCTGCCTGGAATGCTCCACAGTATGACATTAAACAGCACTACGTTACATTTATTAAATTACAGGTGGTTTTATAGCTCAAAAATACCTAGAAAAACAGGTATTCTAACTGTGAGCGGGGTTGCCTCTCCACAGATCTGACCTGTAACTTGGTCTGTTTTGGTTTCAATGATAGAAAGGTTTAATACAATACTGTGAAGCATTCCAGAGAAAGCAATAACATCTTCAGGGGGAAAAACAACAAAAAAAATTCTAGAAAAGTTGCACAATGCACCTTTAAGTAAGTAAATAAGAAAGACTTTATTTATAGAGCACCTTTCACAGATTAAAAAAAACACAAAACAACAATAAACAACATGTGCAAAAACAGAGGAATTACAGACACAGTCAACTAAAAGCTTATCTAAATAGAAGTGTCTTGAGCTGCTTTTTAAAAGAGTCTGTAGAGTCTGCCTCACGGAGGGCTAGGGGCAGGGCATTCAATAATTTAGGGGCCACAGCCTGAAAGGACTGGCCCCCCCGTGTTTGGGTCTTTGGGAACATCAAGAGGACCTGACCAGAGGACTGGAGGGTTCGGCCTGAGGTGTAGGGGCGCTCACTGATGTGCTGGGGGCGCCTGTCTATTTAGAGCTCTGTAAGTTAAAACCATGATTTTAAAATCAACACAGATCTTAACAAGAAGCCAGTGCAGTGAAGATAAAATTGGTGTTATGTGTATTCGCCTGTTATCTCCTGTTAAAAACCTTGCAGCCGTGTTTTGTACAAGTTGCAGCGGCTTAAGTGTGGGTGCGTTAAAACAAGTAAAAAGAGAATTACGAGATGAAATAAAAGAGTGAACAATCTTCTCAAGACCAACATTTGATAAAATTGGTCTCAGTTTAGTGATGTTCCGTAAATGGTAAAAACAGTTTTAACCACTTGGCTGCAGTGACCCTCCAAGGACACTGATTTGTTCAACAACACCTTTAAGACGATTATTCCATTAGCATACGTAGGGTATCATAATCTGACTGATCTGACTGTAGCTATAACAAAAGGTCTATGAGAACAAAAATATGGGAGGTTTACTGGTTTGATATAGACTGTTTTCAGTAAAATTTTGTCACAAATAGCTGCTTTTAATATGTACCCTGAGAGAAAAAACACAATGTTCCTTTTTGCACTCAGATACAGTTGAGTGCAAATGAGATAAATAAAAAATGTATGACAATTACATTTTATTGTCAACATTTCATTTGCTTCAGCTTTAATTCTTATTAGAAGACACATAAATGTTATTCTTTTCATTTCATTCCTAGCTTACTTCTCTGCTGTTTAGTCTTATAGCTGACCTGTCTCAGGTCTGGTTCCTCCCACACACTTGAGCACAGTGTCAAGTGCAGCTCCACAACAGGAGACACCTCTCTAAATTGTTAAGAGGATGTCACTTGTGGTCAAATCTTTACTGCCACTGTACAACAACAAAGCCTCTTAGCTACGTCTAAGAGCCTTTTTCGGGTTTTATGGTTCACCAGGCTAAGTGTGATAGTGTTTTGCTCATTTGCCCCGTCAGTGTATTGGATGTGTGGTGCAGAAGAATTCGTATTGTTGTATTGTACTTTTTTCTCTGTACACCATGCATTGCAGTAGGAGTGCTGTAAAAGCCGTGGGGAACTGTGGCTTTATTGGTTGTGGTGATTGCAGTTGGATGTGCCTCAGCGCATAAAGCTCAGAGCATTAGAGCGATGTAGCACTAGCAGCAGCACAGTGGAGACCAGAAGCCAGTACTGCAGTCTGCACCATGACAGCAGCCCACCTATTGTCCCTGACAGCCTGTCCCGGGGTACACACACACACACACACACACACACACACACACACACACACACACACACACACACAGACATGCACTTGGACTGGGACATGCAAAGTGCAGCTATACACACAAAATGCAAACATGTAAACACAAAACATGAATATTGTAATATACTGCAACTGCATAATGTATGTTAGATAAAGAGACATATTTTAGTGGACATGGGTTTAAACTTACATATATGGGTCAAAAAACATACAATTTACTCCAAAAAGCAATGTAATGTTCCAAACTTGTATATATATGGAACATGTTTTCTTTAAAGGTGCATTATGTAGCTTTTCTGGTGGAGGGTCTGTCAGATATTTTTCTTCTTGAAAATGTTATTGCTTTGTCTGGAATGTTTCAGTTTGATATTAAACCTTTCTGTTTTCACCAAAACAGACCAAACAGAAGTTACAGGTCAGCACTATGTACAGGCAACCCCGCTCACTGTCAGAATGTAGGATTTTCTAGATATTTTTGAGCTATAAAACCACCTGTAAATGAATAAATGTAAGGTAGAGCTGTTGAATGTCATACTGCGAAACATTCCAGGCAGAGCAATGACATATCCATAGAAACAAGCAGGACCCTCAGAAAAGTTACACAGTGCAGCTGCCAATACAATATGTTACATCAATATGCACATTTGAAGGCATATAATGTGCTCCAAAAAGGCAAATCCTCAGTAAAAATGTAAAGCCAGTATTCTGTCCTCCCACATGATGTAGTCAGACCATGTAAAATACTGAGAAAAAGCTGCCTGAGATAGCCTTATGATAGTCCTGTAGTGCTAGTGCTGTGCAATGGACAGTGTATATTTAGCCTCTTTTATGAGTTCCTTAAAAAGACGCTTACAAAAAAGGCAGAGGCTAGCAAAGTGAAAAGTGCTGTGGAGGACTAGCGCTGCTCTTAAAAATAACACTTTTTCTTACCTTTATGCTTCCTAGCGGCTCATAAGGAAGGTGAGTTTCTTGCCTAAACTGAAAACAACTCCAAAAACAAGCCACTACGTTTTCAATTCTATTAAACACCCTCTTGCATCTTTGGTGGAGATTCCATTTGTGCATCGTAGTGCCCTAAATGCAATGTGGACGCTCCCTTTGCATTGGATGGTAGTCGTGCATCCTTCCTTTTCTACCTGTGGAAAGATGAGTCCTTTAAAGTGCATGGATACAGGAGACACCATCTTCTTTTTTGGCAAGTCCGATCTGATTGCATGTCTTTTTTTCCCCTCGAAAGCTGATTGGTAACGTTGATGCTGTATTTTTGTAAACGTGGATTTTATGTCATAATAATATATATTTCTGATTAAATATGTATAAATTATGTCTCTAGGCAGCACACAGCGGCGGACACAAGACCCTTCTGTATGGACACGCCATCCTCCTTCGCCATTCCTTCAGCTCTATGGTAAGAGATGTGCACTTTACTACCAATGCAATCTAAACAGGATTAGCATAGCCTAGCAGTATTATACATCATTAGCCTTTGACACTGGCGGAGATATGACATTGTGGACTGCGATTCTGGTGTTCATTGCAGTACCTGGCCTGCCTGAAGACATCACGTTCACAGACAGATAAGCTTTCATTTGATGTGGGCCTGCAGGAGGATTCCACAGGTGAGTAGACTCTGTCCGACCCTTTTATTTGAACAGATTGCTTTTTGCTCTCCATGCCTGTGTCTTAGTTCTTTGTCTTCCTCCTCTTTGTTCCTTCTTCACCTCCTTCTTCTCCTCCTAATCTCCTCCTTCTCTACCTCCTCCCCCTTCTCCACCTCCTTTTGCTCCACCTTCCTCACCTCCTCCTTCTCCACTTTCTGCACCTCCTCCTGTTCCTTCTCCTCCTCCTCCACCCCTCACTTTATTTTGCTCTCGAGTCTGTCCTCTTCTCAGTTCATATTCCCCCATGGAGCTCTTTGTAGACATACAGTGAGGTTCCATTGTCAGCACTGATTACATCTTGCTGGCACATTTGATACGCTTGTTGTGGTATCCTGATAGCAAAGACCAGCTCCTCATTGTGTATGAGACAGGATTTATGCCCATGGTGTCTCATTACAGCTGTTGCATGACAAGAGACAACACTATGTACGGAGCAATTGTCTGTTTTTTCAAGTTATTTGGGTCAGTAAGCACAGAGTTAGTCAACTAAGTACACATAATAACATTGCTATTCTATATATAAATGTAATATAACCCTTGTTTCAGTCAAGTCAGCATGAGGGGCCAGTGTTATAAGTAGTAGTGGAAATGAATTGAGAATTACTTAGTTAAGTTAGTATTCACAGTAATTTCTGATGTCTAGGATTTGATGAATATATATTTAAAGATATAAATAAATAAATATTAATCATATTGATTTATTATGATTTTCTATTTTATTGTATTTTGTATCATTGAAACAAATTCAAGTGGCTTTTCAGTATTGATTTAATGTAATCAGTAACAACAGCCTTTCAGTCTTCAGAATATCATCACATTTTTCTCCCAAGTCTGAACTCTAACCACATGAGAACTGGCTGTGGTTCTATCCATTAAAAACAACTAACCATATCATTCTTCTTGACGCCTAGGAGAGGCGTGCTGGTGGACCATTCACCCAGCGTCCAAGCAGAGATCTGAAGGAGAGAAAGTGCGCATTGGAGATGACCTCATCCTGGTCAGCGTGTCCTCGGAGAGATACCTGGTGAGTTTGTGTTCAAATACAGTTGTTGAATCCTTGCGGTTGCTGTTATGTTGATTTGTGCATAACTCAGAGGTCTCAGCGGGGCATTGGACCAGCTTCTCCTGATGTGACAACATTTCAGATTATGCCAATCCTGTTACCAGCCGCTTTGCTCCATGACCTTTCTCCACCCGGGGACAGAAATCCTATTAAATGCTACAACCAACAGTTTTTTTTTTTCCTTTGGTCAAACTGAGAATGTAAAGCTTTGAAAATGATCATGTGTTGACTTGTGCTGGTGTATTTAAAAGTGCTGTTATCATCCTGGTCACATTCCTCTGCCTGCTGTCATTAATCACTATTAAATCCCCTCTATAATACTTCTCCATCTGACCGTCACGCTCCCTGTCTCAGCATCAGTGGCACAGAGCTGTAGGACACCTCACTGTGATGTGTGGAGCAGACAGCCGCTCGCTTGGGTTTATCCAGCCACATTATGAAAGCCCTGGACACATGACCACTGTCGCTTATAGTCACCAGTGTCAATCTGCAGTCTGTTCTCACTCTCATCCATCAGCAACAACAAAGCACCCAAGGGCCCCTCAGGGCTCCTGGGGGACGTGATGATCAGAACACAGCTGCCATCTACATGTGGCATATTCTCACACACACGGACAAAATTTTCATAAACATCAAGTAAATGTCATCTGTCAGTTTTATGTGTGGTACAGTGATATGCTGTAATAGGGACACCACTGATGCAACATTTCACTGTGTATGCTAGTTGCTCTTATTGTTTATTAAATATGTTTTGCACTATTTTCATTCTTGACAGCACTTATCTATCTCCAATGGCAACATCCAAGTGGATGCCTCCTTCATGCAGACTCTGTGGAATGTCCACCCCATCTGCTCTGGGAGCAACATAGAGGAAGGTAATTTACAGATATATATTACAGATATATTACAGTATAGTGCCAGCAGCAAATCATTTGTGGAGTGCTTATCATTTTTAACAACGTGTTTCATTTTTTGCTGGGTCATCTAATTATACATACATCTGCTGGAGGTTAAAATCAAGTGTATTCCAACAAGACATCTCATTTGACTTCTTCTTATTTGCCTCGGCTCTGAACTGCAGATTTTAGAGATACAGTATGTGCATACATTCTCTGTCCTCCCTCACTGTTACAGGCTACCTACTCGGGGGTCATGTGATGCGCTTTTTCCATGGACACGATGAGGTGGTGACCATCCCAGGATCGGATCAGAGCGAGGAGGAGCAGAGGTGAGAATCACAGCAAGTGTCATATAGAATAATGAGATTACACTGCAGCAATAGGGGTCATTCTTTGGTACTATACTTATGTAGACTGACCTGTGATCTATAAATATCTGTATATATAACAATCCTGTTCTATAAATAGCCCTGTGTCCAGCCTGATCCAAGTATCTCTGTGGAGCTGGAAGGGCTGTGGTTTTATTTTTAACCATACATAGTTTTAACCATCTCAGATTAGACCGGGCACAGAAAAAACAGAACAGACAGCATGAAGTGGGTCAAAACCATGGGTGACGGGCGCACACACTTGGCCAGGTGCCAGGAGGTGCATGTTCCTCCCACACACCCATTTACTTACACACAAACACTCTCACAACACATTCACATACAACACATACACTCACACACAAGACACACAGGGGCTATTTTTAGAACAGTGCTCACTGGTGAATGGGGGGCAGGATTAGACACCAATTTCCAGCGTTTCTCCTGTTGTTGTCCTTGAAATTCCAAAGTATGATTTATTCAGGCCATATTTTCATTTGGAGCAGATCAAACACGTTGCACCACGCCAGCAGAAGGCACGACAAGCGATTTCTTCTTATCTTCCAACCCAGTCACCCGTATCTAGACAGTGTAGCTATGGGTTATCAGGGCGCCATATGAGGGATGTGGTGCTGTGTGTTTGTTTCTGTGAGATGGAGATGAACCTGACAGATGAGAGAGCAGGGATGTGTCCAGAATGAATGACCTTCACTGTATCAGGGTGAGGTGTATGTACATGCCTAGACATACGCTGTCCACTCATGGTTCTGTGGCGTCCCCAGGATCATCAACTATGAGACGGGTAAAGCCGGCGCCAAAGCCAGGTCCTTGTGGAGGCTGGAGCCGCTCCGGATCAGGTGGGGTTGGTTTCCTCTCTGATGTTTCTTATCTGTTATCACTATACAAGGCCATCAATACAATATGTTTGAGCATTAGAATCCCCACATAAAAATGGATTAACTTAGAGATGAAAAGACACAAATGTATATATGTTTCTCTTGTCTCTATTTCATCAAAAATAATGGAGTACTAATACTTACATACTTAGAATAATTCCACCATTAATACACAACATTCAGAGATGCTTTACTACTAAATCCATCTACTTCTACCATCTAGTAATAGTTTTATTCCAAAGTAAATTCATGCTAAATTTTAAAAAGTAAAATGAGCATTTAATAAAAGATCGATTTCAGTTATCAGTTGGCAATATTAGACAGAAAACTGGCATGAATATCACAAGCTTGAACTTGCACCTGTTTTTCAAACGTATTCTAGAAAATTGCATAATTATTGAGATATTTTCCCTGTTTGCTTATTATCCTGTTCAACCACATGGCACGATAGATAATTAACAGCTGGCAGTCATGTTTAGCTCAACTAATTAGCCTGTAATAGAGTTCCAGGGCTTATGAAATTCTCTGCTGTATTTGTTAGTATGTATTTACTTAAATCTGTGTGTCTGATGGTGACTTTGGCAGCTGGAGCGGAAGCCACATCCGCTGGGGTCAGGCCTTCAGGCTGAGACACCTGACCACCGGACACTACCTGGCCCTGACCGAGGACAGAGGGCTGGTACTACAGGACAGAGAGAGGTCTGACACCAACGCTACAGCCTTTTGCTTCAGAGCATCTAAGGTACACCCCCTGATGTGGACAAAACAAAGATATGACTGTTAGCTACAGGTGCTTCAGTCAGTGAAACTGCTCTTGAAGAACAAGGGTCAGACCGAATCCAGGCACGTTAGAAAAACATATGAGGAACAAGGAAAGTGCAGTGGTCTTCATCACAGCTTACATCAAATCATAAAAGCTGTGGCATGGGTGTGGACTTTGAATAGGACCCTCCAATAGCAAGGACAAATGTTAATTGCAGATAACAAGCGGTTGAAATAAAAAATAAAAAAAGCATAAAATTACAGAAAAATAAAAAGCATGGTTTGGAAAAAAAACAGTACCCACTGGAACACCAACTTTTTTAATATATAACTCATCCTCAAAAATAAAACTATTGTTATGAATAACTCATCCAGGACTTTCAGGAAGGGTGTCCTTGGGCTCCTTGGGCAACAGAAAAAAGGCTACAAAAACAGGTGTTGAACTATTTAAAAATCAAATTCATTATCATAATAATTTTCATGTCAAATGCTTCCTGTAAAAGTGTATCTAGTTAGCAGAGGATTGGTAAAAAAAAGTCTTGATACTGATAGTGTCGTGATATTGTCTCGTACTGAGGATATACAGGATTTACGTGTATATATACCTGTAGTATATACCTGTATATGTTCAGTATTGTATGCATTAGACAAGATTTGTTTTCTTTGTGGCATTTGTTTTGGCTTCTGTCTGCCAAGGTCACTACAGCAAACCATGTGTCTCTAAGTGGCAGTGATTTGCATAATGTAATTTGTAATTTGGCAAGGTTAAAAACAAGTCACCAGCAAAAAAAAACAACAAAACAAACTGTGGATAGAAACAAAGCTGCTGTATCCTTTCATTAATCACAACAAATTCAGTGGCATTGAATGTGATCTTTCACTAAGGACTAACCAAAAGGAACTAAGCTGCTTTTAATACAATGACCTTTGAACAATAAACACTGTAGTAAGAAAATCTCCAGTAATATTAGGTAAAACTACAGTGTGTCTTTACTATTACCAAACATTACACACACATTCTAATTTAAACTCAAACTAGGGCAGAACTGAGACAAGAATTGAACAGGGAACATTAGTCTTAAATCTTATTCCTTTATAGAAGAATCCTGTGATGAGTTTTTGCAGCAGTACAATTTTGTTTTTTATTTAGAGAAAGTAAACATTCATGTAACGCAGTCAACCAATCCACTGTTTTGATTATCATTTCCTCGTGTGAATCCGAATGTAGTCGGCTAACAAATAAATATAGTTGTAAATATATATAAAAACAGGAATATATGGTAGAATATCATGTACATCGCCAGATTATGAAATTCAATCATGACTATCAGGCCTATTCTTTTTTCCTCACATAGTTATAACTGTATTATCAAGATCCAGGTAGGCTCTCCTCTCTTTGCTCTATCCCTGATATACACTTTTATAGCCCCCTGTCATGTGTTTGACTGGTTTTAATGGGAGCACATCTCCAGGCATGTTGCACTTACCCATGAACATTTACTCTGACAGCTTTGACACGTTTGCTCCCTTCTTCCCCGCGCAGGAGAAACTGGAACAGAGCCCCAAGCGGGACATCGAGGGCATGGGGGTGGCCGAGATTAAATACGGGGACTCTCTCTGCTTCATTATGCACGTGGCCACGGGACTCTGGCTCTCATACCAGGCACCTGATGTGAAGTCTGCCCGCCTAGGCCCCCTCAAGAGAAGAGTGAGTATACACAATCACTGCCCTGTCCCCCTCCTTACTGTATCGCTAAAGGACCCATATTATGCTATATTCAGATCTATGTTATAAAGATACATGGAGTTGTGTTTTGTTTCATTCACACAAGTTTAACTCACAAACCCTGTATATTTAGGCTGAGAAGACACTCTGTTCCATCTTGTGATGTCATGTGGTAATACAGGAAATGCGCCGTTGTGTTTTTAAACTCCATACCCTAGAATTATTTGGATCATTTCAGCCCTGGAATTGCCAGTCTCTACTGAACAAAATGTAAAAGGTAGTTGTTAACTTGCTGCTACACTATACTCTTTATATAGTTTTTAAAACATGTCTTTGTGAAATTACAACTGTAGTTGTAAAAAAGTGTAAAAAAAAGACTCCAGGAAGATTAGATGGCCCTCAGGTACAGCTAATGGGGATCCTAAAAAATAAACAAATAACTTTAAAACACAAGGTGGAACAGAGCATTTTGTGTTTTTTTAGAGGTAGACCAATGATAAAGGATTACTCAAACGTGCAAATGAAACACAACACAACTCCAGGTTTGTTTTTGAGGAGGTAACAACATTACAACATGGCTTAAACCTCACCATAGTAAATTTTGCGTAATATAGGTCCTTTAAATCTTCAACAGCAAATAAGCAAATGTGATGAATAGATAAATTAGATCCCTCCGAGCAGATAATTGTTTTTATGCTAACAAGCTGATAGATTGAATCCATTAGCTCCACATTATTCTTTCTCTCGTTGTGTTTTTCTCAGGCGTGTCTACATTCAGAAGGGCACATGGACGATGGGCTGACCCTACAGCGCTGTCAGCACGAGGAGTCCAGGGCCGCTCGTATCATCCGCAATACCACGCTGCTTTTTAAGAGATTCATCAGGTAACAGGCAGTAATATTAAATGGATATGTGTATTGCTGGACTGTGCTAATGTCTAGAAGAACTGGATTGTATTAAAGGTGCATTGTGTAACTTTTCTGGTAGAGGGTCTGTCATATTCTCCATGTAGATGTTATTGCTTTGTCTGGAAAGTTTCACAGTATGGCTTTCCATCATCATGGAGACCAAACTGGACCAAGTTACAAGTCAGATCTGTGGAGAGGCAACCCGGCTCACAGTGTCTGTTTTTCTAAATATTATAAGATTTTGTTCTTCTTTCTGCTTCTTTTCAGTTGTTTTTTTTTTGAGTGTGCATGTATTTAAAGTACCATTGCAACAGTGCACAATTGAAACAAACAATAAAAAAGAAAAAAAAAAGAAATAGAAAAACTTTATGTCAATATGCTGCAACCTTGCTCAAACCTAAAAATATTAGTTTTGTTCTCCCCAAAATGTAGGAATATTTATTTAATAATTATTTATATTCCCAACAATGACCTTGACTGAACATCCACCTGTAGGGCTGAAAACCTTATTTTTCCTTCTTAAAAAAAACAAAAACAAAACTGTACTTACACACACTTGTTGTCAGAGTAACGGATATTATTATACAGTTGCATAATATTAATTTCCTTGGAGAACTGCCTATACGTCAGTGTCCTGAAGGGCACTCTTGTACTCAGCATGAAAAATACAATAGACAGTTTAGTATACATGCTTGGGACTAGACTTGGTACCACATCCCCACATGGATTCTTTCTGTTCTCTGTTGTGTTTTAATGGCAAACAAAGCTGAGGTGCCGCCGCGTTACACACCAGCGGCTCTGGAGAATAACAAGCTGAACACATAAATAAATACTTCCTCCTCCACTTATTTGCCATCAAGTGGTTTTAAGCGTCCTTCGGGGCCCATCGGAGACAGTCGTGACGTGAGCATGTGAGGTTTAGCCCCTCCTCCTTCTCGCGCGGCGGCAGCTGTGACATACGTACCCCCCCCCACGCCCCTCCCTCCTCCTCCCCGTCCTCCTCCCACGCTTACGACACAAGCTATTTTTAGCACGCCAACGAAAATCAGCCTTTCAGCATGGGTGAACCTGTGGGCTAAACATAGAGCAGTCATCACAGTCTGCCCAGCGGTTCAATTGTAGCTTTTTTTACGAGTGTATTTTGGTATCAGCGGGGCATGTCTATAGGCAAACCTGTGTTTCGAGTACTGAGCTGGCTAATTTTGAAAATGTGGAAAGAACCTCATAATCTTACACTGAACATTTGTAAGGAGAATGATTGAGAGAATGATGTACAATGCGGTGTGTGAGAGGATGCTGGGAGGGGTTCCTGATTAGTAATGGGGCATTTTTTGTCTAAGTCTGCAAATATACTGTATCTATGTGTACAAATATGCTGTATCTATGTGTATTTCTATCAATTATAAAGGTATGCATTTTTTGTGTTAGAGGGTTTACCACTTGGTTGGTAGATGTTATAGCTTTTTAGTGGGTATGTTTTTAAGGTGTTTTCAAGCAATAAAAATATATATATAATAGAATAAATGTTAGAAAGATATATTTAATGCCATACTATGGAACATTTCAGGCAAAGCAATAAAATCTTCATGGAAAAGGTAGTAGACCCTCCAATAGAGAATATGGATGTAATGATATCCAAATCTCTTTTCACGATATGCACCTCACAGAAAACTGAGCAAAGGATCATGGTCCATGTAGTTCCCTCTGCTTTTTTTTTTTTAGCTATTGGTACACCATATCTATTAATTTAAGCAAAGAAACTTGTAATTTAACATATTGTAATGGTCCACGGTAATATTGAGACATTTGATGATACAATATCACAATATTTCAGTTATTGTTACATCCCTAATAGAGAAGTTACACAATGCACCTTTAATGATACACCTCACCTTTTTGTTATTTTGTTCCTTTGTTTAAAAAAAAAAAAAAAAGTAAATTATATATTAAAAACATGAATTAAATATAATTTTAATGACCTCATCTACATTTTATTCCCATAGCGCTGGGTTCTTTGTGTGTTGATTCATCTCCACTGTGCCCACAGAGATTTGGACTGCCTGGGCGTGAAGAACAGGGTGGTGGTGGTGCTGCCTGTGGAAGAGGTGCTCCAGACCTTGAATGACCTCATTGCGTATTTCCAGCTCCCAGACGCTGAGCTGGAGCACGAGGAGAGGCAGATTAAGCTTCGCTCACTCAAGAACCGCCAGAACCTATTCAAGCAGGAAGTGAGTCTCGCTCAGTTCGAGGTGTTCACGGGCACAAATATAAAGAAGATGTTATATTGGATAGGGGAGGGTAAGGAGGATCTCATGCCAAATTGAGCAGTGGCTTGAAGAATTTTTAAGGCAGTGCAATTCAGTCCACAGTTCTTTAGTCAGTCCTTTATTTATATAGCACGTTTCGTAAATAAAAACAGTTTACAAAGTGCTGCACAATACAGATATAAAATACATTTTGCTATTGCTATTGCAGTCACTATCAAGGTTTCTGAATTAGGCTTGAAATAAAAAGGAAAAACATTTATTTTTTTACTTTTGAAAACAGCTTTTCAACATTTCTTCATATTGTATGCAACTTTGACCAGCTGGCAGCATCTGTAGCATCTGTACTCACTGTGAACTTTATGCTTGTCATGTTATGTTCCATTTTAATACAGTGAAAACACAATAGTCTATACAGTAAATGACAATTTTAAAAGTGAAAATGCGCTGCACGACTCTGACTCTGTTCCATTTAGTGGCTGCTTGATGGACTAAAAGCTGAGGGGGAGTTTTTCAAAGACAAAGTGCAATATTGGAACCATGGAACACTGGTTGCAGTTTCAATGCCATCTTGTATTCCTGTCGTTGTTTTTAAAAGAGTCAGCACTTATAGCAATATAAGTTTTCCTACTGCAGATGACAAGTGCACTGAAGCTTTCCACTAAGCTCCTGGACCTTAAATTACCTTCATCAGTTCATCAACTTTAGACTTGAATTTCAGCTACATAGTGAAAAGGCGTCCGTATTGTCAGTATAACGTTATTTGTACTCCTTAAAGGGCCTGTATTACACTATTTTCTGATCAGTGTTATAATGTTGTTTCCACATCACAAACATACCTGGAGTTGTTTTGTTTTATTCACACAGAAAACCTGCACATTTAGGCTGTGTTCTTCTGTGATCCACTGTGTTTTTAAACTCCATACACCTTCACTAGAATCATTTAGATGATTTCAGCTCTGGAATTGCCAATGTGGTGGACCAGAGCATTTTGAGCTTTGGAGATGTACACAGACTAAAAATAAAAGATTACTCAAACGTGTGAATGAAACAAAACACAACTCCAGGTATACGTTTTTGAGGATGTAACAACATTCTAACATGGCTTAAATCTCACAAGAGTCAATGTAGCATAATATAGGATCTTTAATAATATGTTTGTGTATTTTTTGCTATGTCCGTTCACAGGGCATGCTCACACTGGTGTCCAACTGTATAGACCGTCTAAATGTGTACAATAGCGCGGCTCACTTTGGGGAGTGTGCGGGAGCTGAGGCTGGAGCTGCTTGGAAAGACATTCTCAACCTGCTCTATGAACTACTGGGTAAGGCTGCTTTGTTATATGTGATTTTGATCTTTAACTCATGTGAACATTATTACAACACATACTTTTGGTGATAAATTGTATACAAACTAGCTTCTTGTATCTAGTGATGGTGAAATATCAGTGTCAGTGAATTTGGAGATATCGCCCCAGATATTGGTATTGATTTGATATTGAAGATTTATCTGATATTTATCACAGCTGCTTCAGTCTTGCGGGCCCATGTGCCATTCCCAGTTTGTCCTCAATACATCAGATTTGTTACCCGACCAGCCAGAACCACGCACTTTGACAAAACTTTACAAAGATGAGCGGAGCTGGTGCCGTATCCTGTCTCCAAGATTTCAGAGGTTGTGATTGACAGGTGGATAAAAAGGAGAAACAAACAACATAAAGGACTGAGAAACAGCATGGATTTTCTCAGAATCAACAATCGAAGCACCAAACTATTACTTATCTCAGGTAAAAGAAGTAACATATTTTGTTCTGAAGGTTACGAGAGTTTTCAAGAGGAGATGTCTTCCGCATTTGACACGTGCTACAAATTAGTGGTTAATTAATTGAACCATTTCAAGGTGATCCGATTCCAGATCTTTCTTGATTTGCACAACCATGCAACAAATGATTTTACATCCCAAATAATTTCGGTCATATTTTTACAAACGTGTGAAGTTCATTTGTGAGCTTAATATTGTTATCTGCAAATATCAATCACAGCAGCAAGACATATATTGGATATTGGTTTTAGCTCAAAAATCCATATTGAACTATCGTGTGTCCATCTCTGTGAAGCCTCATGGCCTGGTAAGCAGCTGCCTCCAGTCTCACACCTCAGATCGGAGTTGTCCCTGGTGTTTTTCGAGCCCATAAAAGAGCATGGTTTTGCTTTTACTCTCTCCTGCTGTGCTATTTATTCTCCCACAGCTCAGTGCGTGCGTATTGCTGATCCAGAATGCCTTTAACCTCGTGCTCTTGGGCCATATGCTCGCTCTGATATGGACGTATCTCACTAAAACGACCTGGCAGCACTGCATAGTTTTGGCTCTTTCAATTCTGCGGATTTTAAAGATGTTTTAACATGACATAAAATATGTTGAAAAGATGAATCTTTAACACCAATGAAGCAAACTTTTACAAGCAATGATAAGTGACGTTGAAGATGTATTATGTAACTTTTCTGTTCCTTTGCCTGAAATAGTCCACAGTATGGCATTAAACTTACCTTTAAAAACTTATTTTTAATGCCAGTATGACATTATACTCTACTTCTACTCTGTTCCAACTTGTGATGTCATGTAGTGGTAGTTTTCAAGTTAACAGCTGTCCTTTACGTTTAGTAAAAGATAGTTTAGTAAAGATTGGAAATTCCAGGGTTGAAATCATCCAAACACAGTGCAGCATTTCCTGTAATACCATGTGACATCACAAGGTGGAACAGAGTGTTTTCTGTTTGATAGGAGAACTAAGCCTAAAAATGCAGGGTTTGTGTGTTAAACATGTGTGAATGAAACTCCAGGTATGTTGTATGTTTGATGAGGAAACAAGATTAAAACATAGATCAGAAAATAGCATAATATGGACCCGTTAATTTTAATGCCATGAAACATTTTAGTCGAAAAATGCAATGACACGCGTTCCAATCCGCAGATGCACTCACAGTGTTGAAGTTGAGCCTGGTAGTGATGCAAAGAAGTCAAAATATTGCAGTTTGTTGCTCATATGACTATAACACACATCTCCCATGTCCTTCATATTGTTGTTTACACTGATTTAGTTACTATACAAGACACGTCTGATTTTTTGCCCACCCACTTGTGTATGTATAAAGTGTAGCTCTAAGTGGATTTGGGACGCCTTCTCCTTTCTTCCCTGTCTTTCTAAGGTGACCCTGTCTTTTTAAGCTGGGGCATTTATGTGTTTGGTCATTGTCATTTTCTTTCTTTAACACAATCATCTCACAAATTAATATGTAAGGCAAACACTCCACTCGGCTTCAAAGTGTCCTCTATCGCTTGACATTCATCTAGTTCAATATCTGCAGGCCTCCGTTTAACCACTGTGGAAATGTAAACTGGATCCAATTTGCTGTGTCTTCCAGCTGCACTGATACGAGGGAACAGGAACAACTGCACACAATTCTCCAATAACCTGGACTGGCTGGTGAGCAAGCTGGAGAGACTGGAGTCCTCCTCAGGTAAGCTCATTATCCACTCACACACTGTACTTTTGTGAAACAGACGGCTGTATTCTGTCTGCCGCTGCTCCTTTGATATCTACACTTTTATGTGAGCGCAACTGCTGACTCAAGTCTGCTGTATTTTGTTGTGTTTTTTTTTTTTTTTTTTTTTTTTTTTTGGAAGGAACCCCTAGTCATGAATACAAAGTGGATTAGTTCAACATCACTCCACTATCGACTGCGGTTTGAGCGTAAATATTCATTGACTTACATTGACTTGCGATGATTTGACAATGGAATTTTGTTGGAGTTTTTGGTGGTGACAGTCAAAACAAGGAGTTACAACTTCAGATGCACCGATTTAGCGTTTCCAGTTCCGATACCGATTCTGATACTAAAGCTTAAGTATCTGCCAATAACCAAAATCAGCTGATACCAGTATAGAGAACGGCATTTATTTCCTTAAAAAAACAAATCAAATAAGGCAAAACTGATCCAAATCTGTTATGTAGCTGTTATTTATCTATTGTATAAGTCCAATCAGGATATGAAATGAATCGATATTTGGAAGCCGATCCAGGAAATGTTTCAGTTTCGGCACCAATATTCAATACCAGTATCGTATCGGTCCATCCCTAGATACAACTATGGTGGAAAGTTAAAGTGTTCATTTGAAGCATACAGGCTCGATCTAGCCTCAAAAACAAGCAGTCTACATTTATATTTGTATCGGTTTGGGCATAGCTTCCGTTTGTTTGACGTCAGCTCTGTTTTACATGAAAAGTATTTAAGACATGCTTTTCACTACTCGTGTGTGGAATAGGAGAAAATGATTTACAGTACAATATAGAGCCTCCTGTGGTACCTAAAAAATGAATGTGTGGCTGTGCAGGCATCCTGGAGGTTCTGCACTGCATTTTAATAGAGAGCCCCGAGGCCCTTAATATCATCCAGAGAGGACACATCAAGTCCATCATCTCACTGCTCTACAAGCACGGACGCAACCACAAGGTGAGAGCATGCGCCCAGTGAATGGGGTCAACACTGTCATTAAAGTTTAGTACTGTAATTATCATAACTTATTACTGCTGCATAGAAATGGACTTAGAGGTATATGGTGATTTTAATGAGAAGCCAAGTGAAAATGTACATGCGTTTATAGCATTTGCATAGACTAGCCTTTAATATTTATTGTCCATTAATTTCAAATGGCACAGTAACAGTGGTCAAAGCTGGGATCAAACGGTCAAGTTTGTCGGTGAAGGTTCCACCACAATAACATTACACTATGCCTGTCACGTTAACAAATTTTGAAGCATGGTATATTGCAGACAAAAATATAGGCGATAAATTATAATATTGAATGCCATTATGCAACTCTCTGGAACTTTTATTCAAGGAAGAAAGCACATGGCGGCTCTGTATGTTGATCCTGTATCTCTCCCCTCTCATTATTACCCTCTCCAAAATGCTTCACTGGATTCACATTTATTTCTAACTATTCTCTTAGCGTTTCTGTGACACTTCTTTTTGTACACTAATACGCCAATACTCCCATCCATGACAGAACATTGCTAGAAGTTTAGCTGTTGTAAAGGGTTAATAAAAAAATAAAAAAAAGGATGAGATCAGCTATAATGAATCAGTACTAAACATGCAGTAGCTAATAATGCCGGTGCCCTGGCCGATCACCTCTGCTAGACTATTTAGTTGAATAGCTTTGTTAAGGAGACATGTTTTTACCCCAACAAGCATTTCTGAGTAATTATGCTCCACTTTTCCCCACTCCCCACACAGCCATTATGGACACGATAATGAGTAATTTTGACAAGAAGGTACAGATTTGTGCCCTGTGTATAGCAGAGTAAATGAGGGTCATTATGGGATCAGGTGTTAGCACTGGTGTCATTGTAAAGTGGTTCGTATGTGTTTTTTTTCAGATTCTAGACGTGCTGTGCTCCTTGTGCGTGTGCAATAGTGTCGCGGTGAGGACCAATCAGAACCTCATATGTGACCACCTGCTTCCCAAGAGAGATCTTCTGCTCCAGACACAACTGGTCAATGATGTGCAAAGGTTAGGAAAGTCTGCTAATCACGTATTATTGTGAAAGATTTTAAACATTAATACATTATAGTCAGAGGTGGAAGAGGTACTCACTTTTGTTACTTGAGTAAAAGTACAGATACATAGACAAAAGATTACTCAAGTAAAAGTAAAAGTATCACATGGAAAAAAATCAACTTAATTTTGAGATGTAATTAAGCTTATCCACTTAAAAATGTACTGAGTCATACATAAAATCTATACTTAAGTACAGTACTTCACTACTTTTCCTTTGTCATGTTCCATCACTGCTTATAGTACAAAATGTCAAATTTGCTTAGGGAGGCAACATGTTGGGGAAAAAAACTAATTTCTGCCGATGTTTGACGATTGTGATTAGATTTGTGATTTGTTTTCAAATCAAGGGTCTGTTCACTGTGCACACCCAGGAGTGTTAACGAACATAACTACGAGTTAGAGAATGAGAGAAGACTGACATACGAACTGTTAAATTAATACAAGAATCTCTGTTTATAGAGGTCTCAAAATATTAATTAACCCTTGTGATTTGATTTGTCATTTTTGCAGCCCTTATTTGGTAGTTTATTATATTTATTTGTATTCATTTGGAGCTGGGTTCATACATAAACAAGTTAACATTACAGTGTATTTTAAAAGCACTATTCTTTACAGTGGAGTCATAATTCTGCACAGCAAATATAGCATTATTATCTTTACAATTTCATTTATCTACTTGACTCTTTTTGCATTCCATCGAGATAAACTGATTGACTGTGCACTTTGTGAACTGGGGACATTATAAGCCAATTAAAACTAAATTAATTTCCCTAACCTCCCAGGGCAAAGAGGAAAAGTGCAAAATGAGCAGCCCCGTCTGATCTTTGTTCTGCTCTCTATCAGTATGCGCCCCAACATCTTCCTGGGCGTCAGCGAGGGCTCAGCGCAGTACAAGAAGTGGTACTATGAGCTGATGATAGACCATGTGGACCACTTTGTGACCAGCGAACCCTCTCATCTGCGCGTGGGGTGGGCCAGTTCTAAGGGCTACGCGCCTTACCCTGGAGGGGGAGAGGGCTGGGGGGGGAATGGAGTCGGAGATGACCTCTACTCCTACGGCTTTGATGGACTACACCTCTGGTCAGGTAGGGAAGTCAAGTGTATTGCAAACTCAAATTGATTAATGTATTTATGGAAATGCAAAAACTTGTATTTTTATGGAGGTTTTATAGAGGCTTGGGCCTGATACACACCTCCCTCTGATGAGTAATGGAGTAATGAGTAATGGAGATATTCTAAACTTTTTATACAATGTCTTTTTAAGACAGCGATGCAAGTAAGGGTTATAAAAGAATGTCTTTTATTTTGTTTGTTTTTCTGTTGTTGTTGTTTTTTTGTTTTGTTTTTTTCTTTGCAGAGAAGAGACAAGACAAAAATAATAATAATATATCACAACACAAAGTACAATACAAAAATACACTGCGTTCCAAATTATTATGCAAATTATATTTTTTATAAATTATATTATAAATGACAGTCATCATAATTTTCAAGTCATCAACATTTAGAATTCAATTTGAATGCTACAAACCTCCCATTGATAACAGTATTTTATTTTATTTTTTTTTTTAAATATAAACTTAAAATGCACTGTTCCAAATTATTATGCACAACAGAGTTTCAAACCATGTTATTGTTGTAAAGAACTGAAAATGGTCATTTGTTTATATTTCTATTTCAATCAAAACATCTTAACAGGTCCAGTTACATTTTAACATAGGACCCCTTATTTGATAGGAGTTTCACAATTCTTGCATCCATTGAACTTATGAGTTTGTGGAGAGTTTCTGCTTGAATTTATTTGCAGGATGTCAGAATAGCCTCCCAGAGCTGCTGTTTGAATGTGAACTGCCTCCCGCCCTCATAGATCTTTCGCTTGAGGAGCTCCAGAGGTTCTCAGTAGGGTTGAGGTCAGGGGAGGCCACACCATGAGTTTCTCTTCTTTATGCCCATAGCAGCCAATGATGCAGAGGTGTTCCTTGCAGCATGAGATGGTGCGTTCTTATGCATGAAGATGATTTTGCTACGGAAGAAAGTCAGTCAGAAACTCTGCATACTTTACAGAGGTCATTTTCACACCTTCAGAGACCCTAAAGGAGCCGACCAGCTCTCTCCCTGTGATTCCAGCCCAAAACACGACTCCGCCACCTCCTTCCTGATGTCGCAGCCTTGTTGGGACATTGTGGCCGTTCACCACTCCATCCACCACTCCATCCATCTGGACCATCCAGGGTTCCACGGCACTCATCAGTGAACAAGACTGTTTGAAAATGAGTCTTCATGTATTTCTGGGCCTATTGGAGCCATTTCTGCTTGTGAGCTTTGTTTAAGGGTGGCCAAATTGAAGGTTTATGCATAACTGCAAGTCTTTGGAGGATCCTACACCTTGATGTTCGTGGTACTCCAGAGGCACCAGCAGCTTCAAATACCTGTTTGCTGCTTTGTAATGGCATTTTAGCAGCTGCTCTCTTAATCTGATGTATTTGTCTGGCAGAAATCTTCCTTATTGTGCCTTTATCTGCATGAATCCGTGTGTGCTCTGAATGAGGTACAGATCTCTTAATAGAACGATGATCACGCTTAAGTTTTCGTGAAATATCTAAGGTTTTCATACCTTGTCCTTGTTCAGCTATTTCACACTTTTCGGCACTAGAGAGATCCTTTTTCTTTCCCATATTGCTTGAAAATGTTGCTCTGTTTAATAATGTGAAACGTCGTTTTTCCTTTATTTGGATTTGCACCGGACAGACTCATTGGCACAGGTGTGTGAGATTGATTTCACTGAGACACAAGACAAGCCATGAGTTTCACTGGAAAACAAAAACATTTGACCTTTATGACACTTAAACACAATTTGCCTAATAATTTGGAATGCAGTGTACTTTACAATACAAAGCGAATGCATGACAAACACACAAAAAAATTTAAAATAGGGGGGTGCTCGTTGGGAGGGAGCGTAGTCTAACTTTGAATGTAGAAAAAAAAATTAAGATGAATAGTAACAGCCCCCCCGATGAGTAATAGAGTAGTTTTGTCAAGAGAAATTCTAACCTTTTTATACAATGTCTTTTAATACCACTATGCACCTCTGGGTTATAATCTAATGTCTAACTTTGAATGTAAAAATATGTAATATGTATTTAAAGGTGCACTATGTAACTTTTTGGTTGGGGGTCTGTCACCTGTTTCTATGGATATGTCATTGCGCTGCCTGGAATATTCCACAGTATGACATTACACAGCTCTACTTTACATTTTACAGTTAAAGGTGGTTTTATAACTCAAAAGTACCTAGAAAAACAGGCATTCTGTGAGTGGGGTCGCCTCTCCACAGATCTGACCTGTAACTTCATCTAGTTTGGTCTCCATGAAGATAGAAAAGTTTAATACCAAACTGTGAAACATTTCACACAAAGCAAAAACATCTCCATGCCGAAAAGCATAAGTCAGACCTTCCACCAGAAAAGTTACACAATGCACCTTTAAGATGAATAGTAACATGGAGCCAAAATGAGTCTAGATGGCCTTCTACATGCCCTTTCTCCCCGCCCAGTGTACACAACTATGAATGGGTGGGTGATTATCACTTTTTGGGAAGTAAAATCTATATATGGGGCCAAAAATCAGACGTAAATCCTTCATGACGTTCAGATTTTCAAATAGGTTAAGGCGAGATATAACTATGATTAAGCTCAGGATCAGTCTCCAGAAAGTAAATGTATGTCAATGTAATGTCTCCAGAAAGCAATGAAACGTGTGAGTGTGTGTGTAAATCTGTGCCAGCCTCACTCCCTGGCTCGTATTTCACATAATCGCTTGTGTGTGTTCTGAACAGGCCGCATCCCGCGGGCTGTAGCATCCATTAACCAACATATCCTGACCTCCGAGGATGTGGTCAGCTGCTGTCTGGACTTGGGGGCCCCGAGTATCTCTTTCCGAATCAACGGACAGCCGGTCCAGGGGATGTTTGAGAATTTCAACACAGATGGACTCTTCTTCCCTGTGGTCAGCTTCTCTGCAGGAGTCAGGTAATGCATATTCACTGCTCCCAATTCCATGTGCCTCCAAGTATTCATGACGGATTTAATATAAGCAGAGAATTGTCAGTAATATTATATACTCTGACATAGGGACAGCTTGCCCAATAACCTCATCTACCCACTCCAGAGCCCAGGTTTATTGCCTGAAACCAGATCCAGAAGTGTATTGGCTGGTTGCTATAGTCACTAAAGAAGGTTTGATTGGCACGACAAGCTTAATTAGTTTTTCATATAAATTCTTGTCTGAATCTCTTTGTGGAGTCAGTGCCTTTAGCATCACAATGTTCAGTCTGGATCGAAAGAAACAAGACTGATTTTATATGCTGATGTAATCTTGTCTCATAAACTGAATTTCTGATGCATCCTGA
The DNA here is from genome assembly GCA_029959045.1 of Taenioides sp. WSHXM2023. Lineage (NCBI taxonomy): Eukaryota > Metazoa > Chordata > Actinopteri > Gobiiformes > Gobiidae > Taenioides > Taenioides sp. WSHXM2023. The sequence goes on along the minus strand of CM057102.1, from coordinate 10,587,727 downwards.
TCACAATGTTGCATATTTTAAGGTCAAATTAACTGACCACTTCATGTTTGAATTGTTACCACACCAGACCACTTATGTGCTTGTTGACTAGAGGGTGGTGATTTACTGGAGTCATTGTGGTTGCCCAGCAACGATATAGCTATGACAAGACAAAAACACACCAAGATAAGAGAGGCTGATTTCCATACAGGGAGAAGATACTAGATTGACTCTATTGTCCTAGAGCTTTTTGTTTTAAACAAACAGGATTCTAATTTGCTATACTGCAAATATTTTAGATCAAAACTTTGTGAAATGTAGCAATTAAGTGTGATATTTTTGGCACACCCTGATAATTGTGACCATTCCAGTTGACTTTTATGTATGTCACTCCTGAGTCTTGAGATTTTACATGGATTTGACCTAGTAACACTGATTTGGGTCACATACTTACAAAGATATTGCTTAGTTGCTGATTTCATTGAAACTAGGAAATAACTGACACTATATTTCTTGTCCTTAGGGCACGTTTCCTTTTCGGTGGTCGACATGGGGACTTCAAGTTCCTCCCTCCATCAGGTTACGCTCCCTGTTACGAGGCTCTGCTGCCCAAAGAGAAGATGAAAGTGGAGCCTGTGAAAGAGTATAAGAGAGATGTGGAGGGAGTGAGAGACCTTCTGGGAACTACACAATTTATGTCCCAGGCCTCATTCATCCCTTCACCAGTGGAAACCAGCCAAGTAATGAGATCCCTTCTCCAATCTGAATATTGTGTGTACCGCTGATGTACTAAACGGACACCTTTCTATCAGGTTGTCATGCCTTTACACTTGGAGAAAGTCCGAGACAAGCTCGCTGAGAACATCCATGAGCTATGGGGCATGAATAAGATTGAACTTGGATGGTCATACGGAAAGGTAAGAAGAGTAACCCCTGATTCACTAACTAAAACATACATTTGACTAGCACACATCACAAATACACACCTACACACATCTATACAAAGAGCAGCTTGAAGTGCAATACTTGACAGCAATGAGCCATCCCCAAAAGCCTGTACGTCATCTTGCTTTCTCTTTTATAATTTGCGGTTCACTTCAAACAGAGGGTAAGTGACAAGAAACAAGTAATTTTACATTTGAACTCTTCATACTCATCTTAGGGTGTTATTAGACCATTCTAAATCATTGTGTGTGTTTAGTAGTAGTAGAGAAATAGTTGATATTGGGTAGAACAGGACACTTTGCTCGGACGACATTAATTAGGCACTTTTAGAGAATCCTTTTTCTTAAAATGTCCAAAATCTAGGATGATCATGGCTTATTTTTGTCCATGAGGTAAGTAAAGGTGATTCAAAAGCGTCCTGTTCTGCCTCACTGGTGTATAGCAGCCCACAATAAGCTCTTAAGTCTGTATTTTGACAAATCTTCCACTAAGAGCTCCATTATGAGCAATGGCCACAGTGTACTTTCTATTGAAAAGCTTTTTGTGAGTCACACTTGGTAGAAAATATGTAGATAGAACTGGCAGTTCTGGTCTAAACAGTCTTTTTTATGGTAATTTATGTCAGATTTTTAGTCAAAATACATACATTTAAAAATTTTTTTATTACTTTCCTGCACATTTCATTTGGTATAGAATAAAAATCTAATATTTAAATATTTAAATGTTTTTGGTATAATAATGTATAGTTATCATATTTTAGACTGAAACCTTAACATGGAAAATAAAGAATCCTTAGTAATACCACTACAGTACTTTAAAGTAGACCCAATTGGAGGAAAAAAAAAAACAACAACAAAAAAAACACTTATAATGGCAATGCCCAAGCCATTTCAGCCTTTCCTATGTGCTATAGAGTTTCCTCCAGATTTAGCTCCAAATGCTTTTTTCTATCCATAGAAGAGGTGGCCTTGCTCATTGGCCCCACACCCACAGCTGCACCTAGCGCTGCATGTTTTCTTGGTAAACATCCACCATTGCCATCCCGCCTCCTCTGAGCAGCAGTGCCAAAGGGAATATTTGGCATCAAGTACAGCCCCCAGAGAGAGACATTGCACCTCTCACTTGGTATTCCAGTCAAACACCTTTCTGTCTCTCCCAAGAAAACATGCTACCCTATCCTTCATGACATCTTCACTAATGTAGCCTGTCTTATCACTATGACTAGACTCCTACTATTTTAGACTGCATCCCTGCCCTCCCATTGGCTCACACAGTGCCAATGGTTTAAATGTGCAAACTTGTACACTTGGGGTGTTTTGTTTTCAGCCATTAGCAAAGAAAAATTGTCTGCTTCTTTTTCTTTTAGATAAGAGATGATAACAAGCGCCAGCATCCGTGTTTGGTGGATTTCTCCAAGCTCCCTGAAACGGAAAAGAACTACAATTTGCAGATGTCAACAGAAACTCTTAAGTAGGTTAAACTTATGGATTTGTTTGTCCAGACTGTAGTTTTGAAAGCAAGACATAAGAATTACCACTGGGAGAGGAGTCCAATTCATCAGTATGTAATTAGCTCGCATTTATCTTTGTTTTTCTCGGGTTTCTGAGGTGAAAGACTTGATTTAATGAGCTGGCAGTAGAGCTGACAGGTTAGGCCGACCTTTAGTGGACTGTGTGTGTTTTGCAGTGTAGCTTCTTCTCTTGACAGTTTGACACTCTCTGATTGCTGTCCATTCGTCAGGGCACAGCTCAGCAATTGGCTCAGCTAATTGAATCCCGTAGAGACCTCTTCAACGATTTACTTTTGTACGTACATTGCATTGAAATAAACACATGAATTATTTTACTTAGAGATACTTTAATTATTTATATTTTAAAGTGCCTTTGATAGGTTAGACTACTATTTGACTAAAAAACAGCTGAAATCAATATATTTAAGATATTTGCAATTCACACTTGTTTTCCCAATTTGGCAATGTTTTAGGTTTAGAAATCGTGACACTAGGGAATTCCATAACTTACCTAGCAAAACTCTTTAATGTACACAGAAATTATTATCTGACAAATATAAGAAAACACCTTTATTTGGAAATCATGTTTAAAGTATCAGAACGAAATGTGTTTCTTACATGTAAATTGTTTTGGATAGAACTCTCCCTAATGTGATGTCATCAATATGTTTAAACTCTCTTCTTTCTGTCATTTTTGGCATATTTTTCAACTTTTCCTATCAAGTTGCTTCTTGATTGGTGTAAATCTATAATTAATGTTTAGAATAGTTATAATCCCACCAAATTAAGTCAAAATGAGACTTCCAGCTCCATCGACTCCAATTCACTTTGTATTGGAAAAACTGTCACCCCTCATGTTTGTATTAACCCACTCTACATGATAATATTTTTATTTCACTATTTTGTCCGTAAATCAATTCCTATTCCTAATATGGTACGACTGAAAATTTGCCCCTATAACTTCTAGCCTGAGTGAGCTTCATTTGACTGGAGCGATGCTATGACTAACATCACACTTCCAGTGACAAAGTTATATTGTATACCTTTAAACATACTGTAAATACTAAATAGCCCAGTGTGAACAGAAATAGCTATTTCCTTGTTGCCATATTTTGCAGCATCTAAACAATGACTGGACAGTAATTGCAAAACAGACCTTCAAATTCATGCCTGTCCGAGCCAATCTTCTACAGGTTGTTCTGATGGATTCTACATCAAGTCATTTCCCTGTACCGAGTGCAGAGGAAAACTGACTGAAGCTCTTCACACTCTGAAATCCTGAGGGAGCACATGACCTTTTCTCTTTGCAGATTGGGACACTCACCGTTTAGACTATTACAGTTTCAAGGCCGTTGACTGCCAGTATTGTGTGTGTGTGTGTGTGTGTGTGTGTACAAAGTCAATTCAGAGGTAACGCAAAAACATCTGACAAAAGCATTCTTCATGTTTTACTGTATTCCCACAGGACTCTCATAGCTTTGGGTTGTCGAGTTGCTCATATCAACCCCAGTGCTGATGAATCTCTCAAAAAGATAAAACTACCAAAGAAGTAAGTCATTATAAATATTTAAAGGTCCTATATTACCACAACAGGATTCTTGTGAGCCATGTTATAATGCTGGTACCTGGTTTTGTTTCATTCACGCATGTTTGAGTAATTAGTCTGTCTACATCTCCAAAGATAAAAATGTCCGGTTCCACATTATGATGACATGTAGTGCTAGTTTTCAAGTGAACCGCTATCTTTTACCTTTAGTTTAATAGAAACTGGCAATTCCAGGGCGGAAATCATCCAAATTATTCTAGTGAAGGTGTATGGAGTTTAAAAACACAAAAACGCTAAAAATGAGTTTCTGTGTGAATGAAACAAAACTCTGAAGCCTTAGAATTAAAATACATACATTGCTCATTGTATATCTGTTGTTGCAGCTACATGATGTCAAATGGCTACAAACCTACTCCTCTGGATCTGGGGGACATTAAACTAACCCCTGGTCAGGAGCTATTGGTGGACAAGCTGGCAGAGAATGCACATAACGTGTGGGCCAAGGACCGCATCAAACAGGGCTGGACCTATGGTATACAGCAGGTACGAGACAGTTCTTTTTATTGACTGCAGTGCATATGAGATTTTCAGTGTTGTCTGGCAAAATCTTGTGTTAGGCATAAATGTTTGTATTTTTTCATATGAGAGTTGAATTTTATTAAGGAGGAGAAAAATCTTTCCTGTTTCATAAAAAAATATCTTTGTTATTCCTGTTGGTATCAAATTCAGTGTAGTATAGAACATATTTTAAATCATACACAAAGATTACAGTCTACTACATTCAACTAAATACATTTTAAATCCAATGCAGTTTCTATTATTATTTCTTTTGGTTCTTGTCCCCTTCTCTGTAGTTTGCAGTGTTAATGGGAGCAATTGTTATGTAATTACACTGAATTTAATAAATCAATGATCATACAATTGCAGCACTCCCACAGACACACAGCAGACATACTGTTAAGTGGTCCCAGAACCCCAGTTGTAACTCATGGCCAATTAACTTCCCCATTTCCGATAGTGACAGCTGAGCTGTAACAAACGTAAGAGTTATCTGATCGTCCCATGAGCGGAGCCTTTTATTTCCAGTCTCAGCAGTCTTCTGTTTGTATTTGCTCTCCTCTCTCTCTGTAGGATGTGAAGAACAAGCGTAACCCTCGGCTGGTTCCTTATGTTTTGCTGGATGAGCGCACCAAGAAGTCGAATAGGGACAGCCTGCGGGAGGCCATCCGCACGCTGATTGGCTACGGTTATAATATTGAGCCCTCAGACCAGGAAAGCGGTGGGTTTAATGTATGGAAATGTGCTTATTAGTGCTATTTTTCTAATTCAATTAATAAAACGCCTCTCTGTAGAATGAGAGCAATGGATTTAGTGTGGTTTCATTTTCTTCTGAAGATAAAGGATTCTGCGTTCTGAGTTTATAATAGAAAGAACTGTACATGCATTATTTATTGGGTGGTTTAGAGAATGCTGAGTTTGGTCTTGATCAAATAAACTCGGGCTGTATAATTTTAGAAAAAAGAAAAAAAAAGAAAAGAATTTTCCTAACAAGTATTGCAAGTGTGATTTATATTTGAGCAGCTTTTGTATCAGTTGTACAGTTGTGTTTTGTTTCATTCCCACATGTTTGAGTAATCTTAAATTATTAGTCTGCCTACATCTCCAAAGCTCAAAATGCTCTGTTCTGCTCTGTTCTCTTGTGATGTCATGAACCTTTCATTTCGCAGAGATGGTCAATTCCAGGGCTGAAATTATCCAAATGATTCTAGTGAAGGTGTATGAAGATTTTAAACGCAGTAGAGCAATTCCTGTATTACCTCATGACATCACAAGGTGGAACACAGAGCCCTCAGCCTAAATATGCAGAGTTTGTGTGTTAAACATGTGTGAATGAAACAAAACACAACTCCAGGTATGTTTTTGAGGAAACAACATTATAACACAGATCAGAAAATGGCGTAATATAGGCCCTTTAAGACTCAATAAAAGTGAATTGAAACAGCACTTTTTATTAAATTTGATGAATTGTACAGACCTAAAATATGCCTAAACATGCAAATTGTCTTGGCTCTCTGGTTCATCAGGACATGTGGTGGAGAGGCTCAGTATTGACAAGATCCGCTTCTTCCGAGTGGAGAGGACATATGCCGTAAAGAGGGGCAAGTGGTACTTTGAATTCGAGGCAGTGACAGGAGGTGACATGAGAGTGGGATGGGCTCGACCTGGATGTAAGCCAGATGTGGAACTTGGCACGGACAAGTTGGCTTTTGTGTTTGACGGACACAGGGTAAGCACTGCACATTACTACTGACGTGATGGTGCATGTTGATGGATGTTGCTGTTGCACATGTATTTGCTCTGCTTTAGTTTAGTGTTCAGCAGTGAAAATGACAGTCTAATGCGTCCGCTCTCAATAGGGCCATTGTCTGAACATGGGCAGCCGTCTTTTTGGACGCTGCTGGCACGCTGGAGATGTGGTGGGGTGTATGATCAACATGGAGGACAAGTCTATGATCTTCACTCTGAATGGAGAGATCCTCATTACAACCAAAGGATCAGAGCTGTGCTTCACCGACTTTGAGACTGAAGATGGTGAGAATTTACAACCCGGGGGTCCAAATGTCTGTGTGAGATGGACTAAGATGTATGCCGTATTGGTTGTCCGTAATCCTTTATATAAATCTGATGTACAAATATTTGAATCACAACACACAACTGATTTAGGAAACTTGCATGAAATTGATCAACTAAACAACAAAAACAACTTGGCCATGTTGATCCTTATAACACCTATTCAACTGAAAAAATGCAAGATGGATACATTGGCTATATGGTGGAAAATTCCAGGCAAAGCACCATAAACATTACATAGAGCACAGAGCTTTTTCATAAATTTGACTCCAAATAAAGCCAATAAAGTATGGGCTGACTTGCTAGAGAGAAAAAAAAAGTATGTTATGTTATGCTAACTTACTCTTTGAACCTCACAATTCAGCAGTGCTGACCTAAAGTGACCAGCTGTGAATCTTAGTAAAACATCTTAGTGGCTCCCAACTAGCAAAATCCCTTTTATTTAATCTGTCACTTTCTTTTTCACTGTGTCTATGTGATTTTAAAGTCTTTTTTGATCTCCTCTCCACTTGTCATTCAGGATTCATCCCCGTCTGCAGCCTCGGCCTCTCCCAGGTGGGGCGCATGAACCTGGGAAAAGATGCCAGCACTTTCAAATATTACACAATGTGTGGCCTTCAGGAGGGATTTGAACCTTTTGCTGTTAATATGAACCGTGAGGTCACTATGTGGTTCAGCAAACGCCTGCCCACTTTCTTCAACGTGCCAAAGGACCACCATCACATCGCAGTAAGAACAAAAAGAGAGAAGAAGAATCATCTGCTAATTTGTTTGTTTTATGTTAATTGGTGTTTTGTTTGACAGGTTACAAGGATTGATGGCACAGTCGATAGCCCTCCGTGTCTGAAAGTTACACATAAGACATTTGGGACTCAGAACAGTAATGCAGACATGGTGTTCTGCCGCCTCAGTATGCCTGTGGAATTTCACTCCACGTTTAAGAGCTGCCCTGTGCTGGACATGAACGGGATCCATGACGATGATACACTTAAAGTCAAACACAGGTGATTTAAGAGTTGAGATATTGGCAATGCACTGGTCTTTGCCAATAAATTAGCAAAGTGAATACAGTTCAGTATTTTAAACTGATTAAAAGCATCCCTATATATTTGTTTTTTTATTTAAAATTACATTTGAAACTGAAATACTAGGGGCTGGATGAGACACATTTCCCACTAGTTGAGACAAGATTGGACTGGACGAGATTGGATACGTATAAACGAGACAAAACAAGATTTTGACATAACTACTAATAAAAAAAAATTGTGCTGTTCCGTTCTCAATTGTATATAAGAGTTAGATAGTTACAGTCATCGTAACACTGCTTTTTAGAACTAAAGCTTTTCAAGAGAAGTAACTCACTAGTACTTTACTATTTTTTCACAAAAAAAAGAAGAAGAAATAAATAAAAATCTCACCACATAATTTTCCATGTGTGCACAATATTCTTGCAATTTAATCTTTAATTTAATTCTGATCTTGTGGTATAAGAGCTTGTCCATTTTCCTATTAAATGCCATATTCTGAGTTCTATTAGAGACTCACTTTTTACACTTGGCTGTAAACGTCACTAAAATACCCTGGAACCAACCTTTCACACTTATGTTGGTTTAACTTTAAAAAATGCTACGTTTTTCCATTATTCCAGATATCCTCTCAGATCTGTGAGGCATAGTGAAGAGAGCAGACGAGTGGACTACAGCACCATCACCACGGTACAATTTACATTTTTCTATTTCCTCTTTTTGTTCTTTTTACATAATGCCACCACATCATTCATGCTATCTTTTATTCCAGTATTACCATTGTGTGAGGGTGTTTGCTGGTCAGGACCCCTCGTGCATATGGGTGGGCTGGGTGACCCCTGACTACCATTACTACAGCAACAACTTCAACCTCAGCAAAAACCGCACAGTGACGGTAACATTAGGAGATGAGCGAGGTCGAGTGCACGAGAGGTAAGCCTGCTCTAAAGGTTATTCCGTACAGTAGTCGTACATATTTCATGACTGAAGATATTAAGTCCACATATCTCTGCTGACAGTGTGAGGAGGAGTAACTGCTACATGGTGTGGGGAGGAGATGTGACCAGTGCTGCTCACTCCACCACTCGCACAAATGTAGACCTGGAGATTGGGTGCCTCATAGACCTGGCTACAGGCATGGTCTCCTTTTCTGTTAATGGCAAGGAGATATCTACATCCTATCAGGTATGGATCTAGCACAGTAGATTGGATTGTTTTAAATGAATTCACAATTATGACTGTATTATATACTGTATTTATTTTTTTACCTGAATTCATGTATTTGTTGACCGCCCCAGATTGCCTCTTCCCTCTTGCCTCTATCTTGAACCTTAAAAAACATATTTCAGTGGAATCATTGCATTAATAACATTGGATAGATAGTCTAGGTATTTCAGCAGTTAGAGTTTACTCCCACCAACGCATAGACTGCATAAAGAAGTGGACTAAGGGAGTGTGATGTCACCCATAGCGTCCAGTCAAATGAAGCTCACAAGGCTAGCAGTTATAGGAGCGAATTTGGAGGAATTTATTTATGTACAAAATCGAAAGTGAAATAAAAACATCATGTAGAGCGGGTTAATATGAACATTTTAAGATCAAAATGACAAGGTTCACTGCAGCAGTTACAGAGAGAGGGGTGACATTTTTTTTAATGTAAAGTCAATTGGAGCCAGAGTTGATGGAGCCAAAAGCACCCCAATCCTCACTTCTTATTTGGAATGCAGCATAGCGGGTTAGCTATGTCCATTTATATATACAGTCTATTCACCAACCCAAAGGTCAGCCATTTTATCCCAGCTCTGATCAGCTGTGTATGCTGTGTTCTTGGGCAAGACACTTTACCCACATCGCCTGTGTATGTGGTGGTTGGAAAGGACAATGACTTCAGTCTAGGGCAGCTGGGGCTAAAGAAGTAATTTACCGCGACCAAGTCTGGGAAGTGAATGAATAATGATTCCAGTGTAGCACTTGAGAGGTTGCCAAACCTATAAAGTGCAATACAAATGTAAGGCAGGATTATGATTGCACTGTCTATGGACTGGTGCCATGTCTCAGATCTTAGGTACATCTCATTTATTTTTTAAGAAAGATAGATCAAATCCAAAAATTACTCCTCATTATAAAATTGTATAACTCCTTTGTGCTGCAAAAAACTGAAGAATAAAATCTTGAATCTTTGCAAAGTGGTCGAACAGCATGATTAAGACCAGGTTCAAGTGCTCCCAAATTATTCAAACTCACCCACATTAAAGTATTATGTGCACCTTTAAATCTTTTGTATTTCAGTCGAAAAACGGTCAACTCCGATTTCAAAGCCTATAATTGTATTATGGACTGACTTACATGAACTGGGTGACTTCATGGACACTGAGTCATGCGAAGGTTGACATTTTTGAATAGAGCACGCACAGACTGACACTAAGAGCTGGGAGCAAATTGGGCATTATTAGGGCGCTTTCTGCAAGTCGTGCTGTTCAGACTTTCAAAATGCACTTTTTCTGTGCTATAGGTCGAACCAAACACCAAGCTTTTCCCTGCAGTCTTTGTCCGACCCACAAGCCCTAACCTCTTCCAGTTTGAACTCACTAAAATAAAGGTAACCTAACCATTTCTTGCAATTTCCTCTTTGAACTATTGTAACTGGTATTTATTTTCCCAGAACGCCATGCCACTATCATCAGCCATATTTAAAAGTGAGCACAAAAACCCCGTGCCCCAGTGTCCTCCGCGTTTAGACGTGCAGACGATTAAAGCGGTGCTGTGGAGCCGAATGCCCAACATCTTTCTCAAAGTGGAAACAGCCCGCGTGAACGAGAGGCACGGTTGGGTGGTCCAGTGTATCGAACCACTGCAGATGTTGGCTGTCCACATACCAGAGGAGAACAGGTATCATATAAAAGCTTATAGAACATATTTGATTATATGATAATTTCTTTATTTTTAGGAAGCCAGTTCAGTCACCTAATATTTTCTGAATATGTTAATGCCATGCTACTTTAATACTAAGATTTTGAAGTTACTGATTTTGAATTACACTCATGTCATTTTCAACATAAAATAATAGTTCTTAAATGTGAATACTCATCTTAAACTATTCAGGAAAGGTCCTTTTTTTGTGTTTCTTTTTTTCAGTGATGCTGCCTGAGTTTGAATACTTTTGACAACCCTAATCTTAAATGTTTCTTACTTACAATGCACCTAACTGATTTCTTTTCAGGTGTGTAGATATCATGGAGTTGTCAGAGCAGGAGGATTTGAGGAAGTTCCACTACCACACACTGAAGCTCTACTCCGCCCTCTGTGCTCTGGGCAACCTCCGAGTGGCCCACGTCCTGTGCAGCCACCTGGACCAATCACAGCTCATGTACGCCATAGACAACCAGTATTTACCGGGCATGCTCCGAGAGGGCTTCTACAACGTCCTGATCAGCATCCACCTGGAGACAGCCAAGGGGGCGAGGCTTATGATGAAGGATGAGTTTATCATTCCTGTTACCTCAGAGACCAGATCCATACGGCTGTTTTCAGATTCTGCCAAAAAACACCTCCCTCCAGGGGTCGGTCTGAGTACTTCGCTCAAACCGCGGCTCCACTTTACTCCGCCATGTTTTATCAGCAACAAGAGGGAGCATCTGTACAGCCCCCAAATCCCACTGGACTCTCTAAAGGCCAAAGCCATTTCGATGCTGACAGAGGCAGTCCAAGGCGGAGGACACTACATCCGTGACCCTGTAGGAGGATCTGTGGAGTACCAGTTTGTGCCCATCCTAAGGCTGATCAGCACTCTGCTCACTATGGGGGTGCTGGCCAGTGAGGATGTCTATAAGGTGCTACTGCTTATTGACCCCAATGTTTTCAGAGACACAAGAGAGAAAGGGACCACTGGCACTACCGACAAAGAGGGTCTGACCGGGGCAGAGGAGAAGGCTGTGGAGGCAGGGGAGGTGAAGGCAGCCAAAGAGGCCAGACAGACAATAAAAGGACTGCTGGAGAAGAGGCTTCCAGAGCCAGTCAAGAAACAGGTGCACTCACTTATTATTCACTTCACACAGACAAGCGTATACATTAAAAACACAGTTTTATAGTGTATACTGGTGAAGTTAAATATACTATTTCTCTAATTAATTAGTCCCCTAATTATGTGTTTTAACTGTCATGTTCCTCAGTGATACAACCATAGCACATATACATAATTTACATGATTGCTTTCCTTTGCATCATAAATTCAAGTCTAGTCTCTGATGGCCAAATATCACTCCCCACTGTGCCTCATTTCCTCCTTAAAGCGCGCTTCATTTTAGCCATCAATATCACATTTGAATGAATGATATCTTCATCTTAAATAAAGCACATTTAAGGCTTTTCATGTTGAAATGAGTTTGGCTTGACTTTTCCATATTAAACTTTTAGATGCACCTGTACTTTAATAGAGACATTCAGAAGTTAGTGAAACATGAAATAACTAGTGTTAAGTGGTCTCTTGAGTTTCCCTGACATTTTGCTAATTGAGATAATATTAATTATAACTCTGAGCTGTCTCTGAGTGATAAACACGTGAATCATGTTCCACAGATGTGTGACCTGCTGCATTACTTCTGTGACTGTGAGCTGAAGCACCGCATCGAGGCCATCGTCTCTTTCTCCGACAGCTTTGTGTCCAAGCTTCAGTACAACCAGAAGTTTCGCTACAACGAGCTCATGCAGGCTCTCAACATGTCCGCTGCTGTCACCGCCAAGAAGACCAAAGAGTTTCGCTCCCCTCCACAAGAACAGGTCAGAAGGGGTCTACCAGAGCAAAATGACTGTGTGGTGGTTTATAGGGTTTTTATCTGCACTTGAACAAGAGAAACACTGGGAAAATATTAAACTTGGGCGTAGTCCTTTAGTCGTATAATCGGTTCTTTGGTCAACAGCTTAGTTAGTCTGTCATAAGAAGTGTAGGTATGTGCACATCAGTGGTGCTAGGCTACTAGTACTATACATGACCTGAGGAAGATCCACTGATTGAAATATTGTCTCTATTAACTACAGTTTGGGAGTAAGTATGCAGGCTTTGTTTAATTTTCTATGTCTTAGTTATAATATAAAAATGTATATGCACAACATGGAATGTTTTATCTGAAGTTTCTGAAGTAACTGTATAGTTTAATCTGCCTTTTCACTTATGGAGATACTGTTTACCAGTACTTCTCTCTATATAATTTATTTTTAAGTTATTTTTGCCCAAGATCCTGATAATCCTGAGTACTTTTGCCAGTGCCACATCGCTCCTCCTTTTAGTCAGCTAACTGATGCACAGTTCATCAGTCTAAAGTTTAGACTGATGAACTGTTAGATTGATGAAAATGTTACGGTTCTAAACCGTAACATTTTGCATTTGATTGTCACTATTTTTTTTTTTTTCATTCTCAACCATATTTTGTGAATGTTTTTCTAATGACTTGGGAATCTAACCACAATTACATAATACAATTGTGTAACTATTTGTGATCTGCTTACTGACCTTTTGTGAAAATGTAAAACGTAACCAAATGAATCAACACAGCAACACAGGCAAAAGCATGACCTCCTGGCTATTAATTTTGATGATAGCATTGTGGTAGCATATTTATTATAATAGTCCATTTGTGACACCTTGCAGTTGATGTGGTTTAAATAGCTGTGTTTGCCCTACACTGCCACACAAACACGTCTCATCCCATTCCCACTGCTCATGTGACTGTAGCAACCATCACGTCTGCGGGCTGACGTCACCGGCTCTCCTGTGGTTTAAAGGTGCAAATGGCCAGCAAAGGTGACTGGCCAAAAATAGAGCCCGGGGTTATTAATGACTGCTCCAATGAGAGACTAGAATCTGCGGCCACTGACCACAGATCAGCCCCCGGGCCCCTGTTACCAATGGTGCGTGTAACGAGATGATTCAGTTGATGTGTTTACATAACTGCATTTTCTATACATGGTTGCATTCCCTTGTGCCACCCCCCACTCACAGCCACTTAAGAGAGGAAAGATTCGTGTTAGGTATTTTATACTTATCTCATACAAAAACAGGGATTTCTATGTCGCTTTGATCTATTGTTTGTGCTTAACACTGGTTTAAGTTTGTCATAGTCACATTGATTCTTTGATGTGAAATTGCAAAGGATGGAAAATAAGCCACTTAAAGGTGTGAGTGTATTTCACCAATTTAGCATTCATCTCATGCTGCAAATTCAAAGACTTAAGGTCTGACCATTTTATCTCTGCATAATGTTGTTTACATTGCAAAGTGATGTTTACTCTTGAACTCTAAAAGCATTTTATGCAGCATCAAATCACACATGAGGACCCTTTTACACCAATGTTCATAATGTTATTTGGAACAGCTATTACTTATTGTAATAGTCTTATATTATGCAAAACTGACTCTTGCGGGCTTGAAGCCATGTTAAAATGTTGTTAATTCCTCAAAAAATCTTCAAAGCTCAAAATGGTCTGTTCTGTCTTGTGATGTCATAAAGCGGTAATTTTCAAGTTAACAGTTATCTTTTACCTTTTTTCAATAGAGGCAATTCCAGGGTTAAAATTACCAAATGATTCTAGTTAAAGTGTATGGAGTTCAAAAACACAGTAGGGCACTTCCAGTATTATCACATGACATCACAAGGTGGAACAAAGTGTTTTCTGTTTGAGAGAAGAACCTAAATATGCAGGGTTTGTGTGTTAAACATCTGTGAATGAAACAAAACACAATTCCAGGTATGTTTGTGATGAGGAAACAACATTATAACATAGATCAGAAAATAATGTAATATGGGCCCTTTAAGACCTACCTTTTATGGTGTTCCCAAAGCCCTATGTAAACTCTTCTACTTTTTATGTAGTTAACACATCTTGAATATATTTTCTGTGTTATAGATCAACATGCTGCTCACGTTCAGTACAGGAGAGGACTGCCCTTGTCCTGCAAATATCCAGGAGGAGCTCTATGACTTCCACGGCCAGCTGCAGCTTCACTGTGGTGAGAAGAACACAGTAACACAGCTTTATGTAGGAAAGTATCCCATAATAATACAGTAGAAACACTTTACAGCTCGCCTTGACACATTTGCCATATTTTTTCCATTCAGTGCTCTCAGCTGTGGTGTCTGAGTGGCACTTGAATTGCTCTGACATCTTGATGTTTTGATAAATTATTGAGCTGGCCAGCCCACTGTGGCTGTACTGATCCTAATGGTATTCTCCACCCTGCTGCGATGAGCACAAGTGTCACTGCACCTGCCCCATATACTCGGCTAATAAATTTTGAAGCATGATATATCACTACAGAGAAATATTGTGATAAACGATAATATTGAAAATACTTTATGCCGCTGTCACCAAGCAGGATAATCCCAGTAAACACATTTTAAAGAGACAGTGTCATTAAAAAGCCAGAGCTACTACAAAAACTAAAATCACTTGAATTAAGAACATGTTATATTGATTTGAGTACACTTTTTGTAGTTGAAAATGGGAAAATACACCTACTTACACTGAAGATTAAAAAAAAACCTCTTTGTACTTAAAACAATAAACTAAGTCGTATGTTGTTTGAATTAAGAAAACAATATTTATTCCGTTTGGGAGATTTTTTTTTTACTTGTGAAGTGAAATCTACTCAAATCAAGTTAAACTGTCTTAATTTGAGTAATTTAAACTTTCTTAGATATTACTTTTCGCAGAGTAACATGTATTTATTATTTACTTTACTCTCTATAGCTCAGATCTTACATTATTACATAACAATGGCAAAAATCTCCTCACTAGTGCAAAAGTAGTCATGATAAATACTCAGCCCCAAAATATATTGTCCCAGCTTTCATATAATGAACGATAAGTCAATATTGTAATTATTGTGACAGGTCTAACAATAACTGTATAAAGTGCCACAGATCACACCATAACATGACATTAGCACAGATCCAGTGGAGAAAGGGCCTGTTTACTGTAGGCTGTTTCTGGTGTGTAGGAATCCCAATGGAGGAGGATGAAGATGAGCAAGCTACGTCCATAAAAGGTCGGCTGTTAATGCTGGTAAATAAGATCAAAGGGCATGCTACTAAAGCAGAGGACCCCAGCAAGAAGGAGCAGGCTGCACCAAGTGAGTACTACACCCACTCTCATTATTATGCGGTAACATTAAACTTCCTATATAATACAAAATTGACTCTTGTGAGCTTTAAGACATGTTATAATGTTGTTACCACATCAAAAACATACCTGGAGTTGTGTTTTTTCATTTATACATGTTTGAGTAACCCTGCATTAGCTCAAAGTGCTCCGTTCCACCTTCCACCTGTCAACCGATCACCACCTAGTTGTCAGTTGGGTCTGCTGGTGGAGGAGGTAGCCGGAAAGACCTGGAAGATCCAAGCATATTGTGAGGGTCTGTTGGCAGAGCCCTCTGTCAGGGTGGCCTTCAACACACACCTCCGGGAGATCGTCTTCCAAATCTCGGAGGAGGTTTGGGACATGGAGCCTGAGTGGGCTTTGTTCTCGGCCTATATTGTAGATGCAGCCACTCATAACTGTGGTTGTAAGGCAATCCCCAAACCCACTGGTGGACACTGGATGTAAGGGATGCCATCAAGCATCATAGCAGAATTCCTATTGGTCCCTCATGGGACTCCTGAGGCAGCTGACAGGTACCGGCAGGCCAAGTGTGCTGCAGCCCGTGTGGTCGCAGAGGCAAATACTTGGGGTTGGGAGGAGTTCGGAAAGGCCATGGAGGAGGACTATCAGTCGACCTCAAAAAAATTCTGGCATGTGCATGTTGGACTCCGCCAGGGCTGCCCTTTGTCACCGGTTCTGTTCATTGTTTATATGGACAGAATTTTTATGTGCAGTCAGGAGCTGAAAGGGAGTTGGGTTTGGGGACCATAGGATCACAAGAGTCAGTTTTGCACAATATAGGACCTTTTAAGTATAGACTGGATACCTTCTGTGGAATCATCTGCCTCCCTGTGTTGATCAAATCCATACTTTGTAAATTAACTGGTTTGTGACCATGTTTTTCAGTTGTACAGAATACAAGCACCTTCCCCCTAGATCCATATGAAAATGTCCTTGGGCTAATATTTCCTAATGCTTTTATCATAGTGTCTTTGTGTGTACCAGATTTACCAGGCTGGCAAAGCTAATATCCCTGGCAAGCAAAAACACCCATGCTTTTGAAAGACCGTTCCTCACCTTTTCTGCTGAGCTGTTTTCCTTCAAAGCAGATGCTGTTATTTACATCTAAATCCTGTAGTTCATCATTGATTTCCTGCCACAATCATCGCTACTAGTTCACGATCCCTTTCAAGTATTTTGTTAGTGTTTTCCGTAGGTGGTAAAATGAAAAGCGGGTGCGCCTCCAATTCCCGTGTAGCACCCTCAAACCTGCCTCTTTGTTTGTCAGGCAGTGTCAGGTGGACCGTGTCACAGGGTGCCACTCATTTACATTTCAATTCCTTTTCAATTTTATTATGCTAATGTAGAGCTGTTGGGGAGATGCTACAGAGGAACGAGCTTGGGCTGTTGGCAGTTCTCTCCGGGAGACGAGATGAGAGAGATGAGAGGAGCGAGGAGAAGCATATTTCAAGTGTTTTAAGCTTACTTCTGTTATATAGGGTCTTAAAGGACTGTAAAACAAATCTACTCAGATCTACTTTAACTTCTGCATTCAACTAAGTCCAACCTAGGGACCAGTCAAGGCACTGGTTATATGGCCTGTCTGCACATTTGCAATTAATTTTCTACTGCGCAGAGTAGAGGAGCCAAAAAAGTACAATTTCTTCAAAATCAAGTAAGAATAAAAATAAATATTTGAGGACTCTATTTGATTATAAGGGTATAACATCCAGTTTTGAGGAGTTGCTGTAATTGAATACAAAAATACAAATTTGTACGTTTACAGAAATTCTAAGATTGTCACATCCAAGTCCCAAAAGAAAAGTTTGTGCACCACTGAATAGAAATTTGAAGGTGGAATGTAGTCAAGGCAGTGAAAGGCAATCTGACCAGGGGGATTGTGTCTGACCCTGATGCACAGCTTTTGAGTCGGTCAGTGATCTGGGCAGGATCAAAACACAGGTGTGCCTTTCTCGCTCAAATGACTGTGGTGGAGGTCTCTGCGGGAGCTTGGGTAAAGGAGGATTGATTAAAAGCCTGCTTTGTGGTGGCAGCCTCAGTTTTGGAGCAACAGTTTGAGTTTTGGGACGAGGTTGTGAGAATAAGTCAGTGTTTTGCATTGATCTTGTCTAAATCAGTGTGGTGTATATTCAAAGTAACATTTTACAGCTACTATGGACGAAAGGCAGAGAAAAACTTTAACTATGGGTTATTTGTAGGGTTGGGAATTACAGGGTCCCTCATGATTTGATACGAAACACAATACATGGCTCACAATACGATATTAGGATTTGTAAACCACTTAGCTACTGCAAAGTTCATAGTGAATATGGCAAGTGTATTGGCTAAACAATTTTCCTTCCATTAAATAACAAACAAAATTTTAGTGCGATCACAAAATAAACTGTTAAACAATACCAAAAAAATCTCTTGGTGATATATCAATACAGCAGCCCATGGTATTGACCCTGTATCACCAAATTTATTATCACAATATATCAATAAATCAGTATTTTTGCACAGCCCTAGTTATTTGTCTGTCTCTCTCTCTTCCCCTTCTCCCTCTCCATTTCTCCATGCTTTGATTGACAGCCTGGTGTCAATTACTCTGAAAAACCTCAGCTGCTCAATTAAACAAACTGACATGGGCTTTAAAAACACAATCAACTAATTAGGTTTCCTTTAAGAAAATCAGTTGTGCTTTAGGCTTCTATTTTTATTATTCCTAATTGCCTTTAATATATGTGCTCACACCAGAATACGTACAGCCAGCGACTGATCTACTTTTAACAGCGCCTCAGGGAAACTCACATATGAGCAGCCCATTCAACCGTGCAACATGTAGGTCTATTAATATCATGGCCCTGGTTTATTCTCTACATAAGAGGGATTCTCTGCTCTACACTGCTATTGTGCGTCAGTCATTGGGCACAGTACAAGCAAATACTTGTGCTTTTGTTGAAACTTGGTTTATTACTTCTAATAAAGGTCAGTGATGCTGTGCCTCTTTAACCTGAACTGAAGCTGAGTGACTATTTCAACTTTGATATTCACTTTTCCATTTCTTTAGTCCTTGTTGTAAAACATTTGTCTGTAGGTCTGTAGGTAATTCACAAATTATGCCAGAAATTAGAAGCTGCATGAGCTCTAAGTGTCTGTATATATGCTGATATTTCAAGGTAAAACTTTATCTGATATGACCCCTCCTCTATTGCTAGTTACAAGTGAAAAATTATGCTATGTTGAAAATACAACAATGCACACATAGGTACAGTTCAGTCAATCAAATGTATAAACTATTGTTGTTTTGACTTTATTTGAATCTGCTTTATGTGACACGACTATGTAGAAGTGATGCAAGCTGCTTCATCAGTACCTTGTACAGGGAGGCACCGATCAAGCTTTTTCTGTTCTGATACTGATGTTGATACACTGGCTTTAAGTATCTGCTGATACCCGATTTCAGCTGAACGGGGACTGAAAATATAATTTATTTTCTTTAAACACAAATGGCGTATGGTTAAATATTACCCCAAATGTGTTTGCTATTTATCATTTAAAGTAGCTGCAGAACAGTTTTGAAAAAAATACAAATTCAATCATATGCAACAAAGTGTTTTGGGTCGACATGGCCAGTAAATTGTCTTATTACACCGATTTATAGACTGAAATGAGATAATGAGAACCTATATATTGGAACCGATATCCGATTCATCAAAAATTTCAATATCAATACCAATATCACGCATCCCTAACATTCATCCCTTAACATTGTAGACTGGCTTGGAGCTCTAATCTCACCCATTTACTTTCATAAGCCTTCTTTCTGCATTTGTACTTTCTTATCATCTTATTATAATGTATTTGTATATTGTGTTTTTCCCCCAGCCAACCTAAAGGAGCTGATCTCCCAGACCATGGTGAGCTGGACTCAGGAGTGCCACATCCAGGACCCAAAGCTGGTGCGGATGATGTTCAGTCTGCTGAGGAGACAGTACGACAGCATCGGAGAGCTGCGCAGAGCCATGAGGAAGACCTATACTATCAGTGCAGCCTCTGTGCAGGACACCATCCACCTGCTGGCCTCTCTTGGACAGATCAGGTCTCTGCTGTCTGTGCGCATGGGCAAGGAGGAGGAAAAGCTCATGATCAATGGACTCAGGTAAATTATTACTGCTGGGTTTTAGATGAGATCATGACATAGGCTAATAATATTTAAAACAGGTTTTTGTTGTAATTAGGCCTGTCACGATAATAGGCTAATTAATTAAAGTAAAAGCTACCCAGTTGTTTTATGTGTAGAATACTTCAGTTTGTGATGTTGTTTTAATGTTTGTTATGTTAAAATAACATTAGCGTTAGCACTGAGACACAGAAGTGTCTTCCAGTGAGTCCTAGCTATATACTTCACTGAGTCTGAGATTAACACAATGTACTGGTAATGTTGCTTTGTTTCTTCCTAATTTTAGTGACATCATGAATAACAAGGTGTTCTACCAGCATCCAAACCTAATGAGAATCCTGGGCATGCACGAGACTGTCATGGAGGTCATGGTCAATGTGCTGGGAGGAGACAAATCCCAGGTCAGATAGCTGTTTAGTAACTCATGACAACTATTTACTCTAACTGCAATAAGCACTAGTACTTTACTTTCTACTCTACTACATTTTTGAATTTTTGATCTTCACCATGTTTGTGGTAACATCCTGACTTAAGTTAAAGCTTCAGCTTTGAGCAAACAAACACAAAATACACAAAATTCATAAGAAAACTTAAGAAATTGGATCCTCCACCAGAAAAGTTACACAGTGCATCTTTAAATAACAAAAACGTCCACCACTGATGTTCACAGAGTGTGGGAATAATGGTGCCCTGGTGTGTTCATAATGCTGATTTAATGCAAGTTTTACAGCTCTTCCGAAAATACCAGATTTTAGCTGTTTGTTCCCAGTCTGTGTTACTGACAGTTTGTGATGTTTAATTTATCTCTTCTTTTTTCGCCCCACAGGAAATTGCCTTCCCCAAGATGGTTGCAAGCTGCTGCCGCTTTCTCTGCTACTTCTGTCGCATCAGCCGACAAAACCAGAAAGCCATGTTTGATCACCTGAGCTATCTGTTGGAGAATAGCAGTGTTGGCTTAGGTAAATGTGGCTTCTTTCTGACAAATATAAGATGACAAATATAAATTCCTAGCTTGCATAATTAATGGCTTAAAATGTCAATTAAAAAAACATCCCAGATTTATTCAAACTCCAGATAAGTAGACTTTTGGTTTATTTATTACACTATTTTCTGATCTGTTATAATGTTGTTTTCTCATCAAAATTATACCTGGAGTTGTGTTTTGTGTTTTTTTTTTTTGTGTTTTTTGTTTTTTTCATATATGCTTAACACATAAATACTGCAAACAGAAAACACTCTGTTCCACCTTGTGATGTCATGTGGTAATATAGGAAGTGCTCCACTGTGTTTTTAAACTCCATACACCTTCTCTAGAATCATTTGAATGATTTCAGCCCTGGAATTGCCAATCTCTACTGAACTAAGGTAAGGTTAAAGGTAAAAGGAGCTGTTAACTTGAAAATTACCACTACATGACATCACAGAGCATTTTGAGCTTTGGAGATGCAGACAGACTAATAATAAGACTCAAACAGGAGTGAATGAAACAAAACACAACTCCAGGTATGTTTTTGATGAGGTAACAACATTCTACCATGGCTTAAAGGTCACAATAGTCAATTTTGTGCATCATAGGCCCTTTAATGAAACAATGTGTAATGCATAGTGTGATATGTGCAGCTAAAGGGTCATTTTGCTATTAGTTAATACATTTATTGAAACTGAAAGATTTGGGCATCCTGTAATATGCAAGTTAAGTCAGACCCTGCTGGGCCCAAACAAGCTACTGATGCACATACACCACAGTTTAAAGAAATGGGACCCACTTCATGTATTCATATTTCCAAAAACAAAAAAACAACATGTAGATCTATATTTTATCCAATTGTTAACAGATTAGCAGTCAGTGTAGGGTAGGAAAAATGCAAGCCAAGACTACCCCCTGCTGTCTCTGCAAAACAAAATATTAAATGTTCTGATAATAAAAAATTCCTGTAACTTGTTTATCATTTATGTGGCCAGCCTCACCCGCAATGAGAGGATCCACTCCTCTGGATGTGGCTGCGTCTTCAGTTATGGACAACAACGGGCTGGCTCTAGCTTTGGAGGAACCTGATCTGGACAAAGTGAGAATTTTGTCATTTTGATCCATAGATAAAAAGTCGTATATGATTATCTCTTTGGTATGTGTTCCAATTCATTACCATACCTGATCTATTTCAGGTGGTTACCTACTTGGCCGGCTGTGGTCTTCAGAGTTGCCCCATGCTTCTTTCTAAAGGGTACCCTGACATCGGATGGAATCCTATTGAAGGAGAGCGATACCTGTCCTTTCTGAGATTTGCTGTTTTCGTTAATGGTATTGCACTATGTACTCAGAATATATATATATGTATGTAGTCCAGATGGGAATTTATACCCCTTTGAAACTGTCCTGCTCTGTCTAATGTGACTTCTAAAAATATTTTACTTTTTATTTTCCAAACTAATGTTCAGCTGCCTTATATCATTTTGCTTAAGGCTAAACAGAGCTGCATTGTAACCCCTGGGCCACATACTTCACATGAATAATTTATGCTTTCTATATTGACTTTTCAAATTTCCCTTGTCCTATCTTTAATCCAGGTGAAAGTGTAGAGGAGAACTCCAGTGTGGTGGTCAAACTGCTAATCCGCCGTCCGGAGTGTTTTGGTCCTGCGTTGAGAGGAGAAGGGGGTAACGGTCTGCTGGCAGCCATGAAAGAAGCCATTAAGATCTCCGAGACCCCCGCGCTGGACCTCCCGGGCTCAGTCCATGGAGTCAGCTCTGACGCGTGAGATATCAAAATCAAACCTGGCTTATCAAGTCAATGCCAGAGGTTTAGTTCAGGATTATTTTTGTAGCCTGCTCCCCTAAGAATGTCCCTGCCTCCTTCGAACATACTTTATACTGTAAATTATATTCTACTTTTTGCTTTATAGGTCTGCAGATGGAGATGATGAAGAAGAGGTGGTGCACATGGGCAATGCCATCTTGTCATTTTACTCTGCTCTGATTGACCTGTTGGGGCGCTGTGCTCCAGAGATGCATGTAAGGCTATACATTTATATTATTTTTTGAAGATCATTAAAGGCTCTGTACCTGATTTGTACATTCTTAAAAACATGTAAAACAGAACTAGTTTGCAGTTGAAGCGAAGTTTTTCTTCACTTACCTTAAAGGTGCTCTATGTAACTTTTTGTTTGGGGATCCGTCACCTGCTTGTTTCTATGGTTATGTCGTTGTGCTGCCTGGACATTATGACATCAGACAGCACTAGCTTACATATACAAAACTTCTGTCTCTTCTGTCAGTCTTCATTGAAGGTAAGCATGGATTCACTCTATGTTTTGGAGTGGAGTTTATTCACTGTTTTCCTCATATGAGTGACATTAGCGCACTTGACAGGGCTTGTATAGTGAAGTCGTGTGTGTGCGCGTACAAGCTGTCTCTGTGTGAGCCAAGTCAGATCACAGTTTCAATGAGTAGCTTCAGTAATGGTGTTGGTAACGGTAACAGCGTTGTAATGATAGAAAACGTAATTAGTTAGATTACTCGTTACTGGAAAAAGTAACGCCGTTAACACTCTCCACAGATCTGATCTGTAACTTGGTCTGGTTTGGTCTCCATAAAGATAGAAAGACTTAATACCATACTGCAAAAAAGCGATAACATCTCCATGGAGAAAAGCGTTTGTCGGACCTTCCATTAGAAAAGTTACACAATGCACTTTTAAACATTCCGAAAATCCTAATTAGTCACCACAAACTTTTAAGCACTTTTCACAATTCTGAGATACCAGTGCAGAGTTTTACTATGACTGTAAATCAAGCAGCAAGTAACATGCAACTAGCATGCAAACGTATAATTATGAAAGGCAATAAAACACTTTTTAAATCGCTGCAGACAGCACAGAGTGAACTTATTTTGACCTTAAGAGCTGCTTATACAAAATATTGGGCAAGACATATTTTGGTCAGATACATGGGAAAAATCAGGTACAACGCCTTTAACTGCAGAAATTCACTCACTCACTGTTCACTCTATTTTCAGCTCATCAACAAAGGGAAAGGTGAAGCCCTCCGTATACGCGCCATTCTGCGGTCTCTCGTGCCTACAGAGGACCTGGTTGGAATCATCAGCATCCCACTCAAAATGCCCATCACAAACAAAGGTGCGAGGTTTGCATCCTTGATAGTATCCGTAGATTTGTAAAAGCGAGTTGGCAGGGTTTTCAGAGTCAGCTGAATGTTTGCTACTCTGCAAAATGTCCTTTCTCTGAAGCTATTTGTCATCTTCGGGAACATAAGATTTGTAAGGAGCCAAGTTGAGCTATAGTGGAAAAGGGCAGCCACTGTTTCTCAGCCAAAATTCACAAGATGCATACTGTGATGGAGGATGCAGTCAATATTTTAATCAAACTAAATAAATTGAATGCACACTTCCACAATTCCATACAGTTGGATGTCTTGATAGCCAGTGTTGGGAAGTAACTAAATGTATCAAAAATATGTATGAACAATCCTAATACTGAGTTCCTGTATTCTGGTCGTGGACTGTAAGTATAAATAAGTATAGCTAACCTGTTAGCCGGTTTATTCTAAATAGGAATTGTTCATGGGGGCGCTTCTGGCTCCATCGTCTCTGGCTCCAATTGACTTTACATTGAAAAATTGTCACGGCTCTCTCTGTAACTGCTGTTGCGAGCCTTGTCATTTTGGTCTTAATATGTTCATATTAACATGCTCCACAGGATCCTTGTGTTTTTATTTCGCTATTTTGTACATAAATAAATTCTTACTCCCAATATGAAACTCGGCTTCAGTTTCACCCTTAGAACTGCTAGCATCATGAGCATCAATTGACTGGAGCCAAACGCTATGGGTGAGGCCACATTCCCTTTATACAGTGTATGATTCTGGTATAAAATTCAGAAGTTTTCAGTTTTCAGAATCCAGGTACTTTCCTAAAAAAGATTGCAGTGCATGCAATTAAGCTTCAAACTGCACGGTATTACTGAGAAAAATAAAAAAAACATCAATCGTGTGCAATTTTTCTTCTTCTAATCAGTGCTAAATAAATGTTTTACAAACACCGCAACAAACAAAGCTGTTTTATACCAAAAAATAATGCAATGCAATATGAAAGGAATCCATAATACAGTACCCTGATTTGACCATGTACAAGAATACATTAATATATTTTAATGCAGGTGTTCAGTATTCGGTAACATTTTCAGTGTATTCTTCTCAACACTGTCAGTAACATGCATGTACAGTTCTGATAACCAGTACCAGGTTGAGGGCTATTGATTGGGTTTCACTCCTCATGCCTGTTTAATCAGCACAATGCTTTACTGCACACTTCTGTAGCTCTGAGTAAGCCTGATCACTGATATAGCCCCTGTCGTGCTCTCATTGATTGATCTGCATAAGCATGGAGCAGTGGACGTCTTAAATCTGATCAGACTCCAGCCCGAGGGGAGGACTCTGGCCAATGGATTTCGACAAACCTACCACATGCAGCCTAATGAATACACATGGTCCCCCTAACGAGAAAAGACATGCTATTAGGTCCTATAGGCTGGCCCTGCTGTATTTACTCAATGTTGTTATTGCCTCCCACCAGAGTAGATTGCTTTATTTTAGGTAAACAAAACCTTTTTCCTTGTACAGATGGATCGGTCACAGAGCCAGACATGTCAGCGTGCTTCTGTCCGGACCACAAGGCCCCCATGGTGCTGTTTTTGGACAGAGTGTACGGCATTGAGGACCAGAGTTTTCTCCTTCACCTGCTCGAAGTGGGGTTTCTATCTGACCTAAGGGCTGCTACCTCCATGGACACGGTATAACATGACAGTTGTAGTAATGTATGCATATGTACATTAAAGGGTCCATATTGCGCTCATTATTCCTCATCACAAACATACTTGGAGTTGTGTTTTGTTTCATTCACATGAATTTAACACACAAACCCTGCATATTTAGGCTGAATTCTTCTCTCAAGCAGAAAACCTTGTGATGTTATGAGGCAATACAGGAAGTGCTCCACTGTGTTTAAAAACTCCATACACCTTCCCTAGAATCATTTGGATAATTTCAACTCTGGAATTGCCAATCTCTACTGAACTAAAGGTAAAAGGAGCTATTAACTATCATTTGATGACATCACAAGGTGGAACAGAGCATTTTGAACTTTGGAGACATTGACAGACTAATAATAAAGGATTACTCAAATGTGTGAATGAAACAAAATACAACTCTGGGTATGTAAAGAGTAAGTTTTCTGTTATATAGGACCTTTACGCATCAGTAGTATAGGGTAGGTAGTATTGGGTTTGTAGAATTCTTTGCTGGACTCTACAAACCAGTAGTTAAGGGGCCTGTATCAGCCGCCAAATGCACCACTTCAGTTACACAACATTCATACAGAAGAAATACTGTGGTGCATCTTTGGTGAGGTGTCTTGCCCAAGGACACAATGGGATAAAAATCAATGACCATCCAAAAAACAGGATGACTGTATGTTCTGACTCATTGCCATGACATGTGTAAAAAGAATTAGTTTTAACTTGAGAAAGAATTAAATAAATTGCAGTTGTCAATTTGATTCATGTGCCTCGAGCAAACAAGCAAACCATTAATTCTGTAAGATGTAATGTATCAAAAGATTTTCCTCAACAGCCAACGTGAATCAATATTTAGACTGTATTTAGGTGCCAATAACAGCCAGTAGAGCATTGAATAAATGCAAAAGGGTCAATTAGGGTAGAGATTGACCATGCTAGTGCAATACTGTATGTACTGTAAGAGTCTATGTGTTGTGTAGTAGTAAAACTATTGAAGTACCTTTTTTGAAAATGTACTTCAAGAGTAAAAAGTAAAAATATTTTGCAGAGATTTTTATAACAGTTAAAGCACCAAATGCAGTGATTTTGATATAGGATTTAGCTTATTTTGTATTGATTAAATTTTTTTTCTAGCTGTTTTTGTGTAATTGTGTGTTTGGTTTGCTCAAAGTTGGAAAGTTAACTCAAATAAAACGTGCTAAAAATAAGCCTCAGCCATTTCAGCAGGTCTAAGGAAAACTTTTTACTTTCCAGTCCAGATCGAAGATATAGTGGAATAAAAGTAAAAAGTATCCACTCTAAAATGTCCTTAAATGTATAGTACACATAAAGTTCTACATACTTATTGTACCTTTACATTTGTACTTTGTTACCTTCCACCACTGGCTGAGTGACCTCGTTTTGTGATGCTATGCCCTTTCCTACAGGAGGGACTGTGCACCACTGAGACTGCCCTGGCCATGAATCGCTACATCGGATCTGCCATGTTACCGCTCCTCACCCGCTGTGCCCCACTGTTTGCTGGCACCGAGCACTACGCCACCCTCATCGACTCCACTCTGCACACCATCTACAGACTGTCTAAAGGACGCTCCCTCACCAAAGCACAGAGAGACGCCATCGAGGAGTGTCTGCTGTCCATCTGCAAGTGAGAGCGGCTCTCTCAGTAGTTAAAGTAGACGTATTTTGCATTTATGCTTATTTTCAGGTATTTAGTATAAAACTATAACAGACAAATATCATGATTACTTTTTTTTATATGTACAAATAATTGGGCAGAGATAGGGGGTAGGTTTCTGAGCAGTCAAACCTCAAATGTAAGGTTTGCATATTTGACCCAATGTTATTTCTTCATTTTTAATTAATCATTGGATCTTTATAGTATCTTTCAAGACACCCAAAGCCCTTTACAGTGCAGTCTTCATTTACTCTATGCTCAATGGTGGTAAGCCGCTATTGTAGCCACAGCTGCCCTGGAGCAGACTGATGGAAGAGAGGCTGCCAATTTGCGCCATTGGCCCCTCCAACCACCACCATCACTCATGCATCACTTTCATACTAGGCAATGTGGGTGAAGTGTCTTGCCTGAGGACACAACAATGTTTTTTGACACTGGCGTCCCGCTGTGGCACCCATCCAAGTACTAACCAGGCCCAACGCTGCTTAGGTATTGTTTCCTAAGTCCCCAGAATCTAGGGGCATTAACTTTTCATTAGCAGGTTTTGTACGTCATCAGACATCAGAGTGACAGAATGTTTTATTTTGTGCACTGGACAATGTATTTCCTAATTAACTGTTCAGGTCAGAGCCTCTTCAAAACTGCTGCTCTTGTAAGTGCTCCCAGTGCACTTGTCACATCTATCAAAAAGAAACAGTGAAACCAATGACAGGTGAAGTGAAGCATGTACTGAAGGCTGTCTTGACAAACTCACAAGATACTTTACTGTGTTTAAGTCTGTGGAGGCTTATAAAATCATATGATCATCCCAAAGCTACACACTGGATTTAAATTAGGTGGTCATATAGATTGTATAAAGAAGTGGACTAAGAGTTTGACGTCACCCATAGAAAGAGGGGTGACATTTTTTCATTGTACAGTTGATTGGAATTAGAGTCGATGGAGCCGGAAGCGCCCACACGGTCACTTCCTATTTGGAACACGGCGGCCATGTCCATTTATATATGAGGTCTATGTGTGGTCATAATGTTCTGCTCATTACCACACTAGAAAAGCAGAAGACATTTGACTTTGGACACTGTTATATTGTAAATAGAAGTCACCTGTCTTATCTCTGTCCCTTCTCTGTGCAGACATCTCCGTCCCTCCATGCTGCAGCAGCTCCTCCGAAGGCTTGTTTTTGATGTGCCCTTGCTTTCTGATTATTGCAAGATGCCTCTGAGGGTAAACACTTTCTCACTTTTTCCCACCAGACTCAAGCACAGAATTTATACTTTCTATCTTTTGGCATGCACACCTCACTCTCTTTCATCTGCACTTTCTTTGTTGCTTCCTATCACAAACTCAACTCAGTGTATTGCGCCATCAGCTTATTTCTTCAACTCATTTCCTCTGCAGTGTCAAATAGAAAGTCTCTTCAATTTACTATAACTTTTACTTTTCATTTTGGCGCTCCCACACTCACAAACACACACACACAGATGTATATGTTCCTTGACCCGGGCAGTTAATCATGGCTGCTGAACAGGTAGGCGTGGAGAGCAGAGAGACCAAGGATGAAGTATTGCATTGTGGGATTACAGGCCTGTTGGCTCCGCTGCTCTGTTCAATCCATCTGGCCACAGGAGAGAAATACTGTACATGAAATAAACTATGACTGGGGTGTGAAAAGGTAGAGGCTATAGCTATTGTTGCTCAGTGTTGCTTGCAGTTATAGCGGCAGGTTTTCAATTGGCTTTGCAGCAGAAACACACAGTAGAACAATATTTGATATATACCTTCTTCCACTTCCTCTGATGGCCTGGTATGAGCCTAAGGTGATTCAGTTTCATTACTAACAGCAATCGGTAATGAAATGGTTTATTTTTTATTTGTCTATTCATCTCTATGTGCATATGTCTTTGCATTGTATTCCCTCCATTGTTGTTTTGTTTGCAATCATCTTCTCCTCTTTCGACAACAGAGCTATTAAAAGACTCACACAATGATTCTGTTCATTTGTGTTATTGTCACTTGCGTTCCAGCTGCTGACAAACCACTATGAGCAGAACTGGAAATACTACTGTCTGCCCTCTGGCTGGGGCAGCTACGGCACAGCGTCTGAAGATGAGCTCCTCCTCACCAAGAAAATCTTCTGGGGCATCTTTGATTCACTCTCACAAAGGGTAAGAATCACAACAATTTGTTCTAAAGACTTTATTGATCCACAAGTGAAATTATTTGGACACAGTAGCTCACACATCACAATAAATATAAAAACAAAGAGCGAAAATATAAATTGTAATAATAAATTAAAAATAAGTAGCAAAAATAGCAAGAGACTGGTGTCCAATATGGCATAATTATACAAATGCATATGTACAAGTACAAAGAAAATATACAAATATAGTAATACAGACTATGTCTCAGCTATATATGGGTAAGAAGAAACAGTGCAGTGCAAACAGTGCAAAGATAAAATAGTGTTTGACACAACATAGCGTTATCTATTATATGATAGTGAGTTGTTGTATAAGTATGTATGTATGGTATGAATGTAGTCCTGTATCTCTTACTTTTTGAGCAGCGCTGTAGCCTGTTGGAGAATGAGCTATAATGTCAAAATGTGTGAGAGACATTCAAGTAAACCCCCTATGTAAACTGTATGTACTGTTATGGACTATAATACGGCAGGATTTCAACATGCAATAATTATTGGAAATGGTATGTTCCTTTGACGTTGCTTAGGCCTAATCACAATGTTTACTCTAAATTGATTGTTTTCATTGTGCTATATTCACACTCTAAACTTGACAAATTGTCCTGTGCGTTTATAAAGCAGCAGGCCACTATGCACATAATCAAGAGGGACCTATGCCATTAGCGTCTTGATTAGCATGTACTATGATGGGGGGCATTTTATTACTGCCAATATCTAACAGGCTCTTTGTGATGCAGATGCGTGGACTCAGCACTTCGCTTTAAATGCAGACTCATGAAAAGAGGCAAAGGCCGGCCTGGAAACGTCAATAACTAGATAGGCGTCATTGATCCAAATCTGGGAGCCTGCTGGTTCTTTAGCATTTATATAATAGTTATTCACCCGGCTCTTACCTTCCCTCTACTACCTCTTTGTGCTTATTTATTTGTGCCGATACGATTTAAAGGTCCTATATTACATAAAATTGACTCTTGTGAGCTCGAAAACATATTTGGGGCTGTGTTTAGTTTCATTCACAGATGTTTGAGTAATGCTTTATTATTAGTCCAGCTACATCTCCAAAGCTCAAAATGCTCTGTTCCAACCTGTGCCTGTGTTACATAGAGATTTGAGAGAATAACTCAGCCTAAATATGCATGGTTTGTGTGTTAAACAGGTGTAAATGAAACAAACACAGGTATGTTTGTGACGAGGAAACATTATAATATAGATTAGAGAACAGCGTATTATGGGCCCTTTAATCATTTTCACCAAAGCCACTGAAACAATCAGTTATTTTCCTCGTCTATAAACCTAATTCTGTTTCTCGTTCTGTGCAGAAGTATGACCAGGAGCTGTTCAAAATGGCCATGCCGTGCCTAAGTGCTATAGCTGGAGCACTGCCACCAGACTACGTGGACGCCTCCATCAGCACTGCAGTGGAGAAGCCCAACTCTGTGGACGCTCACGGAAACTTCGACCCCAAACCCATCAATACCACCAAGTATGCCCCTTGAAACAGTGCGCCAAGACATACTGCATAAGACACTGTT
This sequence comes from Taenioides sp. WSHXM2023, assembly GCA_029959045.1. NCBI lineage: Eukaryota > Metazoa > Chordata > Actinopteri > Gobiiformes > Gobiidae > Taenioides > Taenioides sp. WSHXM2023. Next base: position 10,556,556 of record CM057102.1, on the reverse strand, counting down.
TAATGGTCCAGGTTGTATATAATGCTCTTATATTCTCTTTCAGCATCACTCTTCCAGAGAAGCTTGAACACTTTGCCAACAAATATGCAGAACATAGTCATGAGAAGTGGTCTGCAGAGAGGGTAAGTGAAGATGGGCAATAATAAATGCAGAACTGGGGCATATTTCACACTTAAAGGCTTACCATGTAAATGTTTGACTCTTTTGAGCTTTAAGTCATGTTATAATGTTGTTGCCTCATCAAAACCATACCTAGAGTTGTGTTTTCATTCACACATGTTTGAGTAATCCTGCTTCATTAGTTTGTCTACATCTCAAGTTAACAGCTACCTTTTACCTTTTGTTCAGTATTGGCAATTTCAGGGCTGAAATTATCCAAATGATTCTAGTGAAGGTGTATGGAGTTTAAACACACAACACTTCCTGTATTACCACATGACATCATAAGGTGGAGCATTCTGTTTGAGAAAAGAACTCATCCTAAATATGCAGGGTTTGTGTATTAAACATGTGTGTGTGAATGAAACAAAACACAACTTCAGGTGTGTTAATGATGAGGAAACAACATTCCAAAATAGGTCAGAAAATAGTGTAATACTGGCCCTTTAATGGAAAATAGATTTTGGCATAGGTTTAATGGCATACTGTGTAACATTCCAGGTAAAATTATGCATTATTATCAAGACAAACAGGTGCAAAATACTTAGTGTACCTTTAAAATTTGTATTGGCTATTACTTCCATTACTTTTTTTCTTGCCTCTTTTGGCTTGCCAGATTTTTTTTTACTGTTATAAGTTCTTCCTTTACTTGACTACATTTCTTCGAGATTCACAGTAGAGAATTCCTGAGCGGTGAACTGAGACATTTGGACAGAATTATGTCCACTAAATATTTTATTCAATCTTTCAAACCGTAAATCCTCTGCTTTATCTGAAGTAAGTCTGTTTGTGCCTCAGGTGCTGCTGGGCTGGAAATATGGAGACTGTGTGGACGAGAAGACCAAGACTCATCCTCAACTCAGGGCCTACAAATCCCTCACAGAGAAGGTGCACTATTTCATGCAACCAATATATGTTCATAAAGGACCTATATTACGCTATTTTCTGCTCTGTTATAATGTTGTTCCCTCACCAAAAACATACCCAGAGTTGTGTTTTGTTTCAGTCACACATGTTTGACACACAAATCATGCATATTTACGCTGAGTTTGTCTCTCAAATGGAAAACACTCTGTTTCACCTTGTGATGTCATGTGGTAATACAGGAAGTCCAGTAGTTGCCACTATTGAAGGTAGAAGGAGCGCTGGTGATGTAGACAGACTAATAAACCAGGATTACTCAAGCATGTATGAATGAAACAAAATACAACTCCAGGTATGTTTTTGAGGAGCTAACAACATTCTCACTAGAGTAAATTTTGTGTAATATAGGACCTTTGATACAATATACTAATATGACATGATGAAATGTATTGATGGAATGAATTCTCTTTGAAAAGCATTTTGTCACATGAACATACTCAAATAAATCTCTTCATTCATGTATAAACCGTGTGTGTGGCCCAGGAAAAGGATATCTACAGGTACGCCATCAGAGAGTCCCTGAAGAGCATGCTGGCCATGGGCTGGTGCATCGACAGGACCAAGGACGGAGAGAGCATGTCCCAGCAGAGGGAGAGCGAGAAGATGAGGAAGATCTCCACTGTCTCTCAGGTGCACACAAACAACATCGTCTGGTTTGTTCTACTGGTGGTGTGCTAGCAGGTGTAGTGTAGTGCTGGAAATTTTTTTAGAGATGTGTAGTTTTATGCCATACTGTGGAATATTATAGTCAAAGGAATTTCCATGGAAACAAGCAGGAGGAGAGTCAGGTTTGTGGAGATGTAAGCCTGTTCAGAGTAACGCATGTTTTTCACTGCAATAAACACAACTATTTTTTTCGCTAAAAAGTTACATACTGTGGCTTTAATGCAACTAATTATTTCAACAAAACAGTATTAAATAAGATAAGTATTAATGTCATATATAGTAATGTCAATAGAATCCCAAAGCTCTAAGGCTCAGTACATAGACCTCTTCAGTAGTCCCATTTACCATTGTGTCACACCCTGGCAGAGATTGAATTTTTAATTAAGGTCCCAAAAGTAGGTGCTGAATAATGTGTGTCTTAATTCTTACAGTTTCAACAGCTTGAGAATAACAAACCATTTTATTAAAATGATTATGCATGTCCACCTGTTGTAAGACTTTAATCAGCCTTTGATGTAAAAAGGAGATAATCTTATCAACTAAATTGCTTTTTCTAAATGGAATTGTTGGGTTATTATTACAGAATAATTCAATACTTTGTGTGTACGTATTCTGATGTATAGATATGGACACTGGACAAGGGCAAAATGTTATACTAACAGGATATTTGTGTATTCCAGACAAATGGCTTTAACCCAAGTCCCATCGACACCAGTAACGTGATCCTGTCCAGAGAGCTGCAGGTGGGTTCCCAGCATTCATTTGTGCTGTGAGATGATAATGAAATGATCCTTCACTGAATATGAGATGAAACCCTGTGTCTTGAATACTAATGGGATGGGCACATCTTCTACTCAAATCTGCACTTTTTCTCTTTTGTCCTTGTCCTCTCAAGGGGATGGTGGAGGTGGTGGCCGAGAATTACCATAACATCTGGGCCAAGAAGAAGAAGAGTGACCTTGGAAGCAGAGGTGACTGGCTAATGAAGTCAATCCTAGACAAACACAATGAAATACAGGCCACAAACACAGATAAGTATAGATTTATTGAGAGGTTTGCTTCTGTGTGGTTAAAGGTGGAGGGACTCACCCGCTGCTGGTGCCCTATGACACACTGACCGCCAAGGAAAAGGCTAGAGACAGAGAGAAGGCCCAGGATCTGTTTCGCTTTCTGCAGATCAATGGATACAGCATTACAAGGTGAATGGTCCACAGGGTCAGTCAGATAAGTATATGAATGTACATTACGTTTAAGTCATTCATGTTTTGTGGTTTACAGAGGTTTGAAAGATTTGGAACATGATTCGTCCTCGATGGAGAAGAGGTTTGCTTACAAGTTCCTTAAGAAATTGTTGAAATACGTGGATTCAGCTCAGGAATTCATTGCACATCTAGGTACTATAACAGCGCATTAAAATATGTCTAACTGTAACAGATATTATACAGTATATTTTCTCAAATTCAGAGGCCATGGCTGCCAGTGGAAAAATGGACCGGTCACCACATGAACAAGAAATCAAGTTTTTTGCCAAAGTACGGCTTGTCCTAAGTACTAAGTAATGAATATATTTGAAATTGAAAACACCTTTTAATTGTATTTTTATTTTAGGTGCTCCTGCCCCTCATCGACCAATACTTCAAGAACCACTCCCTTTACTTCCTGTCATCTCCCAGTAAGAACCTGAGCAGTAGCGGCTATGCAACTAACAAAGAGAAGGAGATGGTCACCAGGTCTGCCCCAGTAACTCTATTATACCAAAAATATGATAAAATGTTATAAATTCATTGTTGTTGTTGTTGTTTTTTTTCCTATTTTTGTGTTTTCTAGCCTGTTTTGTAAACTGGCAGCTCTTGTAAGACACAGGATTTCTCTGTTTGGTAAGATGATTCATTTTAAGCATTCTAGACAAAGCCAAAACATCTCCATGGAGACAAGCAGATGGCGGGCTCTCCACCAGAAAAGTTACATAGTGCACTTTAAATTGCACAAATTCTAGCATAGAGCAATTTAGTTTATAGAAGCTCTAAAAAATCCAATAGTCTTGATGGAGTTTAGGTGATGTATTGACATAGCTAAGCCCAGGACATTGAATTGATTGCTGTCTCTGTTAAGGTTAATATGTACCTTTGACCTCCGCGTTCCTCTTGGGGCTTATTTGGGATCAGAGTTGCGCTCACTTTCTCCTCCTAATGACTGCTCCGTGTTTTTCTGTGTTGTAGGAAGTGACTCCACCACCATGGTCAGCTGTCTGCACATCCTGGCCCACACGCTGGACACCAGGTCAGCACCACCAATTTAATAAATTTTTTAATCATGTCTAATTGTGTATTTAGTTGCACATTTTAAATACATCAAGGAACATTAATATTTGACAAAGAAATTAAATATAAACTGCAAAACTAGTCCAAAAAATCACAACTGAAAATGAGTCATTTATTGATACTTTGCAGCTGATGGTGTTCCCTGGGGGTGTGATGCCAACTAAAAGCAGATAAAAAGCAGCAGAGCTAATGTGTGCATTGTGTCACCATGGTAACTGCTGAACATTCCACCAATATGCATACATGTAGAACACTCCCAACGTGACGTCAATATTACCTACCTTTGATCCATAATCTCTGCATTTGCTAATTGTGACTACTTTATCTCTCTCTTACCGCTTCAGAAACTACTGTGATGTCTTTTTGATAGTACCAAAATGTTACACAACACACATAATGATGCATTTAAGCTTTTATTATTGAAAAAGTCATCTGCAGTTTGCCTCAGGCCTGTTCTTCTAAGGCAGTGTTTGGTAATGCGGCGCACTTGTGTTATAGAGGGTTAGTTTGTGTTAAATATCTGCAGCTGATCCCCACAGATGCTCTCCGACTTTGATTTCTCCTTCAAACCAGAACACATTGCCCCTTCACAATGACACATGCAGTCAGCCATGTTACAAAGTGTGAAGCTCTGAAATGTATTAATTATATTAATGCATTGTGCTGTTTCACAGTGGCACATTAAACTCCATGCCAAATGGCCAAACTCACCTTGGATTTGAATACGCCTCTAATTTATTACGTGAATCATTTATGTGTCGGACCGAGTGCGGGCAGCTTGATATTCATGTCTCATAATTTACTCACTAAAATTTTCTCTGGCTGTGAGATGTGATTGCATATTCAAGCGTGTCCTACTGTGGGTAAACTGTACCCCCCCATGCATTCTGAGGAGTTCCTAATGCTTTAATATAGGCTGCTCTTGTCTAGCTCCTTATTTGAAGGAAGAGCATAGTATTAGAGTTGTAGTTGACTTAATAAATTCTTGGTTGATAAACACATGCCCCGTGCATCGATTCATTGACTAAACGGTAAAACTGACACTGACAAAGTCACAAATATATAAATATAATATAAATATAGAGAAGTACTATTGAACAGCGTCTTCACTCCTAAGACTCTAGCTAACTCACTCCATGCCTTCTCATATCTGCTAATAAATGCATAATACATTCTTGTTATCCTAAAAATATTATAATTCTAGCAAAATTATTAAATTGACGGATAAAAAATTGGTTGGCTAAGACTCCATAGACCAATTAATTGATTAAATGATTAAGGGATTACAGCCTTACTGTTAAGGAAATTCCATTTTGGTGCTGTATCTAGGGCTCAGTCCTTGTTATCTTGTCCTACGTCATCAGAGGTATAATACTCCCTACAATGGAAGCATAGCCTGAATGGACTGGACTGGAGTGGAATGGACAACACTATCACAATGTCTTTAGGTACATGGCTCTGAGTGCTTGGTACAGGATACAGTATACTGATGATAAATAAACTTCTGCTGCATTAGAACTCCAGCATCATGCCTCTTCTTCTCTTGGGCTACTACAATTTATTTTTACACTCACAACTCACAACTCAACATCTGATTTATTTTTTTGAGTTATGCTAATGTTAATGTGACAGGCAAAATGTTCAAAAATGCATCAACCACAATAAAATAAAACAAACAAAATACTGACTGAAATGCTGAATTGGTATTGTCATCATCAAGTATCTAGCACTAATAGATGCTTAGTGAGGGATTAAGATTAATCAAAACTTAAAAATATATATTACTCAAGTAGAAGTATATAGTATTAACGTAGTATTTTAAAATGCCTTCCTCCTGCCCCTGTTTCCCCCTCCAGGACAGTGATGAAGTCTGGCTCAGAGCATGTGCGGTCAGGGCTCAGGACCTTCTTTGAAAACGCAGCGGAGGACCTGGAGAAGACCTTTGAGAATCTGAAGCTGGGGAAGTTTACCCACTCACGGTCACAGATGAAAGGCGTGTCACAGAATATTAACTACACCACAGTGGCCCTGCTGCCCATCCTCACGGCTCTGTTTGAACACATCACTCAGCACCACTTTGGAGTCGACCTGCTCTGTGAGTCTGACAGTTAAGCAGCCCGCTTCAGACAAAGTGTGATGAAACAAGATGAACAAAGGAGTTACATGCCAGTCGTGTCGTCTGTTATAATCAAAAGGATTTCTTATATTCTTTTTAGTTCCTTTCTGTAGTGACTTAAAGGTGCACTGCCTAACTCTGGTTGTGGGTATGCCACTTGTTTGTCACTTGGAGATGCTATTGCTTTGCCTGGAGTCTTCCACAGTATGGCATTTTACATATCATTGATTTCACTACAGTCATTTTATTGCTCTAATAAACCTTGACAACATATGCATTTTTACAATTAGCCTGGTCGCCACTTCACATATTTGATCCATAACTTGGCATGGTGGTGCCAATTGCTTATTTGCATGGAGTTTAATGATATATTGTGGGAAATTCTGGGCAAAACACTATCATCTCCATGGAGAGAAGCAGGTGGCATACCATCTACCAGAAGTTACGCAGTGCATCTTAAAAAAAATGATCACTACACAACATTAAAAAGATGATATTATATTACATTATATCATATTATATTAGATAAGATTAAGAGCTACTGTATAATCATCATTAATTGTCTGTCTGTTCTAAGTGGATGACGTCCAGGCCTCCTGCTACCGCATACTGACCAGTCTGTACGCACTGGGCACAGGAAAGAACATCTACGTAGAGAGGTATCCTTGTTATTGAGAACAAATGGTATACAATATGAATTGCAGGTTTCATATATCATATTTCACCCTCTCCCTCATCTGTCTGTATCCCCCAGACAGCTGCCGGCTCTGGGGCAGTGTCTGGCCACTCTGGCTGGAGCTATGCCTGTGGCATTTCTGGAGCCGCGACTCAACATGTACAACCCCTGTTCTGTGTTCAATACCAAGAATCACAGAGATCGTGCCAGTAAGTTAATGAAAGAATAATAGTGAGTAATGAAAAATGAAGTTTATTATGTTTTTTGTTTTGTTTTAGACTAGCACTAAATCATAATATTTCTCTTTGGATAAGCTGGGAATCTAAAAATCAGTTTATTACACTTCAATTATAGTAGGCACTAAGATTCAGGCTTAGTACCTACTTAATCAATACTCTAACTCCTGACCATAACCCCTTAGATATGTATTAAGCCTGCATCAGTCTTAATAAACTATTTGTTCATTATGCATTAGGTTTTTGTTCATAATTTATTAAGGCTAAGTAAGATAAATATCATTGTACAAGTGTATGAAAATGAAAGCTTATTCCTTTGTTTCAGTGCTTGGAATAGCAGACTCAGTAGAAAACGTGTGTCCCGGGATGCCTCGATTAGAAGGCCTGATGAAGGACATAAACGACATGGCAGAGTCCGGGGCGCGGTACACGGAGATGCCCCATGTGATCGAGGTGGTCCTGCCCATGCTGTGTAACTACCTGTCCTACTGGTGGGAGAGGGGCCCCGAGAACCAGGGGACCAGCGGGGCCAGTGTCTGCTGCACCACGGTCACATCAGAGCACCTCAGCCTCATCCTGGGGAACATCCTGAAAATCCTTAACAACAACCTGGGCATCGACGAGGCCTCCTGGATGAAGAGGATCGCAGGTGGGGCCTTGTAGGAAAATGAGTTCTGTAATAAATGAATCATCAGTAGCACTTACAGATGTCGCAATATAACATTTTAGCATTATGATTATTTAGAGAAAAAAAACATCTCAGCTTTGATCAAAACATGTTCTTTTCATTAACATTCTAATATATCTTTATGAAATGCAACTTTATGAATGATAAAAATGATATACTTCACAAGTCAAAAGCTCTTTGTTTCTTTATGTTAATTACTATTTACATAAACACAAAATCACTCCAAACTGGCCATTTCAGGTGACTTTATTGTGAAGTCAAGGGTCAACAAAGCAAAAGGTGACTACTATGAGGATTTGAATATAAAACACACACAAAAAATGTCAAAATGCTTCATAATTTCATAAATTATATATTTGATGTCTTCAGTATATGTATCTGAAAAGTAAAAAACAATGAATGAGAAGGTGTGTCCAAACTTTTGACTGGCAGTGTAAGTGGCTAAAAGTGAATATTATTTAAATAGCCTTCACTTTTTTTTATATAATGATTTGAAAGAACTTGTTTTTGCTTATCACAATCACCTTGACATCCTTAAAGACAATAAAAACCTATGATTACATTGCTATATCACATATATATTGTAAATAAATAAAAAAATCAGCCTCCATTTATAATAACTGCTTACTAATCATTAATTCTCCTTTGTAAAACTCTACAGTGCGACTTCTGTTAGTTTTATAACTGAAAAACCCTAAGGCTAAAACTAATGACTCTAGTTTTTCAATTACTCTATTTAATAACAGCAGCCTCATTGCTTTTCCTATTAAGTGGCACAGCTTAATGTAGTTTTAAAATGACAAACAACTTACTGATCCATGTGGTGCACTTCATATAGATAATGAATGCTTTTATGTTCTGGAATTGATTATGGCCAAAGAGCTAAACCAATGTTATGTCTGCATTTAAGGTCACAACTAATGGACCAACATTATTGATTAATACTAAGCATATTAAGTAGAACATATCTGATTTATAAACAACATTGTGGTTTTGTTTTTTTAGTGTACGTGCAGCCGATCATTAGTAAAGCTCGGGCAGACCTGCTCAAGAGCCACTTCCTGCCCACATTAGAGAAGCTGAAGAAGAAGACGGTGAAGGTGGTGATGGAGGAGGAGCTGCTGAAAGCCGACTGTAAAGGAGACACGCAGGAGGCAGAGCTACTCATCCTGGATGAGTTTGCGGTGCTGTGCCGGGATTTGTACGCCTTCTACCCCATGCTGATACGCTACGTGGACAATAACAGGTCAGACCATGCTTCCTGGAGGATACTGTGATGCTGCAGTCTTCATGCTATTCTAAATTCAATGCTATTTTTTATCAAATGAGGAAAGAAAAGCTAACATGTATCAATTTTCATGTATAATAATAGTTCATTATTGACATTTTATATATTATTTTTAAATGGCCCACATTACACTATTTTCTGCTATAAATTATAATGTTGTTTCCTCATCAAAAACATACATGGAGTTTTGTTTTGTTTCATCCACACATGTAACACAAACCCTGCATATTTAGGCAGTTCCTCTCTCAAACAGAAAACACTCTCTTCCATCTTGTGAACTCATAATACAGGAAATGCTCCACTATGTTTTTAAACTCCATACACCTTCACTAGAATCATTTGGATAGTTTCAGGCTTGGAAATTCCAATCTCTACTGAGCTACAGGTAAAAAGTAGCTGTTTACTTAAAAACTACCACTTCATGACATCACATGGTGGTGCGAATGAAACAAAGCACAATTCCAGATAGATGGATAGATTTAAGGAGGAAACAACATTATAACATGGCTAAAAGCTCACAAGAGTCAATTTTGCGTAATATAGAACCTTTAAATAACTGCAGTCCTGTATCTACACAGTTTAAATAAAAAAATGTGAATGCATTATTTAAATATTCATGTTTATGCAAATCACATTGTTCTTGTAAATATTTCACATTATGTATGTGAATTTCTACAAAGTATGTTCACACATCGGAGGGTGTGTTCCAACTACAGGGGAATCACACTCCTCAGACTCCCCGGTAAGGTCTATTCCAGGGTACTGGAGAGGAGAATCCGACTGATGGTCGAACCTCGGATTCAGGAGGAGCAGTGTGGTTTTCGTCCCGGCCGCGGAACACTGGACCAGCTCTATACTCTACATCGGGTGTTTGAGGGTTCATGGGAGTTTGCCCAGCCAGTCTACATGTGCTTTGTGGATCTGGAGAAGGCATTCGATTGTGTCCCTCGTGGTGTTCTGTGGGGAGTGCTCAGGGATTATGGGGTTCAGGGCCCTTTGCTAAGGGGCTGTCTGGTCCCTGTATGACTGGAGCAGGAGCTGTGTTCACATTGCCGGTCAGACCTGTTTCCGGTGCAGGGCACCAGGGCTGCCCTTTGTCACCGGTTCTGTTCATTGTATTTATGGACAGAATTTCTAGGTGCAGTCAGGGGCCGGAGGGGGTCCGGTTTGGGGACCACAGGGTCTCATCTCTGCTGTTTGCGGATGATGTTGTCCTGATGGCTTCAACAGACCAGCACCTCCAGCATGCACTGGGGCAGTTTGCAGCTGAGGGTGAAGTGGGATGAGGATCAGCTCCTCCAAATCTGAGGCCATGGTTCTTGACCGGAAAAAGGTGGCTTGCCCTCTCCAGATGGGTGGAGAGTCCCTGCCTCAAGTGGTGGAGTTTAAGTATCCCAGGGTCTTGTTCACGAGTGAGGGGAGGATGGAGCGTGAGATTGACAGGCAGATCGGTGGAGCGTCTGCAGTGATGTGGTCGCTGTATCGGACTGTTGTGGTGAAGAGGGAGCTGAGCTGAAAGGCAACGCTTTCGATTTACCGGTCAATCTACGTTCCTACCCTCACCTATGGTCATGAGCTTTGGGTAATGCCCGAAAGGACTCGGCCCCAGATAAGCAGAAGAAAATGGATGGATGGATGTTCACACATTATAGTTGCATTTATAAGATGCTTCTGTAAGCAAAACAGATGTGTCAGATGTATGTTTTGTGTACCAATGTAGGTCCAGGTGGCTGAAGGAACCAGATGCTGACTCCAATGAGCTCTTCAAAATGGTAGCAGAAATATTTATTCTCTGGTGCAAGTCGCATGTAAGTCACATAAAAATATTTTCATGAAAGTGCTCAATTTTTTTTATACATTGTTCAACCAATGTTGTCCTCTTTTAGAATTTCAAAAGAGAGGAGCAGAACTTTGTGGTGCAGAATGAAATCAACAACCTGTCCTTTTTAACTGGAGATAGTAAATCCAAAATGGCTAAGGTGGGCTTTATTTTATATGTTTGGAGCTTTACCGTACAAGTTCAAACAACATAAACCTGTCACAACATTTGGCTAAAAGGGAAAGATACTGTTAACATTGTATGCCATGTTAACACTATGGATTTGCTTACATGAGCTCGTATGTTAACAGGTAAAATGCATTAAATAAACCAGAGGGACTACTTGTAATCATGCACAAACATGTCACAATAAAATATTTTTTATCAATATTGAAATTCATGAAAAGATACGGGTTTTGTGCATGTGTGTGCATGTATTTACACTTCCCACAGAACTAACATTCATATCCCTTAGGTATCACTTAAGTTCAGAATGGCCCTTTCTTGTATTGCCTGATTAAGCAGTTTCCAGGCAAACAAATGTGTTCCACTGCAGTTCGCTCCCGAATGAGGACCGTGTGCCTGCCCCCATTAACTGCCCTCTCATCCTTTCTCTTCTGTCTGCCTCTCTCTCCTCTCTCTGTCTCTATGTTTGAACAGTCCTTTAAGGAAAAGGTAGAGTGATGCTGTGCATGTGCTCTTTACCCGCCAGCTTATTGGCTTACATGCTGCGGTGGCCGAGCCGAGAAGCCAATAGCCTGTGCCTGCTGTGCTCTGTAGTCTAGTTTTATGTTGTCTTCTTCTCGTGGTCTTTGCTCCATTTGTCAAAGTCTGTGACATAGTTGCTTTGGTCATTTCTCATCGCCTTAAGGAAATAATCCAGTATGCTACATTGGGTTAGAAACCATGTGTTTTTATGGCGTGTGTGAGATTGTACTTGATAGACTATCTTCTCTATGTTGTAGTTATTTCAAGTTCTTTACATGGTGTTGTATGTTTAGACCATGTGTGTCTGTCTTTAAGTGTTAATTAGTGTTTGTATTGAGTCCTGTATTTAAATGTATGTAAATTATACAAGTTAATGTCATCCTAAGGTAGTAACACCTGCTCTAGTTTAATATGTAGCTAATAGAATTTGCTAAGTGCTTACAACTAAACATAATGCGTTTGGGCGTCTGGCTTTAATTCATTTCCATAAAATAAACCTAAAGCACTTCAGTATGTTTTAAATACGAGCTTCTAATATGCTACATTTTAATGCTGATTTAAATTTAAATAAAAAAACCTGCCATCTGTAATTTATTCAGTTATGGTTTTTAGCTTAGTTAGTATTTTTCAGTTGGGATTTAGACATTGTTGGGGCAAATGTTAATCTAGTGTTTGGTGTTGCAGTCTGGAGGACAGGACCAGGAGAGGAAGCACAAGAAGCGGCGTGGGGAGTTCTACTCCATCCAGACGTCCCTCATTGTAGCTGCTCTGAAGAAGATGCTGCCAATCGGACTGAACATGTGCACCCCTGGAGACCAAGAGCTCATCTCTTTAGCCAAGACACGCTACTCACTGGTTAGGAACTTTTCTCATTAAACCAAAATGTACTTTCAATCCCAGAGTGGCTTAACTTGTAGCTGGTGTCCTCAACAGAAAGACACAGATGAAGAAGTGAAAGACCATATTCATCAGAATCTGCACCTCAGAGAAAAAGTAACTGAAAGGCTTTGCACAAAGACCGTTGCTGTAGTATACATAACTACTGTTTGTAAGAATATTTTTCCATGCCTTCAGTCTGAGGACCCAGCCGTGAGGTGGCAGCTGAACCTGTACAAGGACATTCTCACCAGGACTGACGGTCCTCCAGACCCCGACAGAGTGGTGGACCGCATCCAGAGGATCTCTGCTGCTGTCTTCAACCTGGAGCAGGTCTGACCTCACACCTACAGCACACTGTGGGCTACACAGTAATTAGCTCTCCTTTTCCACAATATGTGGCTTCTGTTCAGTAAAACCCAACATATCTCCAGTAGTGGAGCGTGCTTGTACTCCCCATGTTAGTGTTCATGTGTTCCTATTAAATTAAGCATAATATTACAAAGTAACTACATAATAATGGTGTCCCTTCATCATCAGTTTACTCAAAGTTGTATTTTTATTGATTTGTGCATCCTACATTGTCCTGCACCTACCCCCACCCACAACTTTGTATTTACTTATGGAAAACATTAAAATTTACATTAAAAAATGATATGGTTGAATGCCAGCAGCAGAGAATCAGTTGTTTTAGATCACTTTTGTTGTTTACAATTAACAAGAAGTAAAATAATGAGCTATGAAGTTGATAGTTTAAAACAAAATACTTTAAAAGAAGTCTTCATTAGCTTTAACTACACCATCAAGAACTAGAGTACCAGATTTGAGGCTAGCACTAATTCATTATCATTACTGTCATTATTTTATGATACTCTTTTTTTCCCAATAGGTGGAGCAGCCTTTGCGGTCCAAAAAGTGCGTATGGCAGAAGTTGCTTTCCAAGCAGAGAAAGAGAGCAGTGGTTGCCTGTTTTCGCATGGCGCCTCTGTACAACCTACCAAGGTATCACCAACACATTTTAACATCCCCACATCTTTGCCTGTAATGTTGTGAGGATTAATAACCCACAGCACAGACGAATCAGAACACAAGAGCTCCTACATCACTTTTGTAGGTTGTGACCCTGCATTAATCCAAGTCGTCCCTCTCGCCATGTATAGGACAAATGTCTAGCCTGCAGCTGTTATCAAAGAGTAGAAAAAAGAGACACCAGCAATTTCATGGCCCGCTGCTCAGTAACTCAATCACACAGAGGCGCACGGAGCTACAGTAGGGAGGAAAACAATTACAAGGGTCCAACCTGGAGCTGGCTATTCCCAGTATGGCCGCCTGCCTGCCTCACAGCACGGCCTCTTTATTCACACTTACTGACAGTGAAGTATGACATTGTATAAATAATGAGAACGTGTATGGTGCTGATGTGTATGGCTATTTCTTTTTTTTCAGACAGGTGTGATTTTGTTTTGATTTTGTATTCCAGAACAATCATTGTACACTGTACTTGATTCTTCTCAGGCACATAATTAATAATTACTTCCTGAAAGCCTACAAATATAAATGGCTGGAAAGGTTGCATGGGAACTCAGACTATGACTGTCTGCTCTCCATGCTTACGGTAACAATCTACAGAACCTTTCCTCTTCACATTTGGACTGTTAATCCCTGCTTTTCTCTTCCAATTCCCTTCACTTTTATACAGCATCCATATATTACAATTAGGCATAAGATTATGATTATTATAATATACACAAGTCAACAAACAAGGGACTCTACCACAAATCAGTGAAGTTAAGGAACAGGTGGTTGTATTGTCATAATATTATGCCTAACGTTTTTTGCCTGATTGATAAAATCCAATGCAACGATGTAAGACAAATGTTGCCAAATGACGTTTTGTAATTAAAGGGCCCATATTACGCTATTTTCTGATCTCTTATTATAATGTTTTTTCCTCATCATAAACATATTCAGAGTTGTGTTTTGCTTTATTCACACATGTTTAACGCACAAACCCTGCATATTTAGGTGGAGTTCTTCTCTCAAACTGGAAACACTCTGTTCCACCTTATGATGTCATGTGGTAATACAAGAAGAGTTCCACTGTGATTTTAAACTCCATACACCTTCACTAGAATGATTTGGATAATAATATAATAATAATCTCTACTGAACAAAAAGTAAAAGGTAGCTGTTAAATTGAAAAGTACCACTTCATGACATCACAAGGTGGAACAGAGCATTTTGAACTTTGGAGATGTACACAGACTAACAATAAAGGGTTACGCAAACATGTGTGAATGAAACTAAACACAACTCCAGATATGTTTTGATGAGGCAACAACATTCTAACATAGATTAAAAGCCACAAGCGTAACTTTGCTCATGTTACTAACTTGTCTCTTGTAAAACTAAATCTCTATTAACCCTCCTTTTCTAAGATGTTGAATTTGCCTGTTCTCTGTACTAACACAATCATTCTGCCTTAAGGAGCCCTCCACCCTTGGCTTCTCTCCCGTCTAACCCAGTTGTCACACTCCCTTTCCAGGCATCGCTCTATTAACCTCTTCCTCCTGGCCTATCAGAGAATATGGATAGAGACAGAGGAGTACTCTTTTGAGGAGAAGCTAGTGCAGGACCTTGCAGTAAGTACTCTGAGAGCCATAAGGAGCCAGAGTGTGGTGTCCATTATCACGTCCTGTATGCACCTCTGGGCCACACCCGGCCTCATACTGTATCACACCCAGCCCTGCATTTACAGCCTGCCTGACATCTGAGGTGATGTCAGAGCCCACTGTAAACTCTGGAGGTGTGTGCCAGTGTATTAACAGCAGTAAAGCATCCAAGAATGATGCTTTGGCAAATCACCATGAATGCTATCTCTTTGCTACATCTGTATTTTTTAAAGGGCCCATATTATGCTGTTTTCTGATTTATGTTATAATGTTGTTTCCTCATCACAAACATACCTGTAGTTGTGTTTTGTTTCATTCACACATATTTAACACACAAACCCTGCACATTTAGGCTGAGTTCTTCTCTCAAACGGAAAACACTCAGTTCCAACATGCGATGTCATGTGGTAATACAGGAAGTGCTGCACTGTGTTTTTAAACTTCATACACCTTCACTAGAATCATTTGGATAATTTCAGCCCTGGAATGTTAACTTGTAAACTACTGTTTCATGACATCACGAGGTGGAACAGAGCATTTTGAGCTTTGGCAATGGAAACATGTATTTTAGAAACATGTGTAAATGAAGCAAAACACGGCTCCAACTATGTTTTTTAACATTAACATTATAACATGGCTAAAAGCTCACAAGAGTCAATTTTGTGTCCATTAATGAGCATTTAGTCATTAGTTTCTTTTACATATTATGTTCCTCTTGCTTTACTGTCATTTTGAGTAGAGGCTGGCCTGGCAATAGATTTCTTTTAGTTTTCTTAATCTAATTTTAGCAGATAGACTGAGTGAACCCTGGTTGGAACCAAAACCACAGTAGCAGGCACTGGTCTGTTGTCATTATTTATTGTCTTTCATGAGAACTGCAAAACTGTGGCTTCACCCCCATGTGAGTCTCTGCGTCTCTCAGCATTTGTGCCCTTAACCTTGCATTGTGTTTGCATGATATTTATGTTCCTATGACCCTACTACGAGGTAAGTGCTTTAAATAATAGTACCATTTTGAGTCCTGCCTGACTCTGTGACTTTGTACAGAAAATCCAGCTCAAAGTGGAGGAGGAGGAAGAGGAGGAGGAGAGGAGACAGCCCGATCCTCTTCATCAGCTCATCCTGCATTTCAGCCACAATGCCCTGACCGAGCGCAGGTAACACACACACACACACACACACATACAGACACACACAAACGCACCACACCAGAGCACCTGGCACTGCTCTGCTCCATCTGTGCACCTCGATGGTTTTGGCCAGCCACTGCAATAATAAATGGCTGCTTTATGCTAAATTACACTGTACCATTTTATAGTACAAGAGAAATACCAGCAGCTCCTCTGATACATGTGCATACTTTTACGAAACTGCAGCTAATTATTTTCACTACTGCAGTTTTGAATATGTGTCATCCCTTTGACAGTTCATTGGAAGAGGACCCGTTGTATATTGCATATGCAGATATGATGGCAAAGGTAATTGAGTTTGTATGTAGTACAATGCCCTGTGTTAAAGGTGCACTGTGCAACTTTTCTGGTGGATGGTCCGCTCCCTGCTTGTCTCCATAGAGATGCTATTGTTTTCCCAGAAATGTTCCATGGTATGACATTAAATATATCCATCTACCATTCATTCATTCATTACGGGTGTTTCTATTGCTCAAAAATACAATAATTCCTTCTGTGAACGGGGCAACTCTCCACAGATCTGAATTGTAATGTAGCGTAGTGCTGTAAACGGCTTGTCTCCATTGTGGCAGAGGGAGTACTGTACAGTACTGTGGAACATTCTAGACAAAGGAATTATATTTCCAAGTAGACAAGCAGGTGGCAGACCCTCCACGAGAAATGTTACGCAGTGCACCTTTAAGATCAGCTCAAGCCCTGTATTTTCATCCCTAGAGTTGCGCTGAAGGGGAGGAGGAAGAGGACAAAGAGAAAACATTTGAGGTGCTATTGATTTCTGAGATATTTGATTTTCTACCTGGTGGTATGATTCAGAAAGTATGAGCTTGTTATGTGGTACCGCAGGAAAAGGAAATGGAAAAACAGAAGATGCTGTACCAGCAAGCCAGACTGCACGACAGAGGAGCAGCAGAGATGGTGCTCCAAATGATTAGTGCCAGCAAAGGTAACCAGTGCAATTTGTCCAATCTCATGATAATCATTACTTTTCAATTGTGTTTATTTTTGTGACACCAGGTCGTCTTGGTCCCATGGTTACATACACTCTCAAACTCGGAATCTCAATCCTTAATGGAGGAAACATTTTGGTGCAGATGGTAAAAGCGATTTTATTATTAAGCTGTATTATAAAGAATAGTTTGAATGTCTTCTTCAAAGGCCCATATTACACTATTTTCTGATCTATGTTATAATGTTGTTTCCTCATTAAAGATATACCTGGAGTTGTGTTTTGTTTCATTCACACATGTTCATGTCACACAAACCCTGCATATTTCAGATGAGTTCTTCTCTCACACAGAAAACACTCTGTTCCACCTTGTGATGTCATGTCGTAATACAGGAAGTGCTTCACTGTGTTTTTACACTCCATACACCTTCACTCGAATCTTTTGGATAATTTCAACCCTGGAATTGCCAATCTCTACTGAACAAAAGGGAGAGGGTAGCTGTTAACTTCACCAGTACATGACATCACAAGGGGAACAGAGCATTTTGAGTTTTAGAGATCTAGACAGACTAATAATAAAGGGTTACTCAAATGTGTGAATGAAACAAAATACAACTCCAGGTATGTTTTTGATGAGGTAGCAGCATTATAACATGACTTAGTGGCTCACAAGAGTTAATTTTGCATAATATACAACCTTTAATATTGTTGTCTGTTTCAATGCAGAAAATGCTGACTTATTTAAAGGAAAAAAGAGACGTAGGCTTCTTCAAAAGTCTGTCTGGACTCATGATGTCATGCAGGTATAATGGGAATATTACTGTTTACTTTTCATCACATGTCATTTTGCAGCATAAATATTGAAACAGTGTTTATCTCTCGCACCACCAGTGTCTTGGACTTGAATGCATTTGAAAGGCAAAACAAAGCTGAAGGTCTGGGAATGGTAACAGAAGAGGGGTCAAGTAAGTCAAAAGATCTCTCAGTGCAAACCAACTCAAATATAATTCATGAATAAGCTTCACTAAAACTCAAAATGTAGCTTTAAAATAAGAAAACCGCTTTATATCTTGTGGCTATGTTCAGTGTCATTTTTGCCATTGTCACTTTAGTCTGTGTTACTGTATGTCTGAGTCCTCTGTGTGCTTTTTGTAATAGAAACATCAATATACAAATTTTGGGCTACATACAGTATACAACTATGCTTCTGTCTCATTCTCACCTCACCAGCCCAGGCTTAAGTACTATTTACACATATTTATCAGTGTATGTACAGTAAATATATGTATCTATCTAGTCCCAACACTCCCTCCTGTTCCTAATGAATATAAATGTCTTCTCCTTTGCTTATGTCTGCTATTTTTGTTTGTTTTCTTCTGGTTACGTTTTTTATCCCGTCGATCGCAGTCAACGTGAGTGAGCGGGGTAAATACATAGTTAAGATTCTACTCATCCCTATGCTCTGCTGACATCCTGATTGCTCTCTCTGTCTCCCAGCCCTCTCATTTCCTTCTAACGCGCCCTCCTGCATTTTCTGAATGCGACATTTTGATCTTGAAACTGAAAGATCACATGCATGCTCTTCCTACAAGTGTCCATTTTTTGGTCAGGTGCCCCGAAGTGACTCCTAGTTCCTATTTTCTTGGTGCTTGTGGTTATTTTGAGACATATTCTGTTCTTTACCTGTACTAACCAAAGATAGACACAAACAAGAAAGAGTGAGGCTTTGCTGGTTTATTTTTTCCTATGATGCATTGTACTGTCTCTGTATGTTCGGCTCTCCTAATTTTGTGCGAGTTGAAAAGTAGACAGTAACGTATAGATTGGGAAGTCTTGCAAGTTCTTCTGTTTGTATGACATTTTGGCCTGTGCCTTAAAGGTCAACTAATGCCATCTTCGGTTTCCAGGCTCCAAAGTGCTTCAGAATGATGAGTTTACAAAGGATCTGTTCAGATTCCTGCAGCTTCTTTGTGAGGGCCACAACAATGGTAGGTCTATAAATATGGAGCATGTTAAGAATGCACTGTTTCAGTGTAGTTTAAATATCATTCTTGTGTGATTTTGTCAGATTTCCAGAATTTCCTAAGGACTCAGACAGGCAACACAACAACTGTGAACATCATTATCAGTACAGTGGACTACCTCCTAAGACTTCAGGTTTGCATTTCTGAAATTGCTTGTGACTATTTAAATGTGACTATCTCTTATCTTTGATTTGCTGTTTCAGGAGTCAATCAGTGATTTCTACTGGTACTACTCTGGTAAAGAGATAATCGATGAGGCAGGTCAGAGGAACTTCTCCAAAGCTCTGTCAGTGGCTAAACAGGTCTTCAACTCTTTGACTGAGTACATACAGGTGCAGTGTCTCGCAGCAACATAAGAAATCAGCCAATAAAAGTGCTTATAATAATGTAACAATAGTTACTGTCCTCTGTGTTCAGGGTCCGTGCATAGGGAACCAGCAGAGTTTAGCTCACAGCAGACTCTGGGATGCTGTGGTGGGCTTTTTACATGTTTTTGCTAACATGCAGATGAAGCTGTCACAGGTAAGAACTAAGCAACCTTTGTCATACAAACCAGAACAACATTGTTGTAATTCACACATTTACACAGTGTTAATAATTAGACTTAGACAAACTATATTTTAATAACAAAGAGCAAAAATATAAACAGTAATAATTAAATAAAAAAAATAATTAGCAAAATAACAAGAACATTTTAAATAAGACATAGAATGCAGTACAGTGTTTGTAAAAGTCACAGTACGGCTGATATTACGGTTAGAGTAATACTGTCACACCATTCATGAATGTGCTGTATCTGAGCCAAATACGGTCATATTCTTTCTTCCCAACAGTGGATTGATAGAGATTTTGATTGTATTGCCACTAGAGGGCACCAAAGCCTCAAGTATAGCTCCAGCTGACACCAGCACTACTACAGAGGTCCATGATAAATGGGGCTTTACTGGTGGAGCCCTATAGTAGATAAATCCTCACCTTATGCCTTGTGCTGACCAAGGGCTCAGTGTGACAGTGTAGTTGGTGTGAAGGAGAGAGCAGGTGGATCTGTTTGAATTTAGTCCATCAGAATCTCCTCAGATTGATCACATACTGAATACAGACTCCATAAGCTCTGGACGACCCAGCCATCTGCTCACAGGCAGTAAAATAGCATTAACCCTGGTGATGATGGATAGCAGTAACCTACAAGGGCCCTCTGGGCCCCACTGGGACAACACAGGTCCCACAACTCTAGGTAGCCCCCGTCTTCTCACGTGCACCTCATTATCATACCTTATTGTGACTCCTCACTGCAATAGCTCACTGTGATTATATAGCTGTAATTCACACGGCTCCCTTCACTCTGTGTCTCCTACAGGACTCCAGTCAGATTGAGTTGCTGAAGGAGCTGCTGGACCTGCAGCAGGACATGGTCGTCATGATGCTGTCACTCCTCGAAGGTTGACCCTTAGCTGCTTATTACAACACAATCATGTGGCCCACACTGTCAGCATGAGTATTCTGCTCGACTTTACTCAAGAGCTTATTTGCTAAGGGAGGCAATTCGATTCCTAGAAACGGTTTCTTCAGTAGCTTTGTCTGGTTTGAGGTACATATCCATTGTCATCATAGTCTCTGTTGTTTACAGTTGTCAGGCTCTGCTTGTCGAGAGAGGCAGGCAATATAAATGTATGGACGGTGCTAACTGTCATTACCGTATAATAAAAATCTAAAAACAAACATATTTTAAATATTAAAATACCTTTTAATTACATAGTGGCCTTAAATAGGACATTGCAGTAGCTTCTCTATTGACTTTGAAAACTGTCTAGTAGCAAAGTGACACTATTTTAAATTCATATTAGCTGGCCCCTTTTAGACATGGTTTAAACACCATTTACCAGTTACATTAGAGATAGATTATAAAAACAACATACTTTCAAGTCTGTAAAGGTTTACTTTTCTCTCACCAGGAAACGTTGTGAATGGAACTATTGGCAAACAGATGGTGGACACTTTGGTGGAGTCATCCAGTAACGTGGAGATGATTCTGAAGTTCTTCGACATGTTCCTCAAGTTGAAAGACTTGACCACATCTGACAGCTTCAGAGAATATGACCACGAGGGCAAGGGCGTCATCTCTAAGAAGGACTTTCAGAAGTCCATGGAGAACCAGAAGCAGTACTCCCAGTCTGAGATCGAGTTCCTCCTGTCATGTGCAGAGGCCGATGAGAACGACATGTTCAATTATGAGCAGTTTGTGGAGAGGTTTCATGAGCCGGCCAAGGACATTGGCTTCAATGTGGTTGTGCTGTTAACCAATCTCTCAGAGCACATGCCTCACGACGCACGCCTAGCCACCTTCTTAGACCTGGCCGAAAGCGTGCTCAGTTACTTTGAGCCCTTTCTCGGACGCATTGAGATCATGGGTGGTGCAAAGCGAATAGAGCGGGTCTACTTTGTCATCAGCGAATCCAGCCGGACCCAGTGGGAGAAACCTCAGGTCAAAGAATCCAAGAGACAGTTCATATTCGATGTCGTGAATGAGGGGGGAGAGAGCGAGAAGATGGAACTTTTTGTCAATTTCTGCGAAGACACAATTTTTGAGATGCAGTTGGCCTCCAAGATTTCAGAAACTGAGCCGGTGGAGCGTGCAGAGGAAGATGAGGACGATGACCAGAGTGTAGTGGAGAACCAGGAGGAGGAAGGGGAGGAGAGGGAGATGCTGGAGTCATTGTCCGCTTTCACAGTGGCTTGTATCTCAATGAGGAAAAACCTGTGTCATTTCAGACAGATGCTAACATTGAAAAGCATGAGACGCCAATATAGGAAGTTCAGAAAGATGAGCATTCGTGAGTTAGTGCGTGGACTTTTTTCTTTCTTCTGGATGATCATTACTGGCCTATTCCACTTTGTTTACAGCCTAATATGGGGCTTTTTCCATATTCTGTGGACTACTTTATTCGGCGGAGGCCTCGTGGAAGGAGCTAAGAACATGAAGGTCACCGACATTTTGGGGAATATGCCGGACCCCACTCAGTTCGGTATCCATGGCGACGTGCTGGAGACAGAGAAGATGGAGGCGTGCGAGGCGGCTGCTCTGGCAGAGATGGGTCAGATGGCTCAGGGGGAAGCGGCGGAGGCAGACCTGATGGCGGAGCTGCTAAATATCCAGCCCAAAAAGGAGGGCAAGCACGGGGCTGAGCCGGGACTGGGGGACGTGTCTGAGGTGGTGGTGGGGGATGCGCCCTCCATCGCCGCTGCGGTCAAGCAGAAGAAAGCAGAGGTTAGCTGGAAGAGAAGTCCACTGTGTAGTCATTAAAAAAGAATTGACCTGTTTGGAAGAGAAGTCCACTGTGTAGTCATTAAAAAAGAATTGACTTGTTTGTGAGCTGGTAATGTGGGTTATGAACTTAACGGGCCCATATTATTATTAAAGGGCTTAAAGGGCCCATATTATTATTATCTGTTATAATGTTGTTTCCTCATCACAAACATTGTGTTTTGTTTCATTCACACATGTTTAACACACAAACCCTGCATATTTAGGCTGAGTTCTTCTCTCAAACAGAAAACACTGTTCCACTTTATGATGTCATGTCAGGAAGTGCTCCACTGTTTTTAAACCTTCACTAGAATCAATGGGATAATTTCAGCCCTGGATTCACCAATCACTTCTGAACAAAAGTTAAAAGGTAGCTGTTAACTTGAACACTCCCACTACATGACATCACAAGGTGGAACAGAGCATTTTGAGCTTTGGAGATGTAGACAGACTAATAATAAAGAGTTAATCATGTGTGAATGAAACATAACACAACTCTAGGGAAGGTTTTGTTGAAGTAACTGCATTATAACAATGGCTTAAAGGTCACAAGAGTCAGTTTTGTGTCATATAGGAACTTTAAACATGCACTATATCTAACTTTTCTGTTGGGGGATCAGCCATCTGCTTGTTTCCATGGAGATGTTGACCAAAATGTTTGACGAAAATGTTTCACAGTGTCAGTCTATCTTACATTTATAAAAAATTATAGGTGTTTTATTGCTCAAACGTGCACTGATAAATACTCCACAAATCTGACCTGTAACCTGTCCTGGTGTTGGTCTCCATGGAGATATGGAGCTTTATTATTATGCAACTGTTTAGTACTTAGAGTCACCAGTCTTAACTACTGCAACAATGTCCCAATATTTACTACAAAAGTGAATGAGTAGACAATTATGATCAGAGTAATAATGAAATCAATGATATTTTTCAGATGGCTGCAAAGAAAAAAGCTGCAAATTCGGACCACAAATCTGATTCAGAGAAAGGAGAGTAAGTGATTTTACCATTTTCTATCATAGTGGCACTATTTCTTTTGTTATATTTTTTGCTGTCTTTATCCCAAAATACAGTTAGTTATGTTTGTATTTTTCTGGAGGCAGTATACTACGTGCTTGTGTTCTGACTTGACTAACTTGTCTGTTTTAGTTCAGAGGATGGTGAAAAGAAGGACTATGACAAGGCGAGAGATGAGGCGCCCCCACAGCCTCCACCGGAAGAGAAGAAAGCCCCCAAGAAGAGACTGGGCCCCAAGAAAGAGCCACCAGAGGCTTTCATGGCCAGCTTCTTTGCTGGACTGGAGATCTATCAGACCAAGACTCTGGTTAGTCAGTAGTTTGAACTCGAGTATTGTGTGTAAAAGACAAAAACAAAAACTTTTATAGTACGTACCGTGTCATGTAACATAGTCCATTAAAAGGGCGGATATTGCACTTTTTTCTGATCTATGTTAAAATGTTGTTTCCTCATCAAAAACATACCTGGAATTTTGTTTTGTTTTGTTTAATTCACACATGTTTAACACAGAAACCTACATATTTAGGCTGTGTTCTTCTCTCTAGCAGAAAACACTCCACCTTGTGATGTCATGTGGAAATACAGCAAGTGCTCCATTGGTTTTAAACTCCATACCCCTTCACTTGGATCATTTGGATAACTTGAGACCTGGAATTTTCAATCTCTACTTAAGAAAATATGTAAAATATATCTACCACTTCATGACATCACAAGCATTTTTGAGTTTTGGAGATGTAGACAGACAATAATAAAGGATTACTCAAACATGTGTGAATGAAACAAAACACAACTCCAGGTTTTTGTTTTTGAGGAGGTAACAGGAATTTCTTAAAACTTTCAAGAGTCAATTTTGCATAATATAGGACCTTTAAGATCAGGAGGGTTCAGTTGAAACAGATAGCATCACTGGAGTACATACTAGTTTATTACATTGGACCAACATTAGTCAGAACACTTTTGGGACAAACAAGTGTAAGGCTCTGCACTAGCCTTGAGGAGAAGAGAAAGTTGTTGTGAACAGCAGTAAATTAAGTATTTAGCAGATAATTAAAATGACAGGGCAACCCCAGGGTAGATGCTCACTGCATAATACTCGTCAAGGCTTGGCTCGCTAATCATGGTTGACTTGAAACTGGCCTGTTTTCTCATTCTTATCAAACATTAACTGAAACTGTAACTATAACTGTAATTACATTTGTTTTGCAGAATTACCTGGCCCGAAACTTCTACAACCTCCGCTTCTTGGCACTTTTTGTAGCCTTTGCAATAAACTTCATTCTTCTCTTCTACAAAGTAAGCTCACAGAGTAACTCATAGTAACCACTGTGTACACCCATGATAATCGCTCAAACATAAAATATCACTAAACCATGTCATGAAATGGCCTTAAACGTTGTGCAGGTCACTGGAGACTACTCTGATGATGAAGACCCCTGGACCCACCGAGGCCGAAGCAGCGAGGAGGAAGAGGAGGGGGCTCTTGAGTACTTCGTCTTACAGGAGAGCACTGGATACATGGCACCCACGCTACGCTTTTTGGCCATACTACACACCATCATATCCTTCTTGTGTGTACTTGGCTACTACTACCTCAAGGTAATTCACTTGACACGGCACAATTACGCACCGTTGATGTCCACTAAACGCAGATCATATTGAGATGGATGGCTGTTTTCTTCAAGGTGCCTCTGGTTGTTTTCAAACGTGAGAAGGAGATCGCCAGAAAGCTGGAGTTCGCCGGGCTTTACATCACGGAGCAGCCCTCGGATGATGACATAAAAGGACAATGGGACAGACTGGTCATCAATACTCCGTGAGTCATCCAATGTTGGAAGTTAATCCTATGCAAATGTACTCGCCTCTAATTACTGCGTATTCCTTATCAGCTCTTTCCCCAACAACTACTGGGATAAATTTGTCAAGCGCAAAGTAAGTGGCTTATGGGAGTCCGCTGTAATCTTTTAGTCATACACAGCCTATATGATTAATGATTATGTGTTTATATGTTGTATAATAGGTGATTAAAAAGTACGGGGATCTGTATGGAGCAGAGAGGATTGCAGAACTGCTGGGCTTGGATAAAAGTGCGCTGGACTTCAACCCCACAGAGGAAGCAGTTGCCAAGGAGGCCTCTCTGGTGTCATGGTAATAAATATAACAGAAATATAACAGATTTTGTTGGTGAAATAAGGGTCAAACTGAAAGTGTGATTCTTGTTTTTCTCGTCTCAGGCTGAGTTCAATCGATACAAAATACCACGTCTGGAAAATGGGAGTGGTGTTTACAGACAATGTAAGTTTGAGACCTGATTGACGGCTGTTTTTATGCATGTGTGGTCAACTAGGGTATTACATAGATTTATCTTCTCTCTCTCTTTTTATTTTTAGTTCTTCCTGTATTTAGTGTGGTACACGACTATGTCTATTCTGGGCCACTATAACAACTTCTTCTTCGCTGCTCATCTCCTGGACATCGCAATGGGATTCAAGACACTTCGCACCATTCTCTCCTCAGTCACACACAATGGCAAACAGGTAAGAGGGCGCTGATAATGCTGTTTACCAGTAGGGGGCACAGGAGAGTTAAGATTTTGACATCTAATAAAGCTTCAGATGTAGTGATTTTGATACAAATTACAGACTACAAACATGTTAAAAATTACCCCGCAGCCTTTTCAGCAGGTCTCAAACTATAATAATAAAAAAAAAAAAAAAAAACTTTTACTTTTCAATCAAAATGTAGAGGAGTAAAAAGTACCTGCTCTGAGATATAGTGAAGTAAAAGTAATAGCTATCCACTTTAAACTGTACAATGTAAGTAAAGTACAGATACTTAAAACTACTCCACTACTAGTTATAGGCTATATATTTAAAGGAAACACATTTACATATTGACAATACCTTGACTGAAATGAATAGTTGATAATTTGTAAAAAAAAATATATATATAGAATCTGTATATTCAAGTAAAGAATGGTTAACTTTGTTTCTTTAAATCACTGTTGTACTATATTGTATTGGCCCATCTTCACAGTCATCTCATATGCTTTTACTTTTAAATCAAAGAACAACCAAGAACCGTGTGTGTTGCTTTAATCTCAAATCCCATTTCCAACCACAGTTTTTATTTTTCTGAAGTAAGCTTTTTATGTAAAACACAAAAGCAGCATTTAATTTGTCTTAATTTAAAATGGATTCAAACCGAATTCCTTTGCCTTCCTGTGTTATTTGAGTTTGAATGCTTGTTCTTGATTTGGTCAGTGATCTTCCTCTGTATGTAGAGGTGAAAATCCAGTAGAATTGCTATGCCAGTGCCCGTCTCTCCTCCCTCTCTCCCTCTGTACAGCCTGTGGGCAGATCAATCACCCTGTCAATCTCCCTCTACAGCCTCCAGCACTGCAGCTCTGAGCTTAACAAATAAATTACATGAATGTGGGCTGTGGGTGTCCTTTTTGACGCGCTGAGATAACAAAAGCTGTTTGCATGTGCTCCATAAATACACAAGTAATGTTCCTATTGCTAAAAGAGATTTCCCATGATGCGCAGCGGTTTTAAATGGAAACGGCACAAGTGACAGCTCTATATTTCTGCTCGAGTGAGTTAAACAAATCAGATGGAATGTAATGAGTTTTTTTAATGTGTGTGTGCAGCTGGTTCTGACTGTGGGGCTGCTGGCAGTGGTGGTCTATCTCTACACTGTGGTGGCCTTCAACTTCTTCAGGAAGTTTTACAACAAGAGTGCAGATGATGATGAGCCAGATATGAAGTGTGATGACATGATGACGGTAACTAGCTGCTATTCCCTTAATAAGAACGATTCGCCGTACAGTATGCATTAAATATGTATAGTGAATGCAAATGTAAACGCTAACAGTCAAGGGGTTTCATCACCTAATAGCATACTGAATTAACAAAGATCTCAGGGGAAAGGCTTTGCCTGGAATCACAGACTGACCAGTAATAACTATGCATGCATTTACAAACAGCATTTATTTTTTATTCAGCGTGATTCTAGGAGCAGGACAACCCAGTACTAGACTAGCAGGTTAAGAAGCAGTTTCAAGCAGTCGAAATATCCGTTATCCAGATGACTACCTTTCAAAGCTTTTCCATCGTTAATTATTTAGTTATTGTTAATCAGTTGTTAGAGGATGGATATTAAACTATTTTAAAACTGTAATTTCACCAGCAAATTACTGGAACTATCACGAGCACACAATACACTGACTACAGATTCTGTCATGAATTTAAAAAAAGATAATTACTTTAAAATAGATACAGAATCCTGACCGCGTTTTGTTCTAGCGGAGGGCCCTCTATCTGCTTGTCTCCATGGGGGATGCTTTTGCCTGTGATGTTCCAAAGTTTGGCATTGTTAAATTCTATGTCTCTCCAATTAGAGAAGCAGGCGACACTACCAGGTCAAGTTACAGTTCAGATCTACGGAAAGGCAACCCCATTCACTTTGAACGTATGGGGTATTTTGAGCAATAACTAACTGAAATATAACTATAAAACACTAACTGAAATATAGATTTGATTTAAGAAACATAACTATTTAAGATGTGTTTAATGCCATACTGTGGAATAGCATATTAGAGGTAGAACAACAACCATGGGGGGCAAGCAGGTGACATACTCCCTACACAAAAAAAGTTACACAGTCCACCTTTAGACAGACAGTCCACTATGCTAGACAGGAAGATACGCACAGGCCTTTAATCATTCCCACCCATTTCCCAGTGCTACCTGTTCCACATGTACGTGGGCGTGCGAGCCGGAGGGGGCATTGGGGACGAGATTGAGGACCCGGCTGGAGACCCCTACGAGCTCTACCGCATCCTCTTCGACATCACCTTCTTCTTCTTCGTCATCGTCATCCTGCTGGCCATCATCCAAGGTGAGCTCTGACCTGCAGCTAGTGGCCCCAGAGAAAAACAGCTCTCACTCATTCCCGTCAGCTCCCAGGGTCACTGTAGCTCCATGTACCGTGTGTTATTATTAGCCCAGGGTGGGTGATACTCACTACTCATGTGTGCTCTGTGTGACTGCAGGTTTGATCATCGATGCCTTTGGAGAGCTCCGAGACCAGCAGGAGCAAGTCAAAGAGGATATGGAAGTGAGAATAGAAATCTTCTTCCAATGCAGTCTCTTTTTTTTTAATATGAAGTCTGTGTAAAACATCACTTCCAATGCAGACTTTGACTTAGACAAACTTTATTGATCCACAAGATAAATTATTTGGACGCAGTAGCTCACCATAATATATTATAATAACAAAGAAAAATATAAAAATATAAATGGTAATTATAAATAAATTCAAAATAAGTAGCAAATAACAAGAGACTGGTGTCAAATAAGGCATAATTATATAACTGTATATGTACAAGTCAAAATAAAAAATATAGAAATACAGTAATATAAATTTATCTCTCAGCTATATACAAGAAGTTGTAAGGAGAAAAATGACATGACAGAACACTACCATATTGACAGTCTGAATAGCTTAAGACTAATGTACTATACTTTATACATTCCCAACATCCCTCTGTTATGACACTTTGTTTTTCTCTTTGTACAGCATACTCCATCAGAATGAGTAGCTCCCCACAGTGCACTCTTAGGCAAACTAAATTATTCATTAATTTTTACAATGCAGCTCTTATAATTAATTAAAAACTATGACAGTTACAATAATGACTAGAAAGACAACACTGATGTCCATTGTTCAACTATCTGGGCTATGTCTTTTTTTAGAGGATATTTAAGAACAGCGCCTCCTTACTGGCAGTAGTGTGTCTAGCTAAAATAAGCTCCTAAATATGACGGGCATGTCAATATGCAGTACTAAAATACAACTGTATTAACCTTTAAAGGGCCCATCTTACGCTATTTTCTGATTGATGTTATAATGTTGTTTCCTCAACAAAAACATACCTGGAGTTGTGTTTTGTTTCATTCACAAATTTAACCACAAAAAATGTATTAAGCTCAATACTTCTCTCAAACACAAAACACTGGAATTGCCAATCTCTATTGAAAAAGGTAAAAGGAGCTGTTAACTTGAAAACTAGCACTTCATGACATCAAGGTGGAAGATAGTATTCTGAGCTTTGGAGATGTACACAGACTAATAATGCAGGATTACTCAAACGTATGAATGAAACAAAACACAACTCTGGATATGTTTTTGAGGAGGTAACAACATCCCAACTTGACTAAAAGCTCACGAGAATCCATTTTGTTCAGTAGGACCTTAAAATATCTTATGTGCTGTATTGTGTTATTAGCCTTTTATTAGTCAAAATACATTATACAAAATGATGGAGCCACTGAAGCATTGCTATGAGGGAAAAATATTAGATCTCTATACTAAGGTTTAGCACGTTGCCACAGCATTACAATATATTAGAATCAAATCTAAATATAAATGTGAGAATAATTATACTACTCGTTTTCTATCCTCTATCCTCAGACTAAGTGCTTTATCTGTGGCATTGGAAACGACTACTTTGACACAACACCTCATGGTTTCGAGACCCACACCTTACAAGAGCACAATCTGGCCAACTACCTGTAAGTACTACTACCTAAGTACTACTACTTCCAGTATTTGAGTCAATCTGTTCTCATTCTTTTGACTCCAGCTCGTGATTAGCACCGCTGTCACTAATGGCCCCCGTGATCTAAACCAGAGAGTCACAAGTTTAGATTCTCCTCCCATCTGTCCAAGAATTTCGCAGTTTTTTTCCCATAATACACTGCATGCAGATCGTCACGACAATAGAGCTTTCCAGTCCATTTGCGCTCACAGTCAGCTGGCCTGAGGCAGCGGCGGCGACCTCATTACGCAGCTTCATTACTACTTAATGCCATGAACTTTATTGGGGAGCGCGTTGGTGATGGTGTGCCTTCATACAGCGTGATTGGCCGCTGAGATGCCACACTGAGATAGAGCAGAGCGTTGCCATTTACAATTGATTCGGCGAACAACAGGTGATTTGAGGAAAGTGGTGCGTTGTTTAGTCAGAGATTTGGAGGCCTTTTATTAACACAAACTCTGACATTTCTTGTGATATTGCAGCCTGGTGACATTTTTGTACTAATCTGATATGCTTGTTTTTTCTAAAGGTTTTTCCTGATGTACCTTATCAACAAGGATGAGACAGAGCACACTGGCCAGGTGCAGTATTATACAAAGCTTAATGACCTTTTTAAGAACACAAAAGAGGTTTGGAATGAACTACTTAATGATTAGCTGCTCTCTGCGGTTAGAAACACCAGAGGTTACCAGTGTTTTTATTGCTACTCTAAGAATTTGATTTCAGCTAATGGAACAAATGATTCAATCTGGGAATGGAGTTTTAAACTTGTAAACAAATGACTGACACTTTTTGTCATTTAAAAGGCTATTTTCATGTTGTACTTTTACTTGAGTAATATTTTGCCCCAGTATCTGTACTTTTACTTAAGTAACAAAATTGAGTACGTTTTCCACCCCTGGTTATAATATTGATTCCTCATCATAAACATCCTTGGAGTTGTGCATATTTAGGCTGAGCTCTTCTCTCCACTAGAAAACACCACTGTGTTTTTAAACTCCATACTCCTTCACTAGAATCATTTGAATATGAATACACTGAACTAAAGGTAGAAAGTAGCTGTTAACCTGCATTTTGCAGCTTTTTGAGCTTTGGAAATGTAGACGGAATAATAATGCAGGATTACTTTAACGTGTGAATGAAACAAAACACAACTCCAGATATGTTTGTGATGAGGGAACAACAGTCTAACATGAATGTTCACAAGAGTGAATTTTGTGTAATATAGAGCATTTCATAAACATATTAGTTTAACCCCACAGGAATCCTATGTGTGGAAGATGTACCAGGAGAGATGTTGGGACTTCTTCCCAGCTGGAGACTGCTTCAGAAAACAAAATGAAGATCAGCTCGGATAACGTCTTTGTTAAGTCTGATCTAAACAGACTGCATTTAAAAGCAGGCTTACAGCTGCTGGACACCCCGTCACAAGCGAGACTCCACTGTACCTTCAAAGTACGCTGCTCGTGTCAGACATTTTGGGTTACCTACTTTGGAAGATTTATATGACAAGCATGATGTCTTTTACTTCACACAACCCTAAATTATTGCACAATTATTTTTTATTCAATTTATTATTTCTTCTTTTTTGAGGAAGCCGGGTTATGTGAGGTACAGGGCCACACGCTTGTCTTCTTATGCACAAGAATCTATTTGAGAATGTTGACTCTATTCGAGACTTATGCCAAATGAGTACAGTGAACCTATGTGCGCAATGCGTATTAGAGACCGTTCTTGTTCAGTTTGTGTTGTGATGTTGCATTTTGAGAAGTCCTAGAATGAAGTGGTAACAGGTCTGTCGTGTTGTGTAGAATGAGAAATGCCTATCTATCATCAAGTGCCTTACAGTACTGTATCTACATTACAATGGAGCTATGCAAACTGTCCTCTCTCTCTTGTATGTACGTACAGTCTTTTCTGGAGCGATAAAGCGTAGCCGTCAATAGTTTGTTGGCTGTTTTTTCTAACCTGGAAGAACACAACTGGTTTGATTTCATTTCTTTGCCGAATGCAGCATCATTGAGACAAAAAACTATTGATCCCAGCGAAAGGAATTTGCGAAATACCTTCAAACAAGAACAAAACAAAATTGCTATTGTATGGCCATTTGTATGTAGTAGCTTTGCTGACCTGTGCATTTCTTTTGATGGGAAAATAAAGAAACCAGTGCTAGAAAAGTTTGCTTTGAGTGTCTTATTCTTCTCATGGCTGTTTAGGTTGAGGGGACAGTCCTGGCCCTGATGCATGATGGGACTTTTGGCTGTTCCTGTGGCGTGGCCTGTCAGCTCACATCTCACCAGCACATCTCAGACACCACACAGGGCCACAGTCTGCCGCTGTGAGCTGCACTCCTCACCGCAACAACAGGAAGTGTGCTACCAACTCTTTAATCACTGATGTACGTACAGTTATGTTACGTAATAGGTTATCCGTGGGTTTCAGAGTGATTAAAAGTTGCACTGTTGCCATAGCAATTAATAATTCAAAACAAAATATTAGATCTTTTGAATGGTCTAAACAAACAAACAAAAGTCTTGCCTGACTTTATCTACTAACATAATCTGTTTGCCAAAGATGTCATTTTGATATTTATGATAATGGTAACACTTTATTGTATTAACATTTAACTAATCTGCATATGTTAGTGATTCATTTGATGTTAACTGGTATTTATTCTGCCCTTTTTAATGGCTTGTTGTGCATAACCGTATTATGTTGCAAATTAGACATTTACTAGCAATTTTCTATCAACAAACATTCATTATGATCCTCATAGGCATTTGGTCATGAGGCTGTTGTTAAGGGCCAGTGCCACAAGAAATTAGGTTTTCACCTATTTAAGCTTAATCTTATCTAAGAGTGTATTAAAATTAAAGTGTTAGTAATGTGTAATTAGCAGCAGGAAAAGTGTATCCAGAATAAGACATCAATAACCGTCAAATACTATTTAACATAGAAACACCCACTTTCAACCCAAATATGCAAATAAGCAGCTAGTTAGATGTTACTAAGTGTACTCTAAAACGGGGCGCCCAAACTATGGCCCGGGAGCCAAAATGGCGGACCCTCAGACCAATATATATTGACTCTTGGGCTTCCGGCTGAATTGACCCAAATTACCAAAAACACTTTTTTTCTGAAAATGTATGTCATCATAACTTTAAAAAAAACACACATTTTGAAGTGATACAGACTTAACATAAATATTCCAAGCCTTATTAAAGGTGTGGTGGTTCAGTCAAACCTACGTCAGATGTCCTCTAGTCTGTGGCCCTTTGCTCCGTATATATTTCAATATGCGGTTCTCAGTGATGAAAGTGTGAACATCCCTGCAACAACAAACAAACAAACAAACAAACAAACAAACAAACAAAGACAGATTATTTTAGTCTCTATTTCTGGTTCTGTGATTGATTACATATCTTTAACTTTCATTTCTTTCTAGCATAGTCTGCAACAATACACAACATGTCCTTCCCGTCTAACATGACATAATGCATCTTAAACTTGCCTTTGTGTGTGTGTGTGTGTGTGCGTGTGCGTGTGCGTGTGCGTGTGCGTGTGCGTGTGCGTGTGCGTGTGTGTGTGTGTGTGTGTGTGTAGAGAGAGGTCAAGGGAAGTGAATGCAGCAGCTTGAGTTCCCTCAGAGCTGTCACCTGTGTCTGGGCCCTGCAGAGGAGCTGTGAGGGGTGACGCCGCTCTGCCCCTGCTCCGTCATGCACCCTGTGACACGGCAAACAACACCTTCTGTATGGGAGACCAGCAAAATGTGTCTCTGCAATGTGTTTTAGCTCAAATCAGAGAGAGGTGGTACTCAATAACATTTACTTGATAAACTAGTTTTCAGACGCCATATATACTCTTACTTGAGTAATACATTTAATGGTGCAACAACAGTACTCTTAGTTGAGTTAAAGTTGGTAACTCTTCCCACTGTTAGTAAGTCTAGAAATGACTAAAGGTTTATGTTGAAAATATTACATGATTTGAACTTTTTCAGATATGTTTTTTTTCCTCATTTTTGCGTCTATCTTTTAGAATTAACAGATTGTTTGCATTATTTATTGTTTTGTCCTTCCACTTGTATTAACTTAGAATTAATAATCAGCTCAGTTACTCTTTCAGTTATTCTTGAGTAGTAGCTTCTTTTTTGCTCTTACTTGGCAAATTTATGAGCCCACTGTCCTTCTACTTGTGGAGTATTATTTTGAGTAAGAGCACTCTGACTTGAGTACAATCTTTGGCTACTCTACCCACCTCTGGGTAAAACGAGACTGAACTCCAATGAGGCCGTTAGGTGTAACAAAAGGATAACTGTTCCTAAATAAGTTATATGAGTGTTTTGTTCTCAACCTTTGCTCTTGTGTCCTATATATTGTACTTGTGACTTATGCAAAAACAGTGTCAGTGAAAAAATGCAGTCTTCAGTGTGAATAAGTAATAAAGTAAACAACAGAAATGGTGAATATAAGATAACCTTTACTGCAATCGCTGCTTTCTCTTGAGTTGAGACATTTTCCTTGAGAGAGACACTGACACAGTGGCACATTCTCAAACAGGGCTGTAATCTGAGCCTCTGTGAGATTAGTTTAACCATCACAAACAGGTGAAGAGACTAAGGCTGATCCTCTGAACTGTCACAATGTAAATGACACAAATGAGCAGGATTATAACAGAGAAGACTTTGCAAACAGTTTGTTTTACACTGTTGTATCTTCTTGTAACGGGCTGGGGAAATATATTGTAATAGTAATGGTTCTTAAAGAGGCTATTGTGCTATTTTGTTTAAATATTTTATAATACAGTGGCAACCCTGAAAAATATAACATAAACTGACAATTTTGAGAGGAAATGGGAAAATATAAAATTTGTCGATAACAAAAGTAACTCTAAGTAACACAAAGTAGTGTAGCTCAGTGTAACATTGTAATATAAATAAATTACAATTTCAGCACTGTAACTAGTAATATATATAATGTATTACAAAACACTGGTCAATTTTGGGTAATATAGGACCTTTAATGCATCAAAACAGGGTTTGAGGGTAAACCTTGATATTAAGATGGTTAAAAAGGACAGCCATTTTCTTTCAGATCATTTCCTTTGAGTTTAGTGATGAAAAAAAGTGCCTCTCTACTCTACCAATGTTAACATGTGGTTAACAGTTTTCCTAACAGCAAAATAATTTACTGGTTAAAATATTAGCCTGTGTGGGACAATTTGGTGGAGAGTTTGCATGTTCTGCCAGGTATCTAAGGGTGCGCTCACTCTTACACAATCACCACAGTAAAATTACCAGAAAGATCCATTATACACAGAAGTACGATGGTTGGGTACTGAGAGCTAATCCTAGACTGAGCAGATTTACTCTTGTTTACTGCTATTTATCCATTTAATGCAGCTAAAATGCTAAAGCAGGTACTTTTCTATTACGCAAAATGAGCTTTGAGCCATGTTTGAATCTCCTCCTCAAAAATATAGCTGCCCAGAGTTGTATTTTGTTTCATTCACACGTTTGAGAAATCCTGCGTTATTACTTTGTCTACAACTCCAAAGCTCAAAATGCTCTGTTCCACCTTGTGATGTCATGATGCAGTAGTTTTGAGTTAACAGACAATTTCTACTTTTGTTCAGTAGAAATTGGCAATTCCACGACTGAAATTATCCAGATGATTCTAGTGAAGGTGTGTGAGCTGTCTACATCTCTAAAGTTAAAATGCTCTGTTCCACCTTGTGAATTTACCTTTTGTTTAGTCGAGATTGGTAATTCTAGGGCTGAAATGTATCCAACTCTAACGAAGGTGTATGGAGTTTAAAAACACAGTGGAGCACTTCCTGTATTTCCACGACATCAAAGTGTTTTCAGTTTGAGAGAAGAAACCTAAATCTGCAGGATTTGTCTGTTAAACATGAGTGAATGAAACAAAACACAACTCCAGGTATGTTTGTGATGAGGAAACATTATTACATAGCTCAGAAAAAAGCATAATATAAAATAAAATAAAAATTGTGATCTGCCTCAAAGTACACGCTACCTACCACATTTTGAAGTACAATTACATAGCAGTAGTACTGACAACTCAACCATCGATGCGCACTCACAGTCAGCATCCCCACTGCTCCTGTACCACTGCAGGGGCCCTTCTCTTGGATCTGTTACACCCCCAAGGTCACAGAGAGCGACTCCAGACCAGCGGTAACTCAACTCTAGGTCCGATGCGCTGCAGACAGACGGAGAGACAGACGGAGAGACAGACGCACGGACATGTACTTGAGGTGAACTGTGCTGAGTATAATGACAGCCTCCTACCCAACATACTCCACTGGGTTTTCTATTGCGCTGATCCGGCAGTGCGCGCCTCAAATGCATAGCTAGTTTTCTGACGCCAGGCCAAACAACACCTGCAAAGGACAAACGAGAAAAAACGGGACCACTGTAATTCCCGACGCTTGTTATTTCATTACGCGCCATAACACTTGAACCGGAGCATTTCAGAGCGCAAGGACATGAAATACAGCCACTTGACGCGCGCTACGTACATCTGCTCGCTAAAGGGCTGCTTCCAATCAGCATATAGGAAGTTTAAAGTATTAACACTAGAGCAATTAGGCATTCGTTCCCAATCATGGCGTTCAAAGTGCTGTAATTTTATAGAGCAATTTAGCGTTAGCACTTAGCATAAGCAGAAGATTGATGAAAATGATTACAGAGTTTAATTTCCAGTAAAATTGCGCCTCCTATGGATGAATAATACATGTTGAGTTGGAATGGCCCTGGCACCAATGCTGAATAATATGAGGGAGGAAGGACACAGGGGTAAGTGTCCTCAGAGATTGTTAAAGTGGGACTATGGAGTTTTCCACTACATGGCGCCTTAAATTTTGCAGATTGGAGGATCAGCTAGTGGTGGTGGTGGACGGGTAGGGTTCACTAGTCCGAGGGTCCACTAGTCCGAGCTAACCTTAACCAGACTTTGACCCCTTGTCTAAACCTAACCCTAACCCTTACCCTAACCTTAACCAGACTTGGACCCCTTGCCTAAACCTAAACCTAATCCTAACCTTAACCAGACTTTGAAAGAAAAAAAAAAGTGGATTGGGGTTTGACCCTCGGACTAGTGGACCCTCGGACTAGTGGGTAGTTCCCGTGGTGGGTGGGTGACTTGTCTAAAGGTTTTGGTGCCGCAGGGGTCGGTCCGATGTGACAATGTATTTAGAATGACGTTTCTATACTGTGACATATTTATAAAACGAAGAAAATGGTGTGTTAACTTTGCGCAGACAGTAAATGTTACTGACGGGCTGTTGTCTTTGATTGAGGGGTTATGTTTTTATGGATAGACAGTTCCGAGATTGGAGTATTTACCTCGATATCAGGACCAGACCGATGCTGAAAATATAGGTTATATTTGGCAGCGATATGTTTTTCTCAGGTGTATTCCTGTGCATTCCTGTGTCCTCATTACCAGATTTTCCTAAATGCGTCAGATTTGCCTTTTTGAACAGACTAAGAATAGAAGATTAGGCTAAACATATGATCATATGGTTAAACAATGTTAGGGTAACCAGACGTCCCTATTTACCCGGGACAGTCCCAGTTTTGAGCCCTGTGTCCCCTGTCCCAGCAGATTTATCCAAAACCATTGATTTGTCCCAGTTTTATACAATAAATGGCCCTATTTTGACCACTTTGATACTCACCAACAGTAAAGAGGGGAATATATTGTCATTTATATTCTAAAATACAGAAAATTGAGCGCCAAAATGACCATACGAAATAAAAAATGCACCATCAGAAGTCCCTCAGATGATGATTGACCCACAAAGTAAGTTATGAATGGGCAATTAGATACAGTTACGCTCTCTTTTCACAATTTTATTTAAACCAACCATCTCAACCCGAGTGTGTCCCAGGTTCACATTCTGAAAATCT
Source organism: Taenioides sp. WSHXM2023 (assembly GCA_029959045.1). Lineage (NCBI taxonomy): Eukaryota > Metazoa > Chordata > Actinopteri > Gobiiformes > Gobiidae > Taenioides > Taenioides sp. WSHXM2023. Next base: position 10,518,389 of record CM057102.1, on the reverse strand, counting down.
GGTCACACAACATTTAATATCCCACATAAACACATTCTCTTATTTTTACAACATGAAAAGTTCATTTTTTAACTTGACTATAATTTAACATAATTTGAGGCCTTGCTGTACTGGTTCAGAAAATCCATATTAGACCATCCTCTTAATTGTTTTTGCTGATGTCTTTATTATGTGTTGTGGAAGAAAATCGATTGTTTTGGCCATGGAAGATATGTTAGAATTTACACAGGATGAAAAACATTCTTTCTGGGTATATGTTTTTTCTGATTTGAAGCATGAATTTGTTGTCGAATAGTTTTTATCTTATATGAGATCATTTTATGCCACTATTGGACCTTCTTTGTATGGTTCATAGAATTTACATGACTTTTTTTTTTTTTCTTTAACATACAAAAAAAGCACAAAGATAACAACATTAAACAATAAACAACAGAGGGTGTACAGTCATAGTTAAATAAAATTAAGTTCATAGGATTAAACATACTCTGGCCTTCTCAGCAGAATATAGGTTTTACATTTCTCCCATATTTTACCAATTTTTCTATTTGAAGTCTATTGTACGTTCCAGGCAGAGCAAAACCCCGACAACCAAAAAGTGCCCAGATTTTTTCATGTGATATTTTTACTTTTACTTGAGTATTTATTTTTTTCTCTGTATTTTTACTGAAGCAACACAATCGGGTGCTTCTTCCACCACTACATATTACTGAAGCAGATGGATCTTTATAACAGCATACATCATTATGTCTGTAGTTGGCTGCTGAAACTAACACCAGAGCAGTTAGAGCACATGGCACTGACTCTTCTGTGTCTCCGGTGATTCATATTGAGCTGCGCCTTTATGTTATATTCCTCCAGACAACAATGAGCACAGAGCCATTCTAATGCATGCGGTTTGAGCCCTCGTGAGCGCTCCACAGGTGATTTCAGCATGACACTGGCTTATAAAGGCAATTTACACTTGTTTTTCAGTGGGCTTTATTAAATGTGGTGCCCCAGGACTTGGATACTAGCTTAGGCTGCTTTAGGTTATTGTGCACATAAAACCAGCCCGAGCAGCTGCTGTCACCAGGGTCCACAAACAGATTAGACTTTGTGGTTATCTCAATAGGGTTTATACAGCCACGTCTCACTCCCAGATAAAAGCATCAGTCTTGCTCACTACACATACAAACTCTGGTCTATTCACTTAATTACTGGAAACCTGAGAAATGTTTCTATGGCGAACAGTAACTAGTTTAAAACATATTGGATGCTGAAATTTGAAGGGGTAAGTAAATAAATGTTGAATCCATAAATCTACAAACAAGCAATTTCTATTGATTTTGTGTGTGTGTGTTTTTATTTTATTTTTTTCAAATATTAGGTCAATGCATCAAGCAAAAATGTCTATCTGCCTGATAGCTTTTACATACTCAATCACAGAGCATGTTCTACAATTTTGCAAAAGTAATTTTTTGATTTGTGAACAAATATAATACTGTTATTTAGAGAATAAACCTTACGCACCTTCCATTTTCATGTTGTGCAGCAAAGACTATAACTTATAAACTGGCTTTAGACCATTTCAAAAAGTCAATAAATGGTTCCGACTTTCTTAAAAAAAAAAAAAAAAATTCTAAAATTTAGTTTATGACACCTTTCTTGGAATACCTAATCTTCTCTACTTTCAAAAAAAGACTTAACTTCAATAATCCATTGAGTGCCAAACTTATTCTTATCTGAAATGTGTTTTTTATGAATAAAATCAAAAACTGTTTTACAATTTCCGTTAATTAGCTTGAGGCCTGACATGACGTCTCATTAATAAAACATGGTGCATTATTTTGTGTGGATCTGAAACCTTCGTGTAGGAGGATCCCTGAGCCGACAGGTGCAGTAGGTCAGAGCCTTTAGAGCACTTCACAAATGAATTCAACTCATTTTAAGGAGGACTGTCAAAGTGAAAAGCCACTTTGAATATTGGCCCAGTGGGAGCCCCGCCTCAGCAGTGGCCAGGGCATGTCTGTTTATTTTCCATTAGGACAGACTCTCTCATCCTCATTCTACCATGCACACACTGTATGCTTTTCTAGACCACCTTTTGGATATTGGTCAAGGGTCTGTTACCATAGTAATGAGTAAAATTTCAGGGGGAAAATGTTACTCAACCCTGAAATGAAAACACGTAATATATTCCCATGTGAGAAATGGTTTGCAGGTGATTTTTGAGGAGTTGGACAAAATTAATTTTAAACTTATATTACCTTTCTCATATGGTTAAATGAAGTCCATTTTACACTAAGTTAAGGAGTCTGTTGTGGGGGACTGTAATCTTTCAGCTTTTCCTTCCTCTGCTTGTTTCTGCTCTGAAAACAAAAACAGAAACGTTAAAGGAAGAAAAATACAAGGTCACAAACTTGCCCAAGCTGAGATACCACTTGATTTTCAAAGGGAAGTTCAAGGTGAGCCTTCATCTACAAAAGTGGAATCTGGGTCCAGAAAATGACCAGACTTCCTGATGTGTTTGTGTGAAAGTGTGCCAGCAACAAAGTTAGGTTTCAGGTTAAACCACTGGGGATTTAAGGAGCTTTCACTCCGCTGTGCTCAAGTATTGGCAGAGTTCAGTGCATGTCATGTTATTATCTGTGTATTAAGGATCTTATGGTGTCACCTATTCATGGCTTTCAACTTCCTGTTACAAATATACTACTTTGTTTCAAATTGTCAATTACTATTACAGCAGTCCTAATTTTTCTAACTCCATGTAAAAGACGACACCAAAAGCTTTCTAAACAGACAATATTTACGTCGAAATCTATTAATAAAAGGCCCATGCAAATTAACATTTCAGTAACAATAGCATTACCTAACAAGATGTATGCAAATCCAGTTAGACAAAGCAGGTTATGTTTTATAATTAGAGGAAAACCTTGCTTGGGGCCAGTCTCAGCATGGCCGTCCTCTCCGCTGTGTGTTGTGTGCTTTAAATGCCATATTCATGGGTTGGGCTGGGGGCGAGTGACTTACCCTGTGTGGCGGGATGTTCACTGTCTCCACTGACGATCTGGGGGCCCCATGATGAGTACTGGCTGTACCTGAGCTGTGGTGCTGGTTTAGGGCCCCGAGGGTTAGGGTCCTGCTGAGGATTCAAACATCCAAGCCAATTAGCATGCTGCACCTCACCTAGCGCTTTGAGCCATGAGCGCTATTTTAATAGAGGTGTACTGGAGAACAGAGCAGTCTGTTAAGAGGGTTACATAAGTTCAATAGATGGATAATAACTATGATAATATATTTTGTATTATAGATACTAAGGTCTGTAGAAAATAGTGAGTTTTTACTACTGTAATGTGGAAACTGCACACATCATACAATATATAATAGTTGGTATATTTGTTATTATATTGAATCATGTGTAATAGGCTAGTGTGGGAGATCCAAATAACTTCAAAATAAATAAAGACAAGATAGACATTTCCTTTTTTTTCCATAACTCTTTGGATCATTCTTTGTACCTTAAGGCATACCCATACCATGGGGGTAGGGTAAACTGAAAAGAGTACATGTTACACTATTTTCTGCTCTGTTTTATAATGTTGTTTGATCATCACAAAGGTACCTGAAGTTGTGTTTTGTTTCATTCACACGTTTATTTATTCTTAGTCTGTCTACATCAGCTGCCTTTTACCTTTTGTTCAGTATGGATTGGCAGTTCCATGGCTGAATTCGTCCAAATGATCCTAGTGAAGGTGTATGGACGGTGGAGCCTGTATTACCACATGACATCATAAGGTGGAACAGAGTGTTTTCCATTTTAAGAGAAGAACTCAACCTGAAAATGCAGAGTTTGTGTGTTAAAAGTGTGAATGAAACAAAACACAACTCCAGGTATGTTTTTGGTGAGGAAACAACATAATAGCAGATCAGAAAATAACGTAATATATGACATAAATAAACAAATAAAAAGATCATCTAGGTTTAGGAGTGTAGCATAAACTGAAATTATATACTTGTGTTTATCACATACAATACTAGAATGAAGATGAAAAATATTACTTTTTACGGTAATGTAAATGTAAACACAAAATAACTGCGCCATCTCTACATTAGTTCTTATAAAGCTCAAATGCATACTAAAACTTTTTTAAAAGCTTTTCCAGTTAATGTGATTGTTATCAGTATTGATACTTGCTCAAATGAGTATCTAGTTTTCATTTTGTATCTGATTCCAAATACTTTTAATACTAATACTCACACTCCATGGTTTTCTCTGTTTCCGAAGGCTGGCTGCCATAATTGTTCACAAGTTGTCTCCTGACTTAAGCCCTGCACATGCTTCTCTACTGCTAATTGTGTTGCTCACAAATACCCATCTCTTTTGACAGACATATTTTTTCCTTGTAAATTATAAACTCACTCACTTTTAATTACACGACCTCACCAAAATCTCATTATGGTGACAGAAATTGAGACCAAGCCTGCACAGAAACAACAATACACATGATTCCACTTACAGCTTTTGTAAAGAAAATGAACTCTCTGTCGCTTAACCATATAATAGCTTGGGTTAATTGAGGTGGTATGGGGGAGCTTGGGGTGCACGCTGGTAATTCCATATTAAAGTTCAAACATCAGTGCCGGCCGTATGATAGGGACTTGAAGGACACACGCACAGACAGGTAATAGAACTGCATTCATCTACATTCAACCCGCTGTGAGGAGAGAGGATCATTTGATTATTATTTCTCTTTTACTCTATGTCCAATAAATATCTACAGCTTTATTCTGTTGCCATTTCACTGGGAAGGCTAAGCTACGGTACTAACAAGTAGAAATGTTTGTTGTCCTTGGAGTCAAAGAAAGTTGAGGTTGTAGTATTAGCAGTAATAGCAGTGGTGGAACATTAGAATATGCACCAGAAGTACTGTAAAAGTAGTCACTAGTCAGAGTAAAAGGACTGAATTAATAAGTGAAAGTATATGACACCATGACACATGTCTCTTGCTATCTTTTTTGCTACTTATTTAGAATTTATTATTATCATTTATTTTTTACTCTTTGTTATTATATTGTGACGTGTGAGCTACTGTGTCCAAATAATTTCTCTTGTGGATCAATAAAGTTTGTCTAAGTCTAATATCCTAATGGCAAGGTAGTAGTAGTAGTAGTAGTAAAAACATAGTAGAACTGGTTGTTGTACAAGTAGTAGAAATAGTACATGTAATATCCAACCGGCAGTACGATGAGAGTATTTGGCCTAAGTAAATGGTAGGCCTATAGTATTGTATTTGAAGATACAGTCTATTTAGCAGTTGTGGTATCAGTAGCAGTGGGAAGAGTAGTGGGAGTAGTCTAATTACAGTGTGGTGGCATGATGCACATGTCTTCAGCTCGGCCTTATGTTGGCTTGGCACTGTCTATTGTCTGTTAATGCCACACAAAATGAGTGACAAGAGAAGACGGAGGTGCCATTCTAAACTGACTTTGAGTGGAGCTGATAAAGGCGTTGTGAGCTGGGCCCAAACAAACGTCAGTATAACTGTTGTGATGTGTGCCCCCTGCTCCATTAAAGCGGGGCCATAGTTTGGTGTCCAGGCGCAGTCAGAGGCTAAGCTGGTGTCATTTGTGCCTTCAGAACACTGATTCGACGCAGTCCCACCATGTGGCAGTGTCTCAGCCCCAGCCCTGCTCTGATAATGAGGCAGGTCGGCTCATTAAAAGCCATAGAGGCTGAAGCACACAAAAGGAAGCCCACATCAAAAGGCCCTTGCAGTGTGCCTCTGCACACACAGCTTCAGAGCACGCACCAGCAGCACAATATTAAAGTCACACAAAGACCGCTCCCTTATACTGTCTATAGGCCTGTGGTGTTAGCCTGTCTGCAATGTAATTAATGGTCCCTTCAGATTTTTGCACAAAGATGGCTGGAAGGTGAGTAGTGCACTGTGCAGAGCACGTGTAAGTGATTAAACCACTTTGTGTTTTTTTAATTAGGCTAAATGTTTCAGTGTTCTGTTATCTCTCTTCTGTATCTCTTTCTAATGGCGAGTTTGTTTTTCTTGTCATGCTGACTGACAGAACATTTTTGTTAGACCGTTTCCCTAAGGCATAAGCAATTTAGTCCAAAACATGAAAAGTCAATGTTTTAACAGAACTTATTTTTTATGTGCACACCAAATAAAATTATTATGTGGATACACTCAAAATAGCACATGCTGGAAACAGAAGAATCTCCACAAAGATTCTTTATAGCCTACCTACATTAATATCGACATGCATGATTTAAAAACATAAGGCTAATAACTATTGTGCATCGCCAAGTAGTTTTCATTACTTAATAAGGGTTTTACTGAATAAGTAAATGTCAACAGTCTTACCCTCCACGTGTCTTACCCTCCTTCTGAAGTGTCTGGAGTCTACTGACTCTGACGATGTAGGTGTGTTTGTGCCTGTGTTTCTACACTGAATCTATTATTTATTCTTTTCTTTTATGTTATAATTTTATTATTACAAAGTGCATTTGCTAATTATGCTAAAACTACTTACTAGTTTTTCACGTGTGACGTGTTTTTAAAACAGTGTGCAGTTAAAGTGCTATGGAAACCATGGAAACACTGCAAGCTCTCTGTAAAAGCCGGTTTATAGTTCTGCGTCAAATCTATGTGGAAGTGTCGCACAGCTCCCCGATGCACATGAAAGCCAGTCAGACAGTGCGATGTTTCCGTGCTGTGCGCGTGCCGTGTACGTGACCCTTGGCCAGGTGCTCTGCGTTGAACTTTGCCGAACGTAAGGGCTGTAATTGGTTGAGCCACAAAGACTATACCAACAACTGATGAAAATAGCTGGAACAGCTAAAGTTTTGGCACACAAATGTTGCATCTGAGCCTAATCTGATGAGCTCAAACTGGCCTCAAACCAGCCTTGACACGGCGGCAGACGCACAGACGAGATGCGCTCTGACAGCTGAGGGGACAGGGATATGTACTGATAAGAGCTGTGTTTCAGGCATTGAGAGAATGTTATTGTCTGCCTGTCCATTTCTAGATTTGACAGGTTAAAAATAAAGTAGTAGTAGCAAAGAAGTAGAAGTTATTTTGCTTGTCACTTGCACTTGAACTTGAACAATGGCTTTTTAAAGTGCAACTATCAATACATGTGTCCCCAGGTGCACCGAGTGAAGTGAGGCCACACTCCGAGACCTGAGGCCACAACATTGAAGTCCAGCTGAGGACAAGCAGATGCACTTTACTCTGGCATGAAAAGCTTTCCAGGGAATGCAGAGCGCAGGTCCACTGAGATGCAGAGCACAGTGACAGACAGAGGCGAGAGAGTGGAATGAGTCATGAGCACGGAACAAAACGCATTCAGTGAGGAGGTGAGTCATGTTAGGGTTACATACCTGGCCATTTTGGGATGTCTGGGCTGTTGTGGTGACCCCCAAAACAAGTGTCAGAGTAAAACCTGTGTTGGAGAGAGAGAGAGGTCTTGACCCTTCAGATATAGAAACAAAGCATTGGTTTGTATGACCCTGACCTATATGACTGTCAAGAGAACATATTTATAACAACTAGAAAAGCACTCAGAGAGCGCAGACCTCCGCCAAGCAGCTCAGTTTTCAAAGTGATCTAGAATCCAGGATTTCTTCTGGATCATCACCAAAATCTAATCATCTGTTGGATTTACCATTAGGAACATTTCCTGAAAATTTCATCAAGATCCGTCCGTAACTTTTTGAGTTATCTTGCTAACAAACAAACAAACAGACAAACTCAGGCGAAAACATAACCTCCTTGGCGGAGGTAATAATGCAAGCTAATCCTTATAAACCATTTTTAAATAGACAGTATTATTATGTGGCATGAGCTGCAACAAATAAATAGCAGAATTAAGAAATACTTAGACACAGAAATTCCGTCAGTCTGCCCCAGGGCAGCTATGGCTATAGTAGTCGCTTACCACCACCAAGTGTGGAGTGAATGAGCAATGAACTGTAAAGTGCTTTGGGTGTCTTGAAAGGCGCTATATAAATGCAATGATTAATTAATGATTAATTAATTAACAAATGACTTTTTCAACTGTCAGTAGCTCAAAAAATACTCCAAATCTCCCCACTTTTACAAAGAAAAAGAGCCCCAAAGTATATTGTTCCAGTGTTCTTATACAGAACAATATTTCAGTGTAGTAATTATTGTGACAGACCTATGATGGAATTTTTTTTATTTTTGGGGGGGTTTATGCTATTTTAAGTACATTAATTTGCAGCCTTTGGAAGTAACAGATGTGGAACAATGGAACTGAGAAGAAATAGGGTTGTGCAATATGTGACAATTTTCCATTGCTTGTTGTAATAGAATATGTCGTGTGATTTGCTAGACTCTAAATGTACAGAATAGTATATTTTGTAGAGCTGTGCAAGTAATTGAATTTTAATTAAGATTCAAAATGCTGTCATTGTGTTCTTGGGCAAAACCCATCCTGCCCCAGGTGTTCCTTGAAAAGCACTATATAAAAATGTGACAATTTACCATTTTAATTAAGATCAAGATTCAGTCTGTTCTAATTGTAAATAATCAGCCTAGGACGTATTGTGAGGTCTACAGTCAGTAAAAGCATGTGGTTTGGAGGAAAACTATGTTTGTTTAAATGGCAATTGTTAAATAATATTATTTTAATACTTTTGTTTTGTCATATTGCCCCACCTAGTTCAAAGCACAGTGTTCAATTTGAGTAAGTGGCTATCAGGATGTGTAAGTCTGTGATGATCCCAGATTTACAGTTTGACGGGTCACTGTTGCATCATTTAGATCTGAACACCTGATTAATGATTTATTAATGAAGTAATGCCTCATTACACTGGAAACCATCATGTCATAGACATTATCCTGTCTTCTGATAAGCCATTTACCCACTATTAGAGTTAGGCCTGTCAGGGTAACACATTTTGAAATGTGAAAAGAAAATATAAACTATAAACAAAAATACTGAAACCAAACCATAAAGCAGAATTATGAAAAATGATTCTAAATGTACAATATGCAATAAATAAAGAGTACAGTTTACAGTTCAAATCTGTTCTAGTACAGAAAAATAATAAAACAAATTCCCACTAGTACAAAGAAAAAGTACCCATAATACCACTGCCATGTATTGAACTTGATATAGTATTTATGGTGACAGGCCTAGTAGAGTATGTGTTCAGGAATCTACTGTGTGGCTCAGTGGTACAGCAGCTTCACATATGCAAGGAAATTCACCCGCATTGCTTTTATAAGTTTAAGTCTGGTCTCCCACAGTTTAGGCTACTTGGATGTCTCTCATTTGGAAATCATCCTTTTTCTTTGATGCAATGTACAAGAACATAAAATAACACAGTGTCTAGTGGTTTAAATATTTGATTGAGTGTAAACATTGCTCTGTTTTCAAAACATTTCCGATGTCATAGCTGTTTTGAATAATTCACGAGGAGCAAAAGAGGAGATCTATAAAGACGATAAACAAGAAGCACCGGAGACTAATGCTGCTGACAGTAAAAGCACTCACACAATAACTGCTCTGGTTTAGATCTGGATCCAAATGTCATTGCAAATAGTGTTAGCCATTTGTGCGATCCAGTTTTCTTCTGTGATCAATAGGCTGAAGGAAATGCAAACATTTCAGAATATTGTAAAACAGCAGAGGTCTTTTTAAAACTCTATAGGTGTCATTTGAGAACAATGGGGACCTCCTAAATGTTGTGTTCAGCAGAAAACACTTCTGGCTCAGTCTCACTGCAGAGAAATGGGCTCTTCGGTGCCAAGTCGCTCTCACAGCACCGCAGTTTCCTGGACACACAGAAAAAACAGTTTAGGAAGAACCATGATCTATATTACTCATTTCCCCTTCGCTATACCTGCTTTGTGTCGCTGTTCACACCCACTGTCAGCAGCCCTCAGATGTGATCTATACTTCAATTATTCAGTACATGGCTGTAAGCTTGTGTTCACTCTGGCTCCCCTGAGGTTTTGATCTAACAGAAAGAAACTCCCCACTTACAAGCGCTTATAATCGTAAACACTTATCATCTAAAAGCTATTACACATAAGCATGGATTCCATTGCGTTGGCTACACGGGGCGGCTTTGTGATAGAATATGGTGATACGGCTAAATGAGGAGAGTCCCTGTGTTCAGTGAGCCATGACTTTTGTATAAAACTTGATGAACGTGGGTTGATTCTGTTAGGAGTTGCAACAGTGCTACATAATTCATTTATGTTTGAAATGTTAGAAATCGGAATATGTTTCCAGTCATTTGACAAGTCAGATTTCATGCTTTCATCATGTCCTCCGTCTGACCTGCCAGAACAAATGCTGCTAAGAGAAAGTGATATTTTGTTGATCGTGACAGTGTGTGTAAAGATGTGTAGAATGTTTATGTCATTTGAGTTAAGTTTAGTGTTGTCATGATACTAGCTTTCTTAATATTAACTTAGGCAAAATAGACTTCTGAGCTTTTAGTCAAGTTAGAATATTGTTACCTCCTCAAAACCATACCTGGCATTCTGTTTTGTTTCATTCACAAATGTTTGAGTAACCCTTTATTATCAGTCTGTCTACATCTTCAAAGCTTAAAATTCTCTGTTCCACTTTGTGATGTCATGTAGTGGTAGTTTTCAAGTTAACAGCTTCCGTTAACCTTTTGTTCAGACAAGATCGGCAATTCCAGGGCTGAAATGATCCAGATGATTCTAGTGAAGGTGTATGGAGTTTAAAAACACAGTGGAGCACATCCTGTATTATCACATAACATCACAAGGACGAATAGAGTATTTTCTGTTTGAGAGGGCTTAAATATGCAGGGTGTGTATGAATGAAACAAAACACATCTCTAGGTTTGTTTTTAATGAAGAACAACATTATAACATAGATTTAAAAAAAATAGCATAATATGAGCCATTTAATACCTGTTTCCTGATAAAGCTCTATTTTTATTCTATATTTAAAGAAACAATGTACAGAAACACTGAGCTCATAAAGAAAGAGATGTTTTGCACCAGATTATAGCAAACAGCTTATTTCCATCTGAAAGAGAAGAGTTTATGTTACATCTTTCTTTAATAATTGTGTTTTGTTGCAAAGGGCATGTTTGGGCAACAGCACCAGCTCTCCTCTCATCTAAATAACATGGACAGTGAAAAGGGCCAGTGGTCAGCTGGTGCTCCCGTTGCTACAGGCGACAACTTTAGTGTCTGTGGTTCACATTCAAATTAGAAACTGGGTCACTCTGTTTTTGGAGTCAGGAGCAAACTTGTATTAATGTAGAAAAACACAATTTATCTGTAATAAATATGGACTTAAAAATGCACAAAGATATTTAGTGTAAATGTTCTGGTCTACAGTGGAACAGAAGGTCTTTGATTCAGTAACAAATGTGAGGACTTTGATGCACTGTGCAGCCTCTTACTTTGGAGCTACAACTTTGAAGCAGTAATTTATATAATTTTAACCCTGGACCTATTTGTGTTGGAGTTTGTGTTCTGTTTGAAGCCAGCAGAGTGAGTTTGGATCATGGTGGAAGACTGGAAAATATTGTGTGTAAGTAAAGGTGGACTTTATTGTCCTCTGCATTTAAGCCATCCTTCAGTGGGGCATCTCCTCAGGGGCAGTGGTCACGCAGTCACCCACACGGGGAACCATCTCCATGATCTTGTTGCTTGGCTTGGTCAGGACTACCTTAGCTGGAGGATTTTACCCATGGTGCATTTTTTTTTGAGTTGATGAGTAAAACCACCCAGGCATGGGGGTCACATGCAAATTCCACACAGAAAGGCCTAGGTAACTTGGGGATCGAACCCGGAACCTTCTTGTTGTGAAACGTGAGTACTCACTGTTCACTACATGAGTACACAAGACATTTTTAACAACAATTTATCAACATTTAATAGTGTTTTTATGGTCTGATGTTGAGTACGGTTGGCAGACTGGATAAACAGATTACAAATTTCTATGGGGAGATGCTTTGGATGTGCAGGAGATATAAATTTGATCCTTTTTAATGAAGAACCTTGAACTGACCAATCAAATCAAAATATTTCTCCTGATAATCAATGTTAATCTCTGGAGTATAGATTTTAGCTCACGGTTTAAAGTGGAAGATGTTCACAGATGACCTCTAGTGTTGTACTTGGCTTAAGTAGTCCTGAGTTAGCCTAGTCTTTTTAAAATTAATTTCAAAACCGATATAGCGCATTATTTTCAGGCGTCAGTGAATGTGTCTAAGAAGTTTTGTCTTGTATCACTTTTGTCCTTATTGTGTTTACTGGACTCAATCTGTGCTCTATTAATCACAGCCTTATCATCGTGAGAAACCTGGCTGTCCCCACTGTACATTTAAACTGTATAAATCTCCCTTTAGCCTCCCAGCGTTGACACGACATGATTACTAAATCTGTCTTTGCGGGGTGAACTGTCATCCTTCATTAGCAGCAACAGTGGCTTACAGCTTATAGTCCCCCAGAGATTCACCATTCAAGTAAGGCCCTTCCCAAGAGGCTGCCATTTCATTTAATGTGAACACAGCAGTTTAGAGATGCTACTGTAGCCTGTGTAACATCATATTATATAAAGCTTAGGTTTAGCTGCTTTAAAGGGCATATTATGCTATTTTACCATCTATGTTATAATGTTTCCTCATCACAAACATACCTGGAGATGTGTTTTGTTTCATTCACACATGTTTAACACACAAACCCTGCATATTTAGGCTGAGTTGTTCTCTGTTCCACCTTGTGATGGACCAGGAAGTACTCCACTGTGTTTTTAAACTCCATACACCTTCACATATAGAATAATTTGGATCAAAAAAGGTAAATTGCGGCTGTTAACTTGAAAACGTCCACTTCCTGACATCACAAGGTGGAACAGAGCATTTTGAGCTTTAGAAATGTAGACAGACTAATAACACAGGATTACTCAAACATGTGTGAATGAAACAAAACACAACTCCAGGTATGATGAGGTAACAACATTCTAACAAAGCTCACAAGAGTCAATTTTGCGTAACATAGTCCCTTTAAAAGTAACAGAATTTGCTCACTGCAGATGGCTATGCTCATCATTAGTCCATTTTCACTCAGGGACGCCACACCGATCCCCCATCACTCACCTCTAAAGGACCAGATGGAAGCATTCAGCAGGAGGTGGAGAATTACAGTAATTAAAAAGACACAGACGCGCCCCAGATCACCACGAGCCAGACTCAGAAGTAGAGTAGACGCGCTTAGATTGCAATGAACAGCCTTTATCAATTATTTTCACTCTTGTTCGGCTGTGTCCTCCTCCCGGTGAGGTCATCCCAGGGCCAGCTCCAGTGAAAAGAGTCGCATTTTTGTGGGGAGAATATGGTGGCAGCTGATAAGATTCTGTGTAGCATTGATCGAGCTTGTCTAGAGCCTTGACACTTTTACTAGCGCCCACTTATTTAGACCAGGAGCAGCTCGATGACCTGATAAGATGGGGTCGTGTACTTTGATGTGCAATATAGTCTTCAACCCAAACGGCTCTTTCTGGCTGCTAGTGGAATACATCAGTCGCTGTTTTTTCCACTACCAAAATGAACAACGACTATGAGTGTTGGATGAGTTGTATTTTTGTTGCCTGACCAGCCAGTCCCTTCTACATTCTGACTGACACTTCAAGGGACTGGGGCTGGACAAGAGAGTCTGTCCCGGTCCCTGTCACGCTGTCTGAGATCAGGGAGATCAGGATACAGTTCTAGACCCACTCGTCTTTGTACAGTTTTGTCAAAGTGTTTGGTTCTGGCTGGTCAGGTAACTATTTTTGTACACACGTTGGAGGGTCAGCTTGGGTCTGGCCCAGACAAAGTGGTGTCGTGGTGACACAGGTGTGTCATGGCGCTGGTGTTAGGTGTCCTCAAAGGAGAGCAAAGCGTAGGGACACAATAATGGATCAATCAGAGTCGCCTACCTAATCCCTACCTCTGTCAAGGCCGCATTAAAGTTGCATTGTGGGTAAGAAGAGAAAGCTCATGTGCCACCCAGACCAGCAGACCAGTGCGTGACGCTTATGTTTACTCGATTTGTGGTGCTATGATACTCTCAGATTGTAATGTGGTCAGTAATTAGATATCATTGTAATTATACGGTTTTCTTTTAGAGACGCAGATTAAATATAGACAAGAAAATTCAATTGAGCTAAACCTTGAGCGGCTACTGCTTTGTAAACAACATGATTAGTACGCTATAGGAAAATGTACATAAAAACATAATGATGAATATGAAGAGGTATTGTATTGGTTCAGATTTGTTTGTGTTAAAGTCAAATTAGCTGAAATATATTGTATTAGAAAACTTTGTCTGGAGATAAGCCTATACGGATTGAGAATAAGAGTCAGACAAAGTTATAGCTCCATTGTTTCAGACCAGGGTCTAAATTAAATACACAAAGTCTAAAGGGTTTAAAACTTGTGAGTGAATAAATAAAAGGCTTTAAAGGGCCCATATTACTCAATTTTCTGATTTATGTTATAATGTTGTTTCCTTTCTCAAAAACATACCTGGAGTTGTGTCCATGATTAACACGTTTTGAGTGTCGAGATGTAGACAGACTAATAATCCAGGATTACTCAAACATCTGTGAATGAAACAAAGCACAACTCCAGGTATATTTTTGATGAGTTAACAATATTATAACATGTCTTAAAGCTCACAGGAGTTTTTCGTAATATAAGACCTTTAAATCTGAATTTGTCTATAGGGAATCTTGTGTGAGTCTTTACAGCAGCTGAGGGACACCAAACCAATGTGTAAGTCCTCTGAAACACTACATTATATTGGCAGTCTTCATTATGTGGAGAAGAGTAGTGCTCTAGCCTGGAGGGGAGAGGGAGAAAATGTCTCCATAAACATTAGCTTCGTATTTGAGCCTTGGAGAGCAAAAACATCAGACGTGCCCATTCCATCAGGCGCGCTGGAGAAGAAGCAGCAGATCAGTGAGATTTAAGGCCCCACAAAGTGAGCCATTGATCTGAAGGAAGCCTGTGAGGAGCAAACGGAACAGCCCCATGTTGACTCGGATATTCCTCCCGACATATGGGTGCACAATTAGGTCAGGAGATAAGCAAGCCCCCGTGGACCCAGGACAGATGCAATCCATCTCTAGCTGCGCCCATGTCCTGCCCCCACCCCCACCGCCTCCACCCACCTGCACCCTCCTGCCCCCAGTCCGCCTCATCTCATCCCCTCTGTGACCATAGGCTGACCTGGACGTGCACGGGCCCAGAGGACGCTGACTGACCTGAACGCCACTCTCATCATTAGATATCATTAGTGGGATCAGGATTACTGTCGTCCCGGGGTAGAAGGTGCGCTGTGCCAAAACTGCTAATGAGGAAGGACACAGGCACTCTCACGCTGTGGAGGAGACAATATTGTACGCCAAATCTCCTCATTTTTCAGATATAGTGAGGAAAAATGTGTATTATGACGAATATTTGACAAAATTATAAATGAATTAATTTCACCATTATTGAGGTGTAATTGATAAAAAAAAAAAATATACAATTAACTAGAAAATACTTAATACAGTAGTGTTGTCAGGATACTAAAATTTCAAACTCGATTTCGATATTAAGGAATAGACGCAATACTCAATACCGATTCCAATACCATGATGATAATTAAAAAAAAAACACATTTACACAATTAAACAATAGAATGTGTTTTTTAACATTAAATAATAGTACTTTCTTTTATTTTCCCATGTGTCCTTATATCTGTGTAATCCCTCAGCGGTCCAGGTAGGTTCCACAGTGGTCCATGGGCATATACTAGACTATGTGCTCTTATACTTGTTCTGATACAGCTCAAGGTCATTCTAAAGCTCTTCAGGAAAGATTCATTTCTGTCTTGTGAATGTGACTTTTTTAGTACTGATACTTGTTCAAATGAGTATCTAGTTTCAATACTAGTTTTTTTCCTCAAAGGTCACGTTAAGCCATAAAAGAATTATCCATTTTCAGTTTAATTTTATTACCAGGTGAATAATGTAACGCTCATCATTATTCTTAATAGACTTTACTGTCTGATCAATAACATGAATTGGTAAAAAAAAATAATCAATACTAAGAGCCTTTTAAAGCCACATCGACTATCCAGGCTGCAGGAGGTGCTTTTTGAGTGTGTTGATGTGTGAATGTTCCATGTTAAAATGATGAGAGCTTCTGATGTGTGCGCAGGTCAGCGTTTCTACGGTAATGATGAGCCAGGTGTCTGTCCTCTGGCCTGCTGCCTGGAAATGCCATTAGACAGAGCCGATCAGAGCTGTGAAGATGTGAGAATGTGGGGACAGGGCGCACATAGGATCGCAGTGAAACACACATCAGTCATCCCATAGGCAGCCAGCTATGACCTGTTGACAAAATCATTGGAATGGAGAGACCTGTAATGACAAATGTCCTTATAAGGGCAGGGAAGTCATCTCTTACCCACTAAGCACTGTTCCAAAGTCTAATGTGCCAATGCCTAGCTGTCTGTTTTTTGTACAAGACTGAAGAGACAAAAAATATATACAGTAATACAGGTCTAATACAAGTCTTCCACTGTGTTTTACAACTTCATACACCTTCACTTGGATGATTTCAGCCCCAGAGTTTCCTATCTCATCTGAACAAAATATAAAAGGTAGCTGTTAACTTGAAAACTACTGCTTGACATCACAAGTTGGAACAGAGCATTTTGAACTTTGGAGATGTAGACAGACTAATAATGAAGGGTTACTCAAACTTGTGTGAATGAAACAGAATGCAGAAACAGAACTCTGGGTATGTTTTTTGATGAGGTAACAATATTCTAACATGGACTTTTTGTGCCTCCATAATCCCAAAATAAACCTGTGGGAAACACTGAAACCCCACCTGAAAACACATATTTTTCTAGCTACCCCATTCTCATTTTTTCCTGTACTAGTCCACATGCTGACTCTAAATAAACAGGTAATAAATAATTTGTGCATTGGGGAAATATCTCATTAACCATAATTTTCTTCCTCTTAGCTCATATATGTAGGCTAATCTATTTGGCTCCGTAACAGAATCTCCTGCTCATCCATCATCCGGATTAAACCATAGAAGAAGTTAACACCGTCCCGGACAGTGGGCCCATAATTCCCCACTGAAAAATGTTGTGTCTGTGCACACACAAACTGAAAGGTCCCAGCGAGAGACATCTGTCTGTGTGCGAGCTGTTCTTATCTGCCCCAGCCATGTCACTCGGCATTGTCCCACACGAGCACAGAGCCATGACTGCTGTTTGTACGCTCCACAGACGCTGATAGTCCTGTAGCATCGTCCTCTGTGTAAACACGGAGAGACCGGGCTGTGATAAAGAAGAGGTGCAGCTCAGAGCCTCCCCCGGGACAAAGGATGGGACGCTGAAGGTAATGTAGTGATGTGTATGTTTTTTTATTCACTCACAAAAGTCTCATAAAGTTGCAGGAAAAAGTGCTCTGGAGTACAGTGGGAAATGAGGCCAATTCTGATCTGTTATTATAATGTTTCCTCATCACAAACATACCTGGAGTTGTGTTTTGTTTCCTTTACACATATTTTACACGCAAACTCTGCATATTTAGGCTTCTCTCAAACAGAAAATACTCCTGTTCCACCTTGTGATGTCATATCTTAATACAGGAAGTGCCCCACTGTGTTTTTAAACTCCATATACCTTCAGTAGAATCATTTGGATAATTTCAGCCCTGGAATTTACACTAAAAGGTAGCTAAAAGGTAACTGTTGACTAGAACATTACCACTTCATGACATCACAAGGTGGAACACAGCATTTTGAGCTTTGGGGGTTACTAAAGGGTGTTTTTTGAGGAGGTAACAACATTATAACATGACCTAAAGCTCACAAGAGTTAATTTTACATAATACAGGAGCTTTAAGGAAGACTAAATGAATATGAAGTGAGACTGATACATATTGACACATAAAATGACCAAACCATGTGTAAACCAGGACTAAACCAGGGCTAAGTCAAGACCACACTTTAAACCCAGATTAGTCCTGATGTAGACCTGGTTTGGCCCTGCTCTAATCCTGGTGTAGTCCTGGAGTAGTCCAGTTTTAATTCCGGTTTTAATCCCAATTAAAACCCAATTCTGATGTTATTTGCAGATTAGAGTTATTAAAAGATTAATTTGGCAGGAGACAATTACATGCTAATCCTGAACTGCGTCAATCATCATCAGATGTGGAATTATAAATATACAAAACCAACCAAAAAAAAAAACAAAAAAAAAAACCAAACAAACAAGGAAATCATTTAAGAATAAAACAATAAAAAAAAAAAAAGATAATTGTGCGATTACAAAAGAAATAGCCTAGGATAGGACTAAATTAAACTAAACCAGGTCCAACCCATGTCAAAAACAGTACTAAACCATGTCTAAACCAGGACAAATTCAAGATAAATCCACATTTAAATCAGATCAAGACCAGGTTTAAACCATGTCTAATCCTGGATTTAACAGGTCTTATCCACGACTAAATCATACCCAGTTCTAGCTCCACCAAAATGACCAAAACTTGAAAAACACTGGCTCTAAGTGACACTAGCTCCAATGAGAAACCCACTACATACACTAATAGAAGCTGCCCCCAGTTTGTGAACCACACCTCTCCCCCACTATCCTCTCCTCCTCTTTTGCCTCCTCCTTTCCTCCCCTCACACTCTGTGGTCTGAAGCAGCATGCTCACTGTCCCGAAACATGATGAACCACTCAGCCCTTATGGGAATTTCTCCTCCTCCTCCCCCTCCTCCTCCTCTCAGCCCCGAGCCAACGTCAGCTACATCTGTGTGTGTCCGTACTAGGTGCAGCGGGAGCAGCCGCTCACTTTCATTCATTCCACCTCAACTTCAGCAATAGCATCTCGGAATGACACAAAGTTTGGCTCCTCTCGCAGACTAAACAAGGATCAACTTACGGATACTTGAGGATTGTTTTGGGATCAGAGAACGGTGCGGATAGCTTTTAATATTTGTTCAATTTTTTATTTTATTTTTGCAAGGGAAGCGCTTCTCTCATTCCCCTGTGGCGCACACGAGTCAGCAGGATCTCACCCCCTCCCCGCGCACCCCTCTGCGTACCTGATCCCCGGCGATACACTTGACCCCAGGCTTCCCATGGCAAAACAAAGGGATTAACCATGAACTTTGCTCTCACCGGGAGATGGAAGCTACAGGGCAAGGCACGATTGTGACATCTGGAGAACTAAAGTGTAGGTCTATTTACACATTGTGTTTGTTTTGCATTATAATGGTAGTTCTGTGTGTAAGAATGGAGCCATGACCTGGTTTTAAGAACAGAATCATGCGAGTGTGTCTGAGAAGGCTAGCCATGTATATTTAATGTCTCCTTTTACCATAATGAAGGCAACAGAGGGCGTGCTGTGGCCATGTGTTCTACGCCACGCTTATTATAGAAATCTTGCAAAGAGCACTATACTGTACATTCATTTGACATTACAGCCATTCAAATCCATGTTACTGCGTATTAAATATGTAGATTGTAGCTCCTCGATTAACTTCAGTGCACTTTCTTAAAAAAAAAACTAAAAAAAACCCCAATCAATATTTTTCCTCAAAGACAGGACCTCTTCGCTCCTCCCTTTGATTAAGTGGAATTATCAACACAGCCCAGGATTAAGCAGTGAAGCATGATTTTAACAAGTCCACCCCAGTGCCCCAAAATTAGTGAGGTGTTACAGGGAACGGAAATGAAAGGTGCTCGCCAACTACAGAAGCAATTTGTCCAGAGTCATTTGTAATTAGACCCCCAGATTTGTTTGTGAGAATTTTAGCAGGTCTCGGAGAAAGGTCAGACTCATACGTGCAGTCGTGATATTTTCTGTTTTAGACTGTGCTGACACTTCATTAACAAATAGAAGACACTTGGCTGGAGGATCAACTGGTAGGTGTAAATAAGCAGTGTTCACATTTGCTAGAATTATTTTTGGTTAATTTAATCTGCCAATGCACAAAAAAGATTTAATGACAGTGAGTTAAGTAGGATTTATCATCAAATCAACTAAATTAGAAGCTCCAGTCATGCAAAATAATTCTCCAACATGATTCGCACTGTGGTAACAAGTAACAACAGACTGGCACTGGCAGAGCATGCAAACCTGAATTAGCTGATGAGTTATGTATTGATTCTTAAATGGTGTTATTCTGTCAGAAAGATGATCAAATATTAATGGTGAGATAATTAAATCATAAAATTGCACTCCACAACTTACCTGCTTGTCTCCATGGAGATGTTATTGCTTTTCTTGGAGTGTTCCATGGTATGACATTAAACATATTCATCTAGCAAAAGGAGAAATTTAATTTGTCAACTGGACAGAGTTTATTTGGTTGAAGCATTTATTAATTAGGGGTGTTTGCTCAGAAATACAATAATTCCTTCTGTGAATAGGGGCGACTCTCCACAGATCTGAATTGTAAAGTACCATTCTGCTGTAACCTGCTTGTCTCCCTTGTGATAGACAGTTTTAGTCTATACTGTGGAACATTCTATAAAAGCAATAACATTTCCAAGGAGATACACAATGCACCTTTAAAAAGAGCATCTCGTAAAACAAAGAAGAAACCTTTAGCTTTATAGAATTCCATTGGAGATTTCTGTGCAGTTGAAATGTAATTTTTAGGTTAGTAAATGAATAAAGCATTTACCCCTGAACTAAAACAACTCAACTATAACTATTCAATTTCCCAATGCAATCCTAAAACAATCACTAAGCTTTCCAATTGGCTTATTGGAGACTGAATGTTCCCTTTGGCAGCTGCTCAGACTGCACTGGCCCAGCACATCATAATCTGATTTTAATGATCATTTTATCAAAGGACACATTTGCTGTAGACCACCAACATTAGCTCTCCGCACCCCTGAATTATTCAACTTGACGATGCAAATCAGATTCTTGTGCACTAATTTCGTAACTCCTCCTACAACTGATTTAAAGGATGTTTGGAGAATCGCGTATTGACCCAAACGCCTCAGATGCTGGCACCTCAAACACGGGTCAGCGGGCTAACTCAAGGTCCCACCATGCACTTGTATAGCCACAGCGACTCCGGACTTATTTGCACATCAGAAAACATCAGTGCGAAATGGCCTTTGCCTCCATCTTTCCTCCTCACAAACGCACAAACACGCACGCTCTTTTATTTGTGCTATGTGGGGGAAAAACTGAGGAGAAAGGTTAGGTGTGTGTGTGTGTGTGTGTGTGTGTGTGTGTCAGGGGAGTCAGTGGCCCTGTGCCAGAGGAGCTGCTCTCTCCAGTTCTGTCCTCCTCTGCACTCCCAAACTCCCACTTCATCCCCTCTCTTATGTAGTTAATTACTGGTTCAATGGCCATTACTTATGCATAATGTTAACACCATATTTCAGAAGCCTCGGTGCATCTGTGACAGCGGCCAAAATGTAAGAAACACTTGTTGGCACAGCAATTTCTGTTCTGAATTTAAAGGTGAATTGCGTAACTTTTCTGGCCACCTGTTTGTCTCTGTGGAGATGTCATTGCTTTGCCTGGAATCTGACAGTATGCTATTAGATGACCGATCTCCACGGAAACAAGCTGGTGATCAGGTCAATCAGATCTGTGGTGAGGTAAGCCTTATCACAGTAAGATTACATATTTATTAAGTTGTTTTTGAGGACTTAAAACACCTGTAATTGAGGAAATGTCAGATAAGTAAGCTTAATGTCATACTGTGAAACATTTCAGGTAAACAGGTCGGGGACCCTTCACCAGAAAAGTCAGATATTACACTTAATCTGAAATAAAATAATGATTCATTTGGTTCATATTTATGGTTTTTAGAATGTTTTATCTGTTTCAAGAATCCAACAGTAGCTTACCAAAACCTTCTTTTTCCTCTTCTTTTGTCTAGACCACATCTCAAATCCTTCTGCGTCATGTCCAATCATAGGAAGTCCACAAAACAAGTCACAACCGATCCTCTATTTATAGACGAAGAGCTCATGTTTAGCAGCAGCACCTCTGTTTCTGTGTAATATGCAGCTGAGGTTGAGCTGAGAGGTTGTTAGTGCCTTGTGTTGTTCTACAGAGAAAGGTCAGAGTGTAGAAGTTTATTCTTGTGGTGATGTTTGAGACCAGAATAGACCTCCCAATGATTATTTCATTATTATGGGGCCATTTTAGAGTCACACTCCACAACTGGGCGATAATGTGTTTGAAAGCCTCTCGTGTTTTTGGGTATCTATTACCAACAATCCACTAAATGAATATTCTGTTTTTCTTTTCTCCAATGTGATCATGCTTGGTAAGATATGAAATACCATGTGTGCATCAGGAAAAGGAAGACCCAGGTGTAGCAGAGGGACCCCTGTGGTGACTGGAGTTTTGAGCGTGCCACTCACACTGCTGAATGATGTCTGAGCTCAGGCCACCACATTTTATGTCTGAATGTGGAGAGGTTATTACTTTGCCTGGAATCTTGCACAGTATGGCATTAAACTTGCATCTCTCCATGGAAACAAGTCAGATCTGTGGAGAGGCAATCGCCATCACAATTATAATGTATGTTTTTGAAAGTTTTTTTGGAATGTGGAATATTCCCGGCAAAGCAATAACATCTCCATTGCAGAAAGCATACTCTTAATGGAAAAGCTACATAGTGCACCTTTAAATGGCACAAGTAATTAGAAGACCTCAACAAACTAATTTAGTTTACTGAAACATTTGCATTGATGACTGGAGAGATAAGTTTAAGAGATAAGATAAGTGAAGTCTTCAGGAGTAATTTAAACAAAGCTGGAAAATGATTTAAAATCTTTGAGCTTTTTTGTTGAACTGTCAGGTTTTCACACAATCAGAATGAAAATTACTAGATATTTATTTACATAGATTTCCATGTGTTTTCTTCAAACTGTTTTACTTGTAGATTGTAACTGCACCATTCAAACTTAGGAATCAAAGGCAGAGCAGCGTGAGACTTGTCTAAATCCCCCAGTAGTTTGATGAGAACGAGGGGTCTGAGTCTGACTACAATACTGGTGTCACTGAAGTATTTGTGGTGAAACCGTTTTCTTTTTGGGAACAGTGAAGCAGGCACAGAAAACTTGTTATCCCGACTCATGGGGTGGAACAGTGGTGAGCTGGATCCTGAATAAAGGCTGATTTATGTTACAGTGAAGTTTGAAATTGTGCAATTACAAAAGAAATGGAATAGATAAATACAAACCGGTTTGACTGTGGTGTAGATATAATAGGTTTGTGCATAAAGTATAGAGATTTGAAATTGTGATTCAGACATTTCTAATCAATCATGCGCTTGGGTGTTTTTAATCAAGAAGTAAAGGCATGTGGTTTGGAGCAGAGTTTGAAGCAAGATTTGACTTCTTTCAATATAGCTGCTATGTTTATTTTCAGGAAATTGCTATTGTGATCGAGCCATACTGATTTGGATTGTGAGGAGTAGTAGAAATGGAACACCAAGTACACATGAGGTATTACTTATTGTATACTACACTATTTATCCAGTGTAATCTGATGCAGGTTTGTGTCATATATTTTGATCAGCGTTTTGTTCAGATCTCAATTCCATCTTGTTCTTCAGCAGTAGTTGAGGACCTTGGTAGTATGTTCCCACAGGGCATTGCTGTTCAAATGATTTGTTCAAGGCAGAAGCCGAAATGATATTTGTCTGACAAACTCAATGTGGGACACAGATGCTCTGAAGCTCCTATATTACGTAAAATTGACTCTTGTGAACTTTAAGCCATGATATAATGTTGTTACCTCATCAAAACGTAGTTCTGTTTTGTTTCATTCACACATGGTTGAGTAACCCTGCATTATTAGTCTGTCTATTTCCTCACAGCTCAAAATGCAAAATGTCATGAAGAGGTAGTTAACAGCTACGATTTTCCTTCAGTTCAGTAGAAATGAGCAATTCCTGGGCTGAAATCATTCTAATGATTCTAGTGAAGGTGAATGAAGTTTAAAAACACAGTGGAGCACTCTGACATCACAAGGTGGAACAGAGTGTTTCTGTTTGAGAGAAGAACTCATCCTAAATATGCAGGGTTTGTGTGTAAAACATGTGTGATATAAACCAAACAAATCTCCATGTACGTCTGTGACAAGGAACAACACTGTAACATAAATAAGAAAATAACATTATAAATAATCTGTACTCTGTTGTATAATGAGTTATTTATGTACTGTGTTTAGTTACTGATAGTTTCTGAGTCTTTTATATGTAAATACAAAGTTGAACACTAAACTGCACTTTAAAGCCAACAGTTGAAGTGAATAAAATGATGTAATGGGCTGTATTTTTGCAGCATGCCACAGATGCTTGAGGAGTCATCCCAAACCTCTCCATATTGGTATACTCACATGTGCTTAATCTAATTGTGCGAACCACTCAAAGAGAATTGCTCAATTATATTTTTTGGAGCGTTTAAAAGACTAATACAAATGGGCTGCGGCTCTACAGGGCAAGTGTATTGTTTTGTTATTCTAATTATATGGATAATGGCGCTTCTTCATAACAAAAATGTACTTCTAATCAGGGTTTTAGATCAGCAATATGAGTCACAGCAGTGCATTTAAATGTGAAGTATTCCCATATTAGATATTTAAATGTCCTATGTTACACAAAATTGACTCTTATGAGCTTTACGCCATGTTAAAATGCTGTCAAAAACATACCTGGAGTTCCATACATGTTAGAGTAAATCTGGTTTCTTAGTTTGTCTTAAAGCTCAAAATACTTTGTGCCACCTTGTTCTGTCATTTAGTGTCAGTTTTCAGGTATGTTTTTGATGAGGAAACAATATTATAACATAGATCAGAAAATAGTGTAATATGATCCGTTTAATGCAATATTTCAGTGCATAGGAGAATATATAAAAAGGTGAGACGCAGTAAAGTGGAACTACAGTAATACTTAGAAGTTATCAATTGTGTTTGTCTTGGTATTACGGCACTTCAGTATGACCCTGATGCAGAAATGTCGCCATCTGCTGGTTTTGGACACATACTGCATGTCTTAACACATCTTTCCCCTCTTTTACAGATCTCCTGCTGAAAAGGCCCAGCCCCACCCATCTTTTCTTATGTGAGCTTCAAAAGTAGCTGCACCATGGAGGGAGACAGCCCGCAGAACTCCTCTGTCAACCGGACCATGGACGTCCAGCTGGTCACGCACAGTCTGTGGGAGGTCATCACCATAGCAACCGTTTCTGCCATAGTGAGCCTCATCACTATAGTGGGGAACGTCCTGGTCATGCTGTCCTTTAAAGTCAACAGTCAACTAAAGACAGTCAACAATTACTACCTGCTGAGTTTAGCAGCTGCTGATCTCATCATTGGAGTTTTCTCAATGAACTTGTATACTTCATATATTCTAATGGGATACTGGGCGCTGGGGAACCTTGCTTGCGATCTTTGGCTGGCGTTGGATTACGTGGCAAGTAACGCATCCGTCATGAACCTACTAGTGATCAGTTTTGATAGATACTTTTCCATTACGCGACCTTTGACCTACCGAGCCAAAAGGACTCCCAAAAGGGCTGGGGTTATGATTGGGTTAGCCTGGCTGGTATCGTTAATTCTATGGGCCCCACCAATCCTCTGCTGGCAGTATTTTGTCGGAAAGAGGACTGTACCCGAGAGACAATGCCAGATTCAGTTTTTCTCTGAACCTGTTATAACATTTGGGACAGCCATTGCAGCTTTCTACATCCCAGTATCAGTCATGACCATTCTGTACTGCCGGATCTACAAAGAAACAGAAAAAAGGACCAAAGACTTAGCCGAGCTTCAGGGGACATCTTACCCAACTGATCATAGTGTTAGCCAGCCACAGAAGACAATAATAAGATCTTGCTTTAGCTGCAAACTCAGATCAACATCACATGACCAAAATCAAGCCTCGTGGTCGTCATCAAGCAGAGGTAACGCCGTCAAATCCACCACTACAACCAATGATGAGTGGTCCAAAGCCGGAGCACAGACTTCCTTTAATAGCTATGCGTCCTCGGAGGATGAAGAAAGGCCTGCGTCTCCCAAGGGATTCCAGTCCACGTTCAGGAATCAGACGTGCGAGGCGGGAAAGACAAA
The DNA here is from genome assembly GCA_029959045.1 of Taenioides sp. WSHXM2023. NCBI lineage: Eukaryota > Metazoa > Chordata > Actinopteri > Gobiiformes > Gobiidae > Taenioides > Taenioides sp. WSHXM2023. The sequence goes on along the minus strand of CM057102.1, from coordinate 10,492,253 downwards.
AGACGAAAACGAGCAACTGAGCAGCTACGATGAGGACAGCTACTTCCAAACGCCGCCAAAGAGCAACTCGCAAAAGAGCGGCAAATGCGTGTCGTACAAGTTCAAGCCCGTCGCCAAGGACAACGGGCAGGCGCAGAGCAAAAATGGCGAGTCCAAAACGCAGTTGAATTTCAGTTCGGCAGAATCCGTAAGCGCACCATCCACCTCGTCTACGTCGAAACCTACAGATTCATCTCTCAAGAATCAGATCACGAAGAGGAAAAGGATGGTGCTGATCAAGGAGAAGAAGGCTGCACAGACTCTTAGCGCCATCTTGTTAGCATTCATCCTAACATGGACGCCGTACAATATTATGGTGCTCATTTCTACCTTCTGTTCAGACTGCATCCCTCTGTCCCTGTGGCATTTAGGATATTGGCTGTGCTACGTCAACAGCACCGTTAACCCCATGTGCTACGCTCTCTGTAATAAGACCTTTCAGAAAACTTTTCGCATGCTCTTGCTCTGTCAGTGGAAGAAGAAAAGGATCGAGGAGAAGCTGTACTGGTATGGACAGAACCCAGTGGTCAGCTCCAAATTGACGTGATCACTGTTTCTTTTTTAACAATGTGACCCCAGGCTACACTAGGCATACTCTTTGTGTTGCTAACTGCTTTAAATGATACACTGTACTAAGTTTAAAGTAAAACAGTATTCCTAAGACAGTTGTTCTCACTTGGTTCGAAAGTGGGACTAAAAATGATCATTTCTGAAATCTGTGTTCAAAAGACCCACAACTCAGTTTTGTTGAGAACCACTACTTCAGTAAACAGAGTAGAGAAGGTTTTAGTGGTGGTATCTGGATACTGTTTTGTTTTTTGTTTAGTTTTTTTTGTCCAGATGACCACTGTTGAAACCTTCTCTACCACTCCTGGACGAATGAGGGATTACATCATCTCATTCAGTACACAGAGAAATGTGTATGATAGTAAATAAGTAAAAGTCAGTGGCAAAATACATCTACAGTGTGTGATTTGTGAAATGAGGCAGATGTGTCGTACTCAGTGTTTTGAGGAGTTTTTTCTGTTAAAGGGCTACTGCGTGTTGTACAGTGGGGTCTGCTTGTAAAGTCCAGATTGTAACTTGAAAATCAAAGCCTTGATATATGTGCCAATGTGTCATTAATCAAAACAGCTTTCAGAATCCCTCATTTCCTGCCAGCTCTCTGTACAAGTGTTCAAATGAAGTCCATAATATTTCCTGCATTGAACACCACTTCATCATATACAGTACTGTATTTTGCTCTCCATCCTCAGGATATTACCTTTCTCACATTTTGTGTTCTGTTTTGCTGACCATTTTGCACTTGTAGGAGATTTGTAACTTGCTTTCTCTCATAATTCTGCATCTGTCAGCAGACTGTCCTAACTCTCATTGTTGACAAATGCTGTTATAAGTGTTGATAACAAACTGTGGTACTTCTAGTGTGAATGAAAACAATGCTTTGGTTTCTGTGCATTGACTTTGCTGTAAAATCTAGAGCCGTAACTAAACGTATGTTTTATATCCAGTGTTTCATATTCTGTGATCATGCCCATGCTTTTCAGAATAAAATGTGGCTAACTATGAAAGTCTATTGCAGGGTTACGCCTAAGTTTTGTTCCCTCATATATGATTTTATTTTCAGTGTGTTTTTATAAAACTAAAAATGCTTGACAGAATTGCATTGATCCAAATTTAAGCAGGTGTATTTCAACCACTACATTAAGTTAGTGATTTGAAGCCAGCTGCACTTGTAATGTCCTCAGAGCTCATCCTTCCTGCAGTCTGCTCCCTGCACCAGTTTGAATGTGTCTGAGGGCTTCACCATCATCCAGGCGTACTTGCACATGTGCTCCTTGTTACAGTCCTTTTGCCAGTAGATCACATTTCTGCGGTTGAGGTTTGCTCCGGCACAGGCATCGTACCACCAGCCCCCTCCCGCTACGCCCTGAAACTCCAGCTTGGCACAGTTTTGAAAGTAGTTGTCATTGTCCTTGTCCTTAGTGGTGAATCTCTGGTTGTCATGGAGATAGTTCTCTGTATCCAGGGTCAGCGCATCCACAGCTGTCCCCTGGAACAGACCCAGCCTCAGTCGAAATCCTGCAGCTTCATCTTCCACCAGAACTGGGTCGTACTCTCCTGTTTTGGTGACAGCGTCTTTGTCCACCAACTTTATTCCTAATTTGTAACGCCCAGGGCCTTGTGTGAGCTGGTGGAGGTATTCATTCCCCAGCCAGTGATCCCCGGTGACGTCCCCAAACCCGTGCTTGTACTCAACCCAAGTGCAGTCAAAATTTACAGTGCTGTTAGCAGTGATGTGCTGCACCACCGTCCATCCGCCCTCCTCCATGGCGCAGTAGGCCACGATGGGAGCGTCCCCGGGCTGAATGAGGTACACTCCATCTCTGGCCAGCCCCGAAGACGTCAGGAGCATCTCGTGGCAGTCTCTAGGCAACACTGAAGAGAAAGTAACAATCAGGAATAGGCCTGTCATGATTACAAATATATAGACTATCCAACCATGAAGCAGAATTATCTCCCAGCAAGTATTTGAAATGTACAATATTGTTAAAAACCCAAACAGCAATAAATAAATAACAGAATGCAACACTTAAAAGGTGCACTGTGTAACTTCTCTAGTAGAGGGTCCGCCAGCTACTTGTCTCCATGGAGATGTTATTGCTTTACCTCGAATATTCCAAAGTATAGCATTAAACCTTTGTCTCCATAGAAACAAGCAGGATGTGTGACCAGGCGACCCCACTCACAGTCAGAATGCAGGTTTTTAAAGCAATTTTTAGCAATAGAAACACCCCTAATCGAATAAATGCATCTTAGATAAGTTTGATACCATACTGTGGAACATTACAGGCAAAGCAATAGTATCTCCATGGTAGCAGACCTTCAACCTGAAAAGTTATGCAGTATACCTTTAAGAAGGTAGTTTGTGTGTATAAGAAATCATACAACTTCATAATTCAACCCGTTATCGTGACAGATCTAATCAGGAACATGTCCACGACTGGTAGTTTATTTTACTGTGTTATCAGTTAGTATAAATGTCATTACGCTCCCAGTTAAATATTGTATGAACTTGATATAAAGCCAGACGATTACAAATGTTGACTTAGCTGTAAAGTAGATGATCATAGAACATAATCACACATAAGTATTAATGTATAACGGTGATGCCCCAGTTCATAACCAGTAACGACACTATAGAATGTATAGGGTACGGCAACCTCAGATAAGATAAAGCCTTCGAGGGATCAAAAAACATTTTAATAGTCAGTGATTTGTTTTTCTTTTAATTCTAACTAAATAACAATCATTAATTCAAACAAAATTGCAATTAAACATGCAACATATATTCCACCCAATCCATGCACATCCAAAACTTTCTTGTACTGATATTTTACTAAATTAAAGGCGCATTGTGTACGGTTTCTAGTGGAGGGTCCGCCACCTGCTTGTTTCCATGGAAATGTTACTGCTTTCCACATGTTCCACCATATATATTAAGCCTATCTATCACGATGGAGACAAGAAGGTTAAAGCATTACACTACGTTAAAATTCAGATCTGTGGAGAGGCGCCCCTATTCAGGAATTATTGCATTTTTGAGAACAGAAATACCCATAATGAATAAATGCTAGAACAAATGCAATAACATCTCCATGGAGACAAGCAGGTAGCGTACCATCCACCAGAGAAGTTGCGCAGTGGACCTTTAACCTTTATGTTACATGTTACTGTTACTGTTGATGACAAACGACCAACGCTAAAAAACACAAATTACTTGGAGAATGATCTAAAAATGCAGACCATATCTTCCATAGGCTTTAAATGTAATATTTATTATGATTATTAAATGTCTGGATTACCTTTCATGCCCTGATTTAACACTTCACTGTGTTGTTCTGGAGGAAGTATTTTCAGGTTGTCTGCTTTGAGATGCTCCATGCTGACTCCATTTACATCAAACATTAGCTGCAGGACTGCCACCAACCACAAGGACTTCATCTTTTTACTCTGTCAGAACAAAACAGTACACAGCATATTTACATTTTGCAGTTATTGAAAAGAATGATGTATTAAAGAACAAAGTATAACGTTTACCTGGTATGGGGCCACATGTATCAGGAATGACTCTGTAGAAGAATGCCTTAACCTCACTGTGTATTAAGTACTAGAGCGCTGACTGAAATGCCTGATAGTTTGTGTGTGATTGTGTGGTGTCTCGTCACAGCCGGACTTCAGACTCAGGTTCACAACACAGACAGATACAATCAGCTGCTTATCTGAGCCTCCTCCTGATAAATCATGTAAATGCACTGATAGGAGCAGAGTGGGAGAGCCGTATCTCACCATCTTACCAACGCTTCAATCACACAGGCTGTGAATGAGTCTGAAGTCCAGACCAGCTAACGTGATTTCACTCAAATCTCAGAGATTCATTTTAGCGTGCATAGCTGCAGATTTGGTGATGTAATATTGTGCATTTCTTATAACAACGGTTTAATATTACATGAATAAATAACAGTAGTTGAAAAAAAATAAAATTATTTATTAAGTCACTAAAATTGCACATGATTTGTAATAGAAATACATTCATATCTAAAAATTGCACGTTGTCCGGCTACAATTCAAAAGCTGTTATCTTGAATATCTTGTCAGGCGTCTTCATTGTTACCATGGTAATTGTGAAATGAATGAATCAATGGCCTGTGGTAGAAAAACCTACTAAAGTTAAACTGGTGTTGAATTGTTTTAAATAGAGTAGAGTTTGTAAATACAACACAAACCACTGCCAAGTCTCCAGCTGATCCTGGCACAGATTTTAATCGAGGCTCCTGATGCCAGAGCTCCAATAACTGTTGGTTAAAGATCTGAAAATTCCTGCCAAAGAAAATTGGCCATTTTACTAAGATAGACAATTTAGTGTATTGCTTTCACAAATCACAATTACTTACTTATCCAATGGCATTTTAGTGCATCCACTAAGTCCACTTTCTCTTAGCTCCTCCCACCAGTTTTTCAGAATCGAATGTATCCACTTTAAACCAACTATAATATATCTGTCAAGGTCACAGTTATGTCAATTTTCTCTGTGTACACAAATATATTAGGTCGTTTCAAATTGTTTAACTCTATATCACAGCTGCTACACTCGGCTTTACAGTCAACTTAAACAGTAAACAATAATAAGAGGTGATAATTACAAAGGAATCATATTTTGGAATGTTTTGTGGTCGTACATAATAATACACTCACTCTTCGTACGGATTAGAGAGGATTTTCTTAACCAATGGAAAAAGGTCAACACAACAGCCAATAGAAACTGTCAGTGAGTCCTCAGATATACTGCAAGTAAGATTTATGATACAGTAAGTATTCAAAAGTCAGCATTGCTCTGTAAATGTGTAAGTTGCTGCTACCTTTTGGTTATCACTGGGAGAAAGTCAACAAATACTCCAAAATCTTGTATTCTGTAGAAAGAATTAAAAAGTACAGTCTTATTAAAACAGAACTATTGCTTTAGACTTCAAACCTATGTTATAGAATTTGTACCTCAGGAAATATGTAAGCAGCTCTCCCACATTTCTATTCCATAATGTGAAAGCCACTTTGAGTCGTAGGTTTCTCCCGAACAGAACATTAGTCATGGAGCTGTGATCTCTTCTAATCTAGAAACATAACGCAAACTGTTCAACAAAACAGATTCTACTTTACTACAGCGCAAAAACTAGTGAGTTTGCCAACCTCTGAGAGCAAACTATAATCAGGTGGCTCAGGACCAGTTCTTCCAGTTCTGTGTTTATCCTGTGACAAATCCCACGGATCCATGCTAAATATTCCCTGCTCCATGTCTGTCTTAAGGCTCAGCTGGTTCTTCTTGTTTGCAGTTGCATGAGGCTTCCCTGGTCCAGGTGCCTTCTTCCGAACCACTGTCAGATGATGGGTCTTCCTCTTACAGGATACAACCCGCTTCACTCTGCCTGGGTTGGGACCAGGGCGGCTCACTGTAGTCCTGGGTGGAGTGGAAAGGTAGGTAAATATACTCTAACCACAGAGCAACAAAGTTTAACAGTGTGCCACCAGCTTACCTCTTCTTAGTGGAGTCCTCATTTGTATAATAATACATCTGCAATAAAATGTACAAAGCTGGTAAGAAAACTATGCATTTATATCATTTTAAAGAAACCAATATAAAAATGTAAAAATGCAATGGCTTACTCTTTCTGTATTTCTGTAGATCACTTTATATGGGGAGCTGTCCTGGTCAAGGATTTGATAATCACCATCCTGATAAATGGAATCCATTCTATCTGGACAATGAGAAAAAAAATTTAAAAATGCAATAAAAGTTATCATATTCAACTATTTGTGAAGACATACTCCTGTTTATATAAGTTTAAAAGAATAAAAGCTAGCAGGTGCAGCAGTTTGCTCCTCCAGCCTGTTATTGATCGCTGTTTCCTGCTGAAAAGCCCTTTGAACTCAATTTCCCATAATTCACCTGCCGTTGTTTTCATGTGACGTTTACAGGAAATAGCGCAGAAGAAAACAAAAGCTCTGTGAGTTTTGTGTCTTAATTATTTCACGCTATTATTTCAGCATCGTTTCACGGATTTACTGACACGTCTGTCTTTGAATTGTCCAAGAATCGCAAGGCTTTTAGAAAAGTCATATGTTTAGCAGGATCACTTGTTATTCAATAATCAATATACAGGGAATAAACGCTACAAATGAAGGAAGCACGCGTTTTGATTAATCAGTGAGAACTCATTTATGTTAGTCAAGAAAATATACTTTATCATCTGCTCGCTAATACTCACAGCATTCTTGAATCACAAAGGCACGCCAATCGCAAGGACTGTAATTCTAGGTTTACTTGTTGGAGCAACAGACTTCCTTGGGAATATCTTTCGGTCACTGTCATCTCTCCAACCGACTCTTTGAACACATAATGCCGCCTTTATAGGAGGATCAAGTGCTCCTTTTTTCACTTGTGGGTCAACGTGCGCCCTCTAGTGACCTGCACATGCTCAGGCAACTGGAGGAAAAATGACTCCACCAGAGCTCATTTTCATTTTCAATAAATCCTACTGGTTTTATTATTATTATTATTATTATTATTATTATTATTATTATTATCATCATCATCATCAAGGTTTCGTCATTGAAACTGCCTTGCCTTCATTATGTAATTTAGAATGTATTAGTTTACAAACCTTTTAATAATTTCAAACCTTGAAATTATGCACTACTATGAATGCACCCTACTTTATTCCCATAGTGTCAGCCATTTTGCTTTTCTAGTGTATTGATCTTGGGCATGCCGCAGCTTGTTTGAACTTAATCCTAGTGCACGTGACCTCACTACAGGAGGCTACTTCCCCAAATGCACAATGAAAAACGGCATCAGCTCCTTTTATTCACACATCATCTGTTTCTGCAATGCTTTGCTGACTCTGCTCACCTTCATCATCCAGAGGGACTGCTGTTCACTGACTCAAAGTCCCCCATTAGATAGGCCTAAACGCTCATTATGTGATCACTAAGCTTTGGTAAGACGTCAGAGTCTACTTATACATAAATAAATCTATCTAATACTTTTTAAAACTATAGCTAATATTTTAAACCCCCTCCAATCCACTTCTTTTGAGGCTTCACCAAGTGTTTGTGAAGATTTTCTGGCATTTTTTTAAAGATAAAGTTGATTCTGATTAAAATATTAATGTCCTTTCTTTTAATTTGACTATAGAGTTAAGTCCATTGGCTTATTTTGCACATTTTGAGAAAGTCTTATTTCCAGAGCTCTCAGAAACTGTTGGGCAGTTAAAGGTTTCACTATGTCCCACTGACAGCATTCCGACATGCCTTTTTAAAGATGTCTGGGAAGCTATTGGGCCTAATGTTTTGGACACTGTGAACAGCAGCCTTACTTTTGGTGTAGTGCCTGCGTTCTGTAAGCAGGCTGTTGTTGAGCCTCTTCTTTTTCAGAAGAGGCTATATATGTATGTTTTTTTAAATTGACTTTATTTTATGCTTTATTTTATTTAATGTGTTAATTTATATTGTGCCTACTCTGTGCAGCACTTTGGAGACTTTGTGTTGGTAAAATGTGCTATACAAATAACGTGAGATTGGTTTGGATAATAAATCTATCACATGATTATAGTCTTGACTGTATGACTGTACTGTTTTTATGTGACTGTGTTGTTCTATTGCAGACCAAAGCAAAATGGAGCTTGTCTGCACCATCTGTCTCTTCTTAAATCTTGCTCCTTGGCTGGTGCTTGGTCTTCCTCCGATATGGACCCAACCAGAACAGGTGCACCTTTCATATCCAGGTAAAACATAAATTAATTTAAAAAATCTATTAAAACATATTGTTTTAATAATTGTAACATTTTAATGCACATATGCGATTTGCTTATGCAGCAGTCGCCATCATAATTTATGATGTTAAAGGTCCTATATTACGATAAATGACTCATGCGCACTTTAAGACACGTTAGGATGTTGTTAACTCCTCAAAAACATACCTGGAGTTGTGTTTGTTTCACTCCCACATGTTTGAGAAATCCTGGATTGTTAGGGTGTTTACATCTCCAAAGCTCAAAATGCTCTGTTCCACCTTGTGATGTCATGAAGGGGTGGTTTTCAAGTTAATAGCTCCTTTTACTTTTTGTTCAGTAGAGATACTGAATAATAGGGCTGAAATGATTCAAATGATTCTAGTGAAGGTGTATGGAGTTTAAAAACACAGTGGAGCACTTCCTGTATTATGACATTAAGCATGTTTTCTGTTTGAGAGAAGAACTCAGCCTAAATATGCATGTATTTTTGTGTTAAACATGTGTAAATGAAACAAAACACAACTCCAAGTATGTTTGTGATGAGGAAACGATTTTTACATAAATCAGATATGGCATAATACAGACCCTACAATTATTGCATCTCAGTATATTTCGCATAGCCTTTTATCTCTAGTTATTTAATCATTCTCAAGTTATATAAGTACTGCTAAATCTTCTACCTTCTACATCGGCCGCTCTAAATCTTCTCAATAAAGAGACTTCTAAACTTCTTAGTAATAACCAGTGATTTTCCTCCAGGAGTCCCAGGTTCAATGGAGGTTACTTGGACGACCTTTAATAAAACAGGCAGTACTGTGGAGTACGGGCTTCTGGGAGAGCGGCTCTTCGACTTGTCTACTCAAGGCAACAGCACTTTATTTGTGGATTCAGGAGATGAGAAGAGGAGCATGTACATCCACAGAGTCATCCTCACGGGCCTCAAACCTGCTGCAACCTATGGTCTGTGGCTATGTTTACATCCACACCAAACATCTACACATTCTTTACTTTGTGTAATCTCATTTCTTTCTCACTGTTCACGCCTCTGCAACTTCTGACAAGGAAAATTATAAATTAATTAAATTAGTTAACTAATAAGACAAAAATCAAAGAGGAAATGTTGAAGGGCCCATACTACAGTATTTTAGTTTTTCTCTTTAACGGAAAACACTCTGTTGCATCTTAATACAGGAAGTGCTCCACTGTGTTTTGAAACTCCATGCACCTTTACTAGAATCATTTGGATGATTTCAGCCCTGGAATTGCCGATCTCTACTGAATTAAAGGTGAAAGATAACAGTTAACAGGGGCGTCGGGCTGGGAGGGTAAAGGGTATGCAGTTTTCATATAGAGAACATGTAATACAGATCCACCAAGATGATTTGGAAAGTACCGCTTCATGACATCACAAGGTGGAACAGAGCATTTTGAGCTTTTGAGATGTAGACAGACTAATTATAAAGGATTACTCAAACTTGTGTGAATGAAACAAAACACAACTCCAGATATGTTTTTGATGAGGTAACAACATTCTAACATGGCCTAAAGCTCACAAGAGTCAATTTTGCGTAATATAGAACCTATAAAGATTGAAAGAGTTAAATAATTACTTGTACATTGTCTTCCAAATCATTTACTCTAAAAATCTATAGATTAACTGTCAGATATGGCAAAATGTTTTGATGATCTGATTTCTTTTGTGCATGTAAACACCAAAAATTAGATCTAATTATTGGATTATCTGATTATTTTAGTTTTTATTTAGTTTTACTGGCCATGTAAATGATGGAATAGAGAGCCTCATTTTAGTGCCAGCAGAACTGCCTAAATTATTCACACACTGTGCCCTCTTTGTGCCCGTTTTAGTGTACCACTGTGGGAGTGATGAGGGCTGGAGTGATGTGTTCTATTTTACGGCTCTGAATGACAGCGTCCACTTCAGCCCCAAGTTTGCCCTTTATGGTGATTTAGGCAACGAGAACCCACAGTCACTGGCTCGGCTACAGAAGGACACCCAGCTGGGAATGTACGATGCCATTCTACACATAGGTAAGCTTTACAATCAGTCCAACAAGGAACAAACAGATCTTTACACAGCTATAGTAGTGGCTGTAGTATTGACAGTTTGCAATGACATCGCGCTGGGGGTGTTCTACATGCATCTGCATTGGTGGAATGTTCAGCAGTTACCATGGTGACACAATGCGCACATTAACACTGGCAAAAAAGTTTTAAGAAAATACAAAATGGATTTAAACAATAAATTTTCGAGAGCCTGTGATCAATACGAGCATTCATGGTCCTCTTCAGGTGTTTGATTTTCAACAAAAAGTTGAGAGTGACTGAAAAACTGTTGGCTAATGCTAGTTAGCTTGTGACTGTAATTTTTGTGTAAGAGACTTGTTTAACAGCACAAATCATCTCACCTATCCAACTAAGTCAGCTCTTTTTGCTCAGATTGTGTTCAAATAAATATTAAGTCTAACTTGAGTTACAGAGCTTCTAACAGAGTAGTGCTTTCAGTTAGCTTCACACCCCCTAGGAATGTTGATGACATTAGCTGTAATGTATCAGTAGTGGATGATTACATTAGAATTCCATAGCTTCCTTTAAATAAATCTAATATCTTGTTATTTTTTTTTCAGGTGACTTTGCCTACGACATGCATGAGGTAACTCCCTCTATGACACATTAGTTTTGAACATGCCTTTTAACACCCGTCACAACAGAAATCTTTCAGCAGAAGCTCATAGCCCTAAAGCCTATGAGACAAACTCCTAATTCCACAATGACAGATGAGATAAACTGACTGAGTGATTATCAACACGTACATTACTACTGTCACCTAAATGTGAGGGAAAATACACACGTTATGCTAGCCTTAATAGATAAACTGAAAAGCTAAAATAAATGTTGACATCTACTACACCATTTATCAGTGGTGTTGATACTTTGCAGTGATATCACGGTGGGGGTGTATTTCATCACGGTGATACAATGTACACATTAGCAATAACTACCAAAAAAGAAAACAAAATGAATGACATATGGTTTACATGTTTGATGTTCAACATGTAAAGTGGCTGAAACTGCTGGCTAATGCTAGCTAGCTTGTGACACTAATTTTATGTGCAGAAACTTGTTTAACAGCACAAATCATCTCACCTGTTGTAATTCCATCTATGTCAGACAGAGCAGAGCCTACAGTTAGCATCACACCCCCAGGGAATGTTGATGATCAGCTACAAAGTATCAGTATAAATACAATGCATTGTTATTAGAGCAAGTATTGATACTGAAAAATGAATTAATTTAATTCTTTTTAATAACTTTGACATGTATCTGAAGTTAATCAATAATAATATGGAGATTATATCAAGTATCAAGCTTTTTTCTAGCTTTTTTCACTGTCTTGGCAACAACAGATGCCTAGATTTTTGCAAGCAGATCCTTGTGTTGTTATTAATGTCTATATGGTAACAGTAGATTCAATCCACATACTATTGCTAGAATGAATAACCACATCCCCGTTGGGCTGTCAGCTTGAATGCAAAAACATATCCTGTGGCTTTGGTGATATTTTCAAATAGAAAAGCAGACGTCGGTGCTATGTGAATGATACAGTGCGTTCCTGGAGCCGTCTGCTAAAGCTCTTAATATGGAGAAAAGGTCTTCCTGTCTAGTGCTATGTGAAATATGTAGCGTCATGTCTGATGGTGTTTGTCGTTCCAGGATAACGCCAGGATCGGGGACGAGTTCATGAGACAGATCCAGTCCATTGCAGCCTACGTGCCATACATGACCTGCCCTGGGAACCATGAGGCTACTTAGTAAGCTATAAACTGTACACATATTTTAATCACAAATACTACTATACTAATACATTTATGAAATTAAGTTAAAAGTACTATATCATTAAGTTAAAAGTTCACTCAGCCTTGCCCCATTGTTGAAGAACGTGTACAAGTCCCAACCAATTAAACAATTGAAAAAATAACTCAAATGTTTCTTGAAGGGCTCATATTATGCTGTTTTCTAATCTATGTTATAATGTCTCCTCATAAAAACATACCTGGAGTTGTGTTTTGTTTCATTCACACGTGTTTAACACTCAAATCCTACACATTTAGGCTGAGCTCTCTCAAACTGAAAACACTCTGTTCCACCTTGTGATGTCATGTGGTGATACAGGAAGTGCTCCACTGTGTTTTTAAACTTCATACACCTTCATTAGAATAATTTGGATTTGTATTTCAGCCCAGGAAATCCCAATCACTACTAATCAAAGGTGAAAGTTACTTTAAAAACTACCACTACATGACAAGGTGGAACAGTGCATTTTGAGCTTTGGAGATGTAGGCAGACTAATATTAAAGCGTTTCTGAAACATGTGTGAATGAAACAAAACACAACTCCAGGAATGGCTTTAATGAGGTAACAGCATTCTAATATGGCTTAAAGCTCACGAGTCAATTTAGCGTAATGTAAGACATTTAAAGCAACCTTCTGGAGGTGGTACATCACCATCAAGTTAAAACCATACTTGAGAATATTCTCCATGGAGATAAATATGTTTTCCATGGAAACAAGCTGGAGAAGGCCCTCCTCCAGGCCAAATAAGAGTCAGGTTTGTGGAGATGCAAGCCCAATCACAGTAAGGATGTGTGTTTTTCAGTGCAATCAAAACAACCAAAATGAAAGAAAAATGTGCATACTGTAGCTTTAAGGCATAATTAGGAACTAAATTATTTTATTTAATATCTGTAGCAGGTGGGTGCCACATTAGTGATTGGTAATATTTGTATTAGTTGTAGTTATTGTAAAAGAAAAATAGTAGCTTTAACTGTGGTGCCAGTAGTGACTGTAGTTGGTGTTGTTATAGTATTAATAGTAGCCCGAGTATTAGTATTAGTAGTAACTGTAGTGGTAGTAGAAAGACTATTACATGAGGCTAAAATTTGTTGTAGTAGTTGTATTTGGAGTTGGGTTCTTGGTTTAGTATTTAGCAGTTGTTTTTTGAGTCCATATTATGAGTATATTTCTCATTGTTTACAAGACATTTGCATATAAGCACATCTAATTGTTTCAACACTCTATCCACGTAGCTTCTGCCTGCTGGTCTCGATTAGCTGCTGTTTTCTCAGGGTTGTACTATAGTAATTAATGGGTTTGGGCAAAGACAGGAGTACATATTGTATCCTAGGACTGCAAAGGTAGTCTGCCAAACACCACATGACAAATTACCTTCACGTTTAAGCCGCTGTAAACGAGAAGAACACCGGAACATTTCTTTTCTCCATTGGAACAGACAGGAGCTATTTTGGTCTCGAAAGACTGGAGCGGCATCAGGAACATCCAACCTCCAAATAAAAACACACAGTCCAAAACAAACACTGTGTTCTTCCCGGGTTCTATCAGGTCACAATCTGTTTTTATGTCGTCTATGATGGAAAATGTGTATCCAAACCAAATGTGTTATTATCATTCAGGCAAAGAATCTTTCTGGAAGTTTAATCAATGAGGGAGGAAACCTTCGCTATGTCAGTACGCAAATGATGTTTAGTAAACAACTACAAATTCATTATGCGATATTGTCTTGTGTTCTTATTTTTTTTACACAATTTCTTTCATATTGCACATATGGAGGGATATTTAGGCAATAGAGACTCAGCAGACATCTTATAACCAGCATGTTGGTGGTTTGATCCCCGCTCTGACCTGTGTAGATCTGCCGTTCTGTCGTTCTGTGAAGTGTCTTGCCCAATGACAAGACACCACCCACTTTGCCTATGTGACCAAATTGGCAGCCACATTTCTGTCAGCCTCGGGGGCAGAACATCTAGAGCTGTAATGAGAGCTGCACAAAATAAATCAAAGCCATTATGTATTATTATTATAATATGACTGATTCATCAAACATGCTTTAATCCGTAGCATATTGACGTTACGAGGTTCCAGTCATCATTCCACCTTGTCTGTTCTTAAATCTCTCTCCTAAATGACCTTGCATACCATGCACATTTCACATGATTTATAAGTCCCTGCTCTATAATATTTACCTATTGGACTTCAGCTCTCGTTTGGCCCTTTCTCGCCTGCTCATCATTACGAGGTTCAACAGTAGTCTCTTATTCTTGACTTCATGTCATACCATCAGATTCTGATATAAAGACCAAAATATTGCATAACCAGAAGACCACTTCTATTAGACCTCTCAAAGTGTGCTTTACGGTGCGCTGAAGAATCCAAACTTCCCAGCTGCTGGCTCGCGCTCTTTCTTCCTCGCTCTGTTTCACTATATGCTCCCTGTTTCCAACCTCAAAGCCTAATGGGTATAAGGCGGTTATAACAGCGCTGACCGCAGCAGTTTGCACTCAGCATTCCACTCAGATGAGAGGAGTTGAGTCTCAAAAGATGCTAGAGTCTTGAGTCAAGGCTGCCTTTGTTCACTATAAGTAATGTACGCTTCAGTGTGGGAACGATAAGTATGTCTAGTCATGGGAGCTGAACTTCTAAAACCCCACCTCAGCATGGATTAGGCTCAGTATTGTGTAAGTCTCACTACTGAGCACAAGTGTTGGGAGACCTCCTGTTGGGTTCGCTTAAACATTTTCTTCTGTATTAGATTTCAGCACCTAATCACTTACTGTATGGGATATTTATGGATTTGTTGTCATGAGGAGACCGTTTCATGTTATTATTTATATTTATTTTTCTGATTTATTTTCTTTTTTATAGTGTTTGACACTACTGCCTGACAGCAGTATTGTTGCTCCCTCCCTCCCCAGTATTTGTATATAATAATACCACTCGTGCTGGATAAACTGTTTGGATGACAGATGCTTTTTAGTTGCACTGTTTATTTCTTTGTGCTAAGACTAACCCTTCAGGCTTGTAGTGTAATTCCACTGTTAATTTATATATAGATATATCTTAAGTGTAAGTGGATATGGTCCAAATACTATACTATTTTTAAACCTGTTTAGAAATAAGGAAAGTTGGTTATTTTTTTCCATAAATCAACTTCTCTTGGTCTGCTGTTGCAAATAGCCTCCACATGGTGTCACTAGAACCTCAGATGAAGGCATCGTGGCCCTGAGCTTCTCTATACAAACCTCAGTCTGCACAGTGGGTTTAAAACCACACAGGCCATTTAAAGGTCCTCTCCTGCCCTTTGACCCCCATGTCTCCTGTGTTGAATGACTATTCATTATTATTACATTACATTAGCAGGCTGATTTAACTACCCGCAGTACAGAAATTACTCAGAAATAATTGCAGTCTTTTGTCATTATAAGTGTCAGTTACAGTTGGATCCTGCTTGTCCTAAGTCATAGAGGAAGCAGGCATGCATCCAGTCTGCTTTACAAGGTTAACATAGTGTTGTCTTTATCAATATTTGGGCATAAACTGATCTCGGTGGATACAGTTGTTTTCCATGATACCATTGCGTAAGTTGTGAGATTTTAGTGTTCCTTATTTCATTGCTCTTTCATGTTGGGTGTTGAAAGAAAGAAAATTAATTCATTTTACACACACGCACTGGATTATAAATGGCTTATAACTATACTTTCTCCTACTTTCCTCATTGTTTTCTGATGACCTATTGTGTGCTGCTTTGAGAATTTCATATTTATCACGAAAAACCCAACTATCATATACACCATTAGTTCATACGTTTTGTGTCTATTTTCTTTTTACAGTAACTTCTCCAACTACAGAAACCGCTTCAGTATGCCAGGCCAGACTGAGAGCCTGTGGTACAGGTATGGACAAATCTTAAACTTCTGTCAGTTATTTCCAATACTCTAAACAAATACATCAACATGTATTTCTATAGCATAATGTTTGTATTTAACTAAAGTAAGTATTTTGTGTTTAGATCTAGTTTAGACATAATTCAGTCCCAAGCTTATCTCATAAGTTTATGTCCTTGTACACTGAAGTGAGTGGTAGAGCCCAGTCTTAATAAAACATTCTCACCATGAACATTGGGAATTCAGCATTATTTGATTCACTTTATTTTTGTAGAGCTGAAAATCACAGTAGTTGTCTTGCAAGGCTTCAAAATCAAACAATATTGACAGGAAACATGCAAATGGAACTAAATAACTGAAGTCAAAACCAAATTAAATATGTAAACAAAATGTAAATTAGGATTCTCTTTTATCTGCATGCATTTGGACTATGGCTCTAAACATTTCATTTCACATATTTGTACAATCCTGAATGAATTAAAACACGTGTGCTACACAGACTCACTGGCCTTTACTTTCAGTAGTCGGTCTCCAGCTGCTGTCTGCTGGCACCACACAAAGGGTCCATACATCCCATGAGTGAGTCAGAGGGTCTGCAGACCACTCTATCCCTCAGACAGAAAGAGAATATTCTGTAAAACTACAAAACAGCTGCCCACTCCGCTCCTGGCTGTCCCCTCATCATGTGCATGCTTATGACTGCATTTCCTCAAAAGCTCCTGGAAACTACTGGAAACCATTGCTATAGCACTATCCAATTTGTTCAGTAAGAATTGTTGCCGTCGTCTGCGGGCCTGTAGACTGACCAGCGCGGGTGTTTCTATGACAGTGTTATGATACTGGGGCTGTGTCTCTTCACACATATTGGAGGTTAAAGCGCGGCATGCTTTGGTTCAACATGCCGCTCCTGCGGTTCAGGGCTATGGATCATTTTAACGGCTTGTGTCCATAGTTGGAACCTGGGGGCAGCACACATCATCTCCCTCTCCACCGAGGTTTACTTCTACCTTGACTACGGCCAGGAGCTGATTTTCAGGCAGTTGGAGTGGCTTGAGAAGGATCTGGAGGCTAGTTATTTCTTTATAAATGATTCTCTAATTCCTTTCCATGGTGATTTCATAGTTTCTTATGTTTTACACAGGAGGCAAACCGACCAGAGAACAGAGCAGTGCGTCCATGGATCATTACAATGGGACACAGGCCTATGTACTGTTCAGACGATGACCAAGATGACTGCACCACTTTTGATTCTCATGTAAGATGAAGATCTACTTCACATATAGTGGTTTATTATAGCACCACCTAAAATAAACAAAACATTTTTTTTCCAAATTTAGCCAAATCATCTCCTTCATCCCTATATCGCAATGATAGAGGGTACAGTCCATAAACTCTATCCATTTGATCTATATTCCTAATTCTCACACAATAAAAATAAAGAAATAAAATTACATCCACAAATTAGTTGAAGTTAGTGTGTTTTGACCCTATCTCACAATGAAATATAATTTCCTTCTTGCCATATTGTGTGTAAAATATCAACTAGATATAGCCATTGTATTGATACTTGCAGTGACATCACACTGGGGGTGTTCTACATTTATCTCTAATGGTGGAATGTTCAGCAGCTCCCACAGTGACACAATGCACACATTAACAAACACACACAAGCAAATAATACAAAATGGATTTAAACAACAGTTCTTTATGGTCGGATTGTGTTAAAATAAAGCTCAGATTAAAGTATAACTGAGCTTCAGACAGAGCAGTGCATTCTGTTACCATCACACCCCCAGGTAATGTGTATAACATCATCTGCAAAGTATCAGTTTTGCCATGTGTTGTTATTGGTGTTAGAGTAGAGTGTGTATTTAATGTTGTCCTGGCAGTACATATGACACCGACTCTAATTTCAAGTTGGCCGGATCGGTCCAAATGATTTACCTGGGCATACAGCATAGCCATAATAACTTTAATTTAGACCAATTAGTGTCCAGTCAGAGGCTATAGTGCACTAAAGTTTGGTCAAGTGCTCTTAAAAGTAGACCTATAGGATTACAGGTGCTAGCCAGTTCACGCTGTCACTGTTTCCCTGCTCTCCATCAGGTTCGAGTGGGGCGCAATGACACCAAACCCCCTGCTCCTGGTCTGGAGGATCTGTTCTACCGCTATGGTACGCTCCTCATGAGACAACTAGAATACTGCGGTTTTTGGCATTTACTCATTTTCAAAACATTTTCAAAGATATGTCTGAAATAATAGCCAGAACGTTACGTAATAACTAAATTACTTTTTAAGATGCATTTCTAGGACCCCTGTTGTTCTATCCGTCATCAAACTCAATCCTAGCATTTGTTGACAACCATACCCTTTCTGTTAGTTGATATTTTTCATATTGCCACACTGATTTTGTGATTACTGTTCCAGGAGTAGATCTGGAGTTGTGGGCACATGAGCACACATATGAGAGACTGTGGCCTGTCTATGGGGACAAAGTAAGGGCCATACATATTTTTACCGTGCAGTGAGTATTATGTATGTCTGAATGTTGGTTAAAGACACTGTTTCTCTTTAGGTGTACAATGGAAGCAGGGAGCAGCCTTATGTGAACCCTAAAGCCCCTGTGCACATCATCGCAGGCTCAGCGGTAAGTAGATGTCCATAGATGTTACACAATGAACAGAAGTGGTGTGTAGCAGCTGCCCTGTCACATGTGTGGGCTTACAGCAGGTTCAGTGTTTGATGTGGTCCTGGGCAGTAGAGGCGTCACCCAACCACAGCTCATGAGTCAGCCCAGATCAGACCTCTGCTGTACCATAGACAGTCAGCTTATGTATGAGTGATTTCTGTGCAGGGCTGCAGAGAGAGAACTGATAAGTTTAACCCCAACCCCAAAGACTGGAGCGCCTTTCGCAGCACGGACTATGGCTACACACGCATGCAGGTGGTCAATGGCTCACATCTTTACTTGGAGCAGGTCTCTGATGATCAGGTAAGACCGCTAGTATAGTAAGAATATGCAAGTCACTCCAGCAGTAAAGATAACCCTGCCTAAACATCTCCTCTCTGTTTCAGAATGGAAAAGTGATTGACAGTATTTGGTTGGTAAAAGAAAAACATGGACCCTCAGCCTGGTTGTGACCCACACGTCTCAGGAAATGCACTTTGAATTTTGATTCCAAGTTTTCACACTGTATAATTTTTTCTCCTTCATATTTTTTAATTAATGTTATTAACTCTAAAATATGTTTTTTAAGAGAAAAATTATTGAATAAAATCTTGTATTACGTAATAATTTCTGTCTGTTTTCTGATTGAAAACAGCATGTATCAGATTACGAAGTAACTGAATATTGAGCCACAGCCTCTGAGTGATGGCCTGACATGTCATGAGCATCAGTCCCTTCAGAGCAGACTTTGTAAACACCTGGAAATGCACTTCTCTGGCACAGGCTTTGTCTCACTCCATCCACATGATATAGGGGCTGCTGGGTGCTCCTATCTAACCCTGCATCTGTGTGGCCAGAGGAGCTGGAGACAGCCAAGGGCCAGGCCTCTTATGTAACTGAGGGAGACTTGTGGCAGACTGCACCTTTCCTTCGAGCTGCATCATCGCCATGGTGGGATTCAGCACAGCGGGCTCAGGGTACACTGGCAGAGAACCAGCACACATCTGCATCATACATCTGGTTTAAACTTGTCAGGCTGGCTGTTAGAGCTGCACTTTCACTCTGTCTTTGCATAATTCTGTTGACACTGCAAAGTCTGCAAACATACTAGCAATTAGACATCAGCCAAATGTTCATATGCTAACACATAAGAGCATGCTAGTGGATCGAGATCTTATCGAAAGCACATGCAAGGCCATGAGAGAAGTCACTCATGGAAACACCGCATGACCAAAACACAGAGGAGAGAAAAACAGTGCAGCGGCTAACATGGACTCCAGATGTGTCAAAATATTTAAGTTCTAAGATAAAGTTTCTGGTAGAGAACACACAAGTGGTCAAACATCAAAAAATGATTCTACGGTTTGGAGAAGAATTCCACCAACATACTCTCATCAGATTCCTGTGAACTGCTCACATTGCACCCAAAACCTCACTGGGTGCCACTGAGCAAGACACACACGGGGGGAAAGGTGCTGAGCACAGACTGCAGACTCCAGCAGGGGGTTGCAGGTCCTAACACGCTCACCGCATTTGTTTACGACCACAGGAAGCATGTTTACAGTCCAATAAAGACTCCTGTTTTCCAGTTTGTCATGTACCATGCGTGGAACAACAATGATGGAACATACTATCCCCTGTTTAAGTCATGTGGCATTCCTCTTCGTTTAGAAACTGATCAGATTCCAGGAAAAAGCATACAGGAAGAGAATAACATATCACTTCACGTTACATTTGTGAAATATGAGGCCTTTAAATGAATGGCAGGTTTGTGGCGTGGCACTAAATGACCTCGCTGACAGAAAGCCTTGAGCAAGAAAGCACGTTTAGATGATTGTTTTCTATGTCTAGAATTCTAGAACTATTTTGCAGCGTACACACGGCAGGTTGTTTCTGCAAGCCCATCTTTGAAATCCTGTCAATGATTTAGACATAGGAGGTCAAGGAGACATGTGACCTTTGCTCCCGCTGCTGCCCGCTGAGGTGCTACTTTTAGCTGGAATCTGTCCTGTTTACCGAACTTTGCAGCTAATAGAGGAGCTGTCTGGAGCTGTCTGGCTAGCCCACTAACCTCCATAGGACCTGAGATGATAGCATACCTGCACTATTGGCTATCTGCTTAACTCTAGTGTCTGTCTCGTAATGACACAGCTTTCCTATGCTGGGACATTGTACAGCCCCAGGGCAGGTTTCTTACTCACACATTCACAGGTGAGAACTACGCCATTTCAACTTGTATTGCGACACACCCTCTTTATGAGTGTTCACTTTGTCACCCTCAGCTTTCACAACTGATACAGAATGCTGGATTTCAGTTATTCTGACCCATTTTCAGTCCAGATGTCAAAACTTAACATGCATTCTTTTTATATGCTGCAAATAACCAATAACAAATCAGATGTTCTGCTCTTTTCCATGTTTTTGAAATCTGAAAGCGGTTCATTAACATGGCTATCTGTCCCATTCCCAGACAAGAACGAATAAGGAACATGTCAAGAAGGGCATCCAGCATAAACAGCATACAACCAAATTGGTATTGAATCAAATTAATTTACTTTCCAGGAAGTTATTTATTTATTTATTTTGACAAAGATTACAAGATACAAACTGATGCAAACGTATACTAAAAGTGAAATGCGCAAATAGAACCCATGTGAACCTATCTAGCCTATCTAGTGTCTCAAAAACACCTACAAAAAATACACATTCTTACTGTGAGTGGAGTCACCTCTCCATAGATCTGACCTGTAACTTGACTGTCTTCACATCCACTGGAAAATTTCAGGCAAAATAATCGAGGGTGGAGGAGCCTCAACAAGTTACATAATTCACCTTTAATACAGCCACATTTGTAACAATATTTTTTTTTCTGAAGAAGAGCACCATCCAGTACCAAATCCATGTAAAACCTTCTAACCCTGGAAATTCGTTCCACAGTGCAAACAAAAATCAACACCAAATGGATTAAGAGTTGACAGTGATAGGAAAACTGCATGTGCATATCACCACATTATAGCACTGCTCTAAATATAGTGCTTGTCCTACGGAGACGAACAAAACACACCAGATACAAACCCAGAAAAAGTGTATTATTACAGTAGTTATGGGGGGCTTTAGGGCGCCTGGGTTAAAATAACACTCCTTATAGTTGAAAGCTGGGACTGGCCTCACACTATTCCACTGCGGAGACTAGCCACACGTGCACTGTCCTCCCAGCATCCCAATGCACGTGTATGAGCACACTCCGGGATCATTACTGTATGTTTTCACTATTCAATGCGGCAGAGCTGTTGTGTGCTTAGATCAGGTTACCATATGGGACGGCCACTCTTCTTAATGTATGCTAACCTTTGCATTAGCCGAGGAGAATATGAAGAATGGGCCTAAATGTCTAAATGTGTATAATTATTTACACATGGCCACGTTTCCATTCAGTCCATAAATAGAAAATGTAAAGCAGGAGTGACATGGATTTAGCCCAGAGACTCCTGATTAGCCAAACCACAATTTACCACAAAGACAGCAGTATAATAACCAGCAGCATTAATCAAAGCACAACAAGCTAATCCATTGTCCGGGAATCTGTAACGTTAGCCTGGAAACTCTTTGGTGATGACACTAGTGGACACTGGTGATTGTCCGTGCAATGTGAGTCAACAGTTTTTTGTGATTACTGTGAGAAGAAAATAAGGCTATAAAAGCGGAACATTTCCACTTTGTTTAGAATTTGTAAAATCTTCCAAAAACATTTTCAGTCTGAGTCAGAGATCAAATTGTGTCCACATGAACGGCTGAATGGCTTTAATTTGAATTTTAATCGCAAATTTAAAGGTGCACCATGTAACTTCTGGTTCTTTTCTGGTGCGTGCTTGTTTTATGTTATTGCTTTGCCTGGAATGTTTTACAATATGGCATTAAACTAATCTAGCTTGTTTTTTTGTTTTTTTATTGCCTACAATACCTTGGAAAACATGCAGGCTTGCCCCTCTACAGATCTGATCTGTGGCGTCATCTGCTTATCTCCATCGACATAAATAAATGAAGGCCATACTGTGGAAGAATCGGAAGAATAGGCAAAGTATGTGTCAGACCCTCCACCAGAAAGGGTATAGTGAACCTTTGTCACTTCACAACTATAAGAATATTCATGTGCGCACTGAAGAATTCTGAATATACTGTATGTATGTGGACCTACAGTATAGCCTATAAGGGTTCAAAGGTCATGTTAGGTTTGTCATTTAATTCCTAAAAGCCACTGCTGTTTTTTGCCACTCGTTATGGCAACACATTATCATGGCCAATATGCAAATATCCAGATTCCCCAATAAACTTATGATAGACAAGTTTCCTCTCGTCAGGACAAACAGTGTCAGCCTTTAACAGCAGCTCATGCCTCTGAGGCTGGTCCTGCCTGGACGTGGAGGACAGAGGGCGTGTCTACTCACACGCATTACAGCAGAAATGGTGTTTTGGCTAATCAACTATTCAGCTTAGGTCTTGTATCCTACTTTTTCACTGTGATGAGTTTATGAGCAACTTTCAGAGACCAGAGTGGAGTTTTGATGTCAGAAAAGCTAACAACAACTAGTATGCTAACCCAATGCTTCCACCTTATCAGACAAAAAAATGCATAATTAGCCGACAGCGATGCAGACTTACTTCAACCTCAAGAGCTGTTTATACAGTATATCAACTGGGGCAAGACACATTTTGCTCAAATACACAATTTGAAGTCTTTAGTTGCTAATTTAAATAGTAAAGCCAATAGAGTTTGCATCGTAGCCTTCAAATGGTTCTGGCAAGGCAGCAAGAGAGAGGTTTACCTTCAAATTGTTATTCCTTGGTTGGAAACAAATACACAATACATCACAGGCCTCTCTGTGCTTTTCAAACTCACACCAGCTACTATTTAACACGACAATTACCCAGGAGTCCCCATAGGAAATCATTGGGCTCTGCTGGAGTTGTTATGACAGGGGCATAAGCCGGTTCTGCACATACAAAGATATTTCAACACCTTATTTCCCATGTGGTGTTGATTTGACTTCAAGATCCAGAGATATCCGCTCGGCTACTGACAGGGCGGCTCTCTAGTGGACTTTTAAAGGCTAGCTATAAGACTGCTTTAACTATTTCGAAATGAGTAGAGGAACGGCAGGCATTAATATCTCTTCATCAGGTTTCAAGCGTTGACATAGCGAATTCCCTTGGTCTTCCTGACAAAAATTTGCATTTGTTGTGTGCGAAGCTTGGTCAAAAAAAGGTCAAGAACTTATTTGTGGGCAAATGCATCAAACTAAGAGGACGTGTCTGGCTCTACGTCTTCTTCAAAGCCACTTGAAGGCTGCAATGTTAATCAGCTAGAGTTATTTTGATCGTCTAAGCGCGTTTCTCTGAGGTGAAGGTGGTTTTGAATATTTCTGGAGCTCGCTGTGCTTTCCCAGTATCCATTGAAGAAAAAAATACCAACTCGGTGGGTAAAGACAGAGCCACGGTTGTGTGCTGACAAAACACAGATGTCTCCCAACTGAAGAGCATCAAATATTCAGAGAATCTTCGAGGCTACAGCGGGTTTTGTCATTAAAGATGACCGATGATCTGCACCAGGGACGTGTTTAGACATACTGGTTTGTCCTCTGTCTAGACCTGAGAGATAGGAACATTTATCTATGTGAAGTATGGCTGAAGTATGGATGAAGAGTCAAATTATTCAATCAGATGTAGAAAATTGCCTTATTTAACTTGAAACACACATAGATTTGTGCTGAATATGCAGTCAACAGAGGGTAGAACTTTTGGAGCTGTTGCTCGTCACTAATCCATGCCCGCTCAGACAATGAAAGCTCCATACAACTGTACAACAACTCAGCATTATGTAATAGATAACCCTATGTCATGTCAATCACTATTTGATAGTTGGACTGTTTCTCCTTATCATCTCTTGTATATAGCCAAGATATATTTAGGCCTATTATAGTTCTATATTTAATTTTTACTTACATATACAATTGTGCAATTATGCCTTATTTGACACCAGTCTCTTGCTATTTTTGCTACTTATTTTGAAATTATTATTACCATTTATATTTTTGCTCTTTGTTATTATATTTATTGTGATGTGTGAGCTACTGTCCACCTTGCCTTGTGGACCAATAAAGTTTGTCTAAGTCCAAGTCAACAGATTGGACGATGTTATAATTTCAGATGGAGGGTACGGAGGCTATGTAAGTCTACAGGAGATTCACTGTTTTTGAAAGATATAACCAAACCAGCTATATTAATATTATGGGTTTAAGTCCTTTCACAATCACATCTTTAAGGCTGAAAACTGGTAGTACTTTGTAAAGCTACTGAGAAAAAATATTTTACTCTCAAATCTGCAATCTGAGAGTGAAACAGCAAAGTCCACAATAGAATTCTGACATTCTCCAACGCAACCTATGGGATTGGGGACTGTCAGACTGCAAAAAAACAATACATATTTTAGTTTGTTGGATAAAATATGCTGATAGTCAATAATGGTGAATAAAGTACTCAATTTTGTTACTTAAGTAAAAGTACATATACAGGGGTAAAAGATTAATCAGGTAAAAATAAAAGTATCACATGAAAAAATCTACTTAAGTAAAAGTAGTAAAGTACCTTGTTAAAAATGTACTTTAAGAGTATCTCTGCAAAGTATTTTGCAGAGATTTTTAGAACAATTAAAGCATTAAATGTAGTGATTTTGATGAGGAATTTAGCAGATTTTTTGTGATTCAACTGATTTCTTCAATTTTCTAGCTGTTTTTGTCTATTTGGTTTGTTCAGAGGACGTTAACTCAAATTAAATATGCTAAAAATAAGTCACAGCCATTTCAGCAGGTCTCAAAAATGTAGTGGAGTAAGTGGGAAGTACAGATACCTGTTGTAAAATGTAGTAAAGTAAAAGTAAAAAGTATCCACTTTTGTACTTCATTATCTTCCACCACGGGTTATCAATACATGTTTAAGAATTGCATAAGAGTTATTATTATACCATCTAAAAAGTGCTAGAACCACAAATGCTTATCTGATTGACACTGTTACAGTTCTCTCAGATGATAACAGAGCAAAGTTGTTACAAAACTTAAGTGAAGCTATGCGCAGGAGCCAGGCTAACAAAGGCTTAACACAAACACAGGGGGCTGGAGTTTGTTCTACCTTACAGTAAGTATGTTTGACCAGCCATTAGCCGGACCGCGGTATGAACTTAGCCATGGAGAGACTATTTTGTGTGACCACCTAGCGTCTTGAGTAACCCATTCAAACAGATGTGAGCTGAAAGGCTTAATGGTGGCGCTGACAGCAGTTATGGGAGATGTCTGTGTTCTTGTTGAGAGGAAGGGACTGCTAGAATTACCCAGTGAAACCAAGCGATGCTGTGGTCTCTGTCTGCTAATGTGAGCTGCAGAGAGACGAGGTGTGCTAGCTTCGTTTTTTGTGCCTGACTTCAGATTTTGTCCCGGGCCCAAAACCATCTCGGCAGTGCAGAAGATGGAGACACGATGTTTTTCTTTACCACCTAAAATGTGTTCCGTCATTTGCGCCAATGTCACCTCAATTAGCTGTTAGCGTGCAGATCGAATACAGGGCAGAGCTTTAAACAGACGCTTTGTGTTTTTGTAGGTAGATGGTGGATTTTGGAAAGCATCCTCAACACTAATCATTGTGGGTGGTTCAACTGATGCCAAAAATGAAAAATGGCTTGACACGTGCTAGCAAGTAACGTAGGTAAATGCAAGCCCTTTCCAAAAAATACTTGGACTGGCTTTGAATAAACTTTGACAAAGGAGATGTTATTCAGAGAGGTATAATTAAAAAGACAATAATCTTTACAGGTTTTGACCTTGGTTCTTTAAGGAATTTCTTATCTTTGCTGTAACAGTTCCCCTGGTTTCAAACAGCCGATGTATGGGCCTCACTATCTGATGGCGGTTCAGTCAGCTGTAATAATATGATCTCTGACAGACTGCAGGCCAAAGTAAAGGTGGTTTTGTACAGTAGTCAAGAACTCTACACGTGTCTTTCTCAACATCTGAATAGCATTCAGTATAATCAAGTTTAACAACAACTGGCACAATGTCCAAATAAAATGGTGGAAAACCCAATATGTAATTGTGGATATAATGAACTCTCTGGCCAGAACAAGTCTGAACTTCAAAGATATTCATCACCAGATATCTCTACAGACATTCTTTTTAAATATTGCAAAAGCTCAAAATCAAGGTCGGCGCAAACATGACTGTTGCTGGCTACACAGAGTCCAAGGCCTGCTGCCTGCTGGGCTCGAGAGCCAGAGAACATGAGGCCACACGTCACCAGAACTCTGTAACATCTTATCTCCATGATTGAAGACCTCTGAGGGCTTTGTGATGTTCCAGCTCATTGAAAAAGCAGACACAATCTGTCCTTCAGCCTTTGCACTGTCACTGCTTAAAAAATGAACAAAAATGTTTTTGACACGAAACTACAACTGTGTCCTTGTGGTTTGTTTCATCATAGCCATACTTGTCCCAGTTTCAATAAAATGCCTGTGAGTGGCTTTTATCGGCATCTGGAAATAGCAAAAACATGCTGGTTGAATGTCTGCATGTGCACAACAAAGCTTCATCATATGGGATGCACATGAAGGGGTAGAGCAGACTCACAGAGGACAACATGGCACTGTTGTGTCCAGCAGACATAAAATAGTGCGTGGACAGCACTCATGTCCTCCTGTCTAATCTGCACTATGTAAAGATGCACAGCTTCAGCAGAGCTTCAGCCCACAGGTGACAGACTCTGGTGTTTAAAGGAGGACTTTCTGTCTCTGCTCTTGTGTCCACCTCACATGTCTACTCTTGTCTAATTCTGCATCTGCTATCATGGGCTGAATGACTCTGCTGAGTAACATTATTTCATTGTTGTAGGATTATGAACAATGCTTTTCCTTGTGTGCAAAAAATCAATGTCATTTTAATGTACTAAAATTTGATAGAGGAAACTGGTGGTAAGAATATGCAGAAAATAGAAACGTGTTCTAAGAATAATCTCTATGGTGAGTCCTCACCAGGAGTCATAAGACAGAGCGGAGGTGGTTGTGTAAAATAGTATGGCAAACCACTGTCAGAAGTCTGTTTACTGTCGGGAAGAAGACACCTCAGACATGTTGCTGCTCCTCAGCTGCTGGCTCCATGGAGCATCACACAAGCATGACAGCTGCTACAACCACAGGTTTGGCCTGCGCTTAACAACTCTGGGAAACAACGTCACTTCATTCATCTTAATACAACACATGTTTTGAATGTGGTTTATATAAAGTATTCTAGACGTTCTGAAGATAAACGTCCAACTCTCCATCATATATTCCAAAACAACAAAGTCTCCATGCTTAGAGACGATTCATTTCTCTTCTGCAGCCTTGAGGCTCATTCATGTGCAGTGTTACAGTGGGTGTGTGGGCTTAGTAGCTCTCCCTGCTGGCATAAACACACACCACACTCCATGTCATGTACACACATGTGGAATGTCCTTTTGTCATTGCTCAGATTCCACTTGTTTGCCACTGTGCAGAGAACTGAGAAACCCTCTTTGTGCTGTGCAGACCTCTTTTCCTGACTTTTCATGTCCTCCATTATCCTTTTCTTCCAGCTACATGATTAAAACAGAAAGACTGCAAAGACTACAACTGTAAAACGCACTGACGTGGAAGAGGGCTGAGTTCGACCTATTTAAGAATGTCATTTATAATTTCATGCACACTCTGATTCTCAGGCCAAAATGGATGTAAATAAACATGTGCATGCCACACCAAATAAAATCATTCTTGTGGAACTGAGAGAGATGACATTTCTTTCATCACAAAGTGTCCAGTTGAAGAAACACATTACTCAAATGGGCAGGTCCGGTGAAGAGTGCTAAGAAGGACCAGATGATTTGAGGTGTCAGGAGCTTTAAGATTTCGGATTCTTTCAATGGATAAACTACACATCACAACTTAGCTATTTATCGCATAAGGCATTTTCCAGGCCAAACTTTAAACCTTCCATATAATTATGTGTGAGGTCTATACTCAAGAGTGCTCTACGCACATTGAGATGTAATTGAAAGTGAATGAGCTCAACATCAACAAAGTCTTTAGACTCCAGTCTCTGGGGGGTGCTGTGCACAGACTCCAAGTGCCATTTTCCTTTTAAATGTATTAATAAACATTTTATTGGTGCTCTGCTAAATGGAAATGAAAATACCGAATGAGAGGAAATTGGTGGCCAGGTCTCAAATGGTGTCACTAGTCTGGTGGCCAAAGAGAACACTGTAGCTAAGGAGTGGCAGATGAGTTTGAAAATATACAAAAACTACTTAATTTTTGCCACACTTTCATGAATGCCATTTTATACTAACCTAGTTTGCAGTGTCTGAGGTCTGGTGAACTTAAAGTTAACTGAAAACCAGCATAGATTTGGGGACACATTCATGCTCATCATTTGTTCCTTCCTAGTTATAGTTATGTTTTGCATGGTGTGATCCTTGACCAACAGGGTAAATGGATCCTAAATTAGCAGCAGTTTCACCCGCAAACCATGTGGTGGGAGAGAAAATGCTTCTGGGTGATAGCATTTGTCTTGCCTCCATACAGATATACTGTAGCAGAAGCTCTTGTGGTCAAAATAAGACCAATGTGTGCTGTTTGCATCTAATTATAAAGTGTAGGCTATTTATTGTCCGTGAATCAGGAAGTAATACTGCATGCGAGTTGTTAGCAATGGCGCAACACTCTGTTCTCTGAAAGTTGTGAATCATGTTTATAAGCTCATTGCGGTGAATACTTTACACAACCCCTGCATATTTAGACTCATATTTAGACTGAGTTCTTCTCTCCAACAGAAAACACTCTGTTCCACTTATGACATCATGTGGTAATATAGGAAAAGCTCCACTGTGTTTTTAAACTTCATACACCATCACTAGAACCATTTGGATAATTCCAGCCCTGGAATTTCTAATCTGAACTAAAGATAAAAGGTAGCTGTTAGCTTGGGGACAAAATAACACTTGATGACATCACAAATTGGAACAAAGCATTTTGAGCTTTGGAGGTGTAGAAAGTTGACAACATTCTAACACAACTTAAACCTCACAAGAGTCAATTTTGTGTAAAATAGGACCTTTATGGAGTGAGGCTCTTTAAGGTCACATTTTTTCAGTTTTCTAAACTTTCAGATCTTTCAACACAAAAATAAACTTCCAAAAAAACAACTCCTCACTCCCAACTTCTCTCACATCCCAAACAGTATCGGAACTCCACCTGGAAAACAAAACAGGTGAAAGAACAGAGCGGCCTTAAGAATGCTGCAGATTTTCCACTGGAGTTTGAAGCATAAACACTGACCGTAATGCGTTGGTTTAGGGGTGTGAGTGAGCATAGTGTTAGCATTGTGCGTGGTCAAAGCAGAGGGGACAGGAGGTTCCATGGCTACTAAAATAATCAAAGTTTGGCCTGATACCACCCTTCACAGGAAAGAGGGAGGAAGATCAGATGGAGCGAGACAGAGACCGGCATGTCCTTTTATCCAGTGGAATGAGAAAACTAAACACCTGCGTCTGGACTTTCAAAAAGAAATCCACTCATCCATAAGTAAGTATGTAGGCCCTCCAGTTTGTTTTTTTGGATTTAGTTTGTTCTGTCCAGTGAAAAAAACGCACAGTATTTTCTTTAGAATTCCACTGTTGACACCGAATACTTCATATATATAAGCTACGGCACCCTTTGAAGACTGGAACATTACACATAAATCATGTACAGATTAAGAAGTACATTTTCAGACGTAATAGAGGGTGTGATATGTTCAAAAGGTGCGTCAAATTTTATGTAATAATCCAGAGAATGTTAAAGCGTGTTCTGGAGAGATGTTAACACCTGTGTCCACTGAAAGGTATATAGTCTCATAAGGGAATTGGTCTTCCTGTTGAACTTTAAACAACTTTATGGGGAGACACTACAGGCAAAAGTAATGTTTTTTGTTTTGTTTTGGTTTGGTTTTTTTGTTTTTTTGGTCAGTTTGGTCTCTTAGCATACAAAATTGTCCTCTCTGCACTGAAAAAGTTAATATTTAACTTGATTTGAACTCATCTATAGATTTATATGAAACATTGTAACTTCAAAGACTGTTTTCTCAAAATGCATTTTTCTCCCATAGGGACATAAGGTAGCTACATACACCAAACTTTACAATTATCAACATTTTGAAGAACATACAGAAGGAATTTTTTATATCTAATTCCAAGTTATTAAATTTTTAACTCCAAAACATTTGGCACAATTTTAATTTTTTGATTTTTAGTCAGATCTAGTTTACTCAGATAATAAATAAGATAACCAAAATCACCTCTGTATATATTTTGTATCTCATATGTCAACTAAAAGAAGCATATTTAAACCTAGCTCTTTGTATGCTTCTTTTTTGAATGTCCCAAAAAATGTAAATTTGGGGTATTTTTAAACATAAAATGCCTTATTTTTATATGACAACATGATGAAAAACTTACAATACATTTTTTTCTTACTTTTTTTTGTAGGCAACCTACATCAAAAGTCTCAAAATGATCTCTAAATTTAAGATTTGTAAGACTTTTTAAATTCATCTGCAGTGTCTCGCCTTATTAATTATTAAACAACTATAGACAAAACATCAAATCAAACAACCATCAGTGGTGCACACATATTCAAATCATTACAAATGATTTGTTCCAAAATGTGACATTGTGGTGGGGTATATGAGTCACGAGGAGGCTACTTGAATGCACCCTTGGCGGTCATGACTGTTTACAGTCTAAAGACAACCCCCAAAATTCTCTATAACTCTTTCACCAATCACTATCAGAAATCGTAACTATCATTCTACAAAAAATACCCATAAAAGGCCAAGGAGGAAGTGATGTAGGTCCCTGTAGGATCCTGGGAGATACGGGGTTGACGGGGTGCAGCTGCCGACTCGGTGACTCATTTTTACCTCTGGAGAGAACAAGGACCAAGGCGGAAACAGCAGCAGTACCCTGGACCAGACACAGAGCAGACCAGCCAGGACCCGCACCGCCAGGCCAAGTGCACTGTACGGAGCTATTCTGGGCTGCTCTGGTCATCTGCCTTGGACAATATTGAGTTTTATGTGTTTGAGTTTCTAGGACACATGTTTTTCAGTGTAATAAACACAACAAAAATGACAAAAATAACAACATGCTTCATCAATTCAATTCAATCAATTGTAACAATGTATTGTAAGTTGAAAATAAATCATTACTGTCTTTTTATCTATCTCAAGTAAATGAACTAGGCTGTTCCTCCGTTGTAGCTTACAATACAGTTTTAGCATGTTAGCATGTGGGTCCAGGTAGTCCACCATCTATCTCTGCCATATTTAAAATAAGTGATAGTCAGAACGTCTGCATATCAAGAATAAACTTTGCTACGCTAGTCTTTTAAAAAATATATGTTACAGATCTCACCGACACAGGACTGCAATCCATCTCCATCATTAAAGGTCCTATATTAGACAGAATTTTTAGCCATGTTATAATGCTGTTATCTCCTCAAAAACATACCCAGAGTTGTGTTTTGTTTCATTCACACATGTTTGAGTCATCCTTTATTATTAGTCTGTCTACATCTCCAAAGCTCAAAATACTCTTATCCACCTTGTGATGTCATGTTTTCAAGTTAACAGCTACCTTTGCCTTTAGCTCAGTAGAGATGGTCAACTTCAGGACTGAAATCATACAGATGATTCTAGTGAAGGTATATGGAGTTTAAAAACACAGTGGAGCACTTCCTGTATTATCCTGAGTGTTTTCCGTTTGAGAGACAAACTCAGCCTAAATATGCGTGTGTTAAACATGTGTAAATGAAAGAAAACACGCCTCCAGGTATGTTTGTAATAAGGAAACAACATTATAACAAATCAGAAAATATGGGACCTTTAAAATGATAACGTAAAAGCTTGATGCAAACAACACAGCGACCAAAAGAATAGACTAATACACAAAAAAAGACTAAACAATACAATAATTGGTTAAACAAATGCAATATAATCTTGAATGGCAAAGCACCAAAGAATCACATTCTCTTCTGGTTAGCCAATGAGATAATTTAAAGAACATATGAGTAGATTTGTGAAACGGACATGTTATGGTGATAGATTAGCGTCGGCAATGCTAATTAGCTTGACCATGACCACTTCTTTCCCGGCGAACTACTACATGAGTACAATGGAATGTATGTCATCAGTGTTATTTATTACGCTCGTGAACATCGGCATGTTAAACTTCTATACTCTTTGGGCTACTGAATCGAGCTAGCAGATGACCCAAACTTCATAAAATCATCACAAAATTATCATAGATTTGCTAAACATTACAAACTTCTGTCCAGATGTTTCACTTCTATCCACCACCATCTTACCACCCAAGATTAGGGAGATGTTTAAGTGTGTTTGGCCATGTTTTAAGATAAACCAGAGATCTACATAAGCGTGATCCAGAACCATAAATCAAAGAAAACATGTTATTGGATTAAAAAAAATGATTCAAATAAGTACTGAGAGATGACTTTTTTTATCTTCCAGGCATCAACAAACAAAGCTACTTCCACGTCCTCTGCTACTTCTATGTAATTGATGATGTTTGCTTGGAGTCCATCTGCTCTGACCGCATTTGAAAGTTACTTAGAATATAAACAGATTACACGTAGGCCCGAAGCTATTGTCTGTGTAACAATAATGGCTAGACATCTGCAAGTATGGAAAGCTACAAATAAACAAATGCGGAAATGACAAATGTTCTACTGGCAAAAAAAAAAAAAAGAAAGTCTCACATAGAAAAAAAAGTAATGGGAAACATACCATTCTGTGCGTGTGCTGGGAGTCTCCATTGTGACACGGAGGTTCTGTCCTTATATGGAATCGGTGGTTTCTTCAAAGTGTCTGAAAAGGAGAAAGGGACAGCCACTATAAAAGTTTACTTATTACATAACATACTTGGCAGTGAGTAAAGTCTGTGTACTGAAGGATTAGGCCCCGCTCCTAGAGGATTTGTCAATGGAGGAGCCGGGAATTCGAGGAATGGCTGGTCGTACCAAGACTGCTAATTCCCATAACGACTAAACAATTGTGGTACGGATCTGATTGGATAAAAATGTAAATGAATTTATAAAGAAAATAAACATGAAATTCATTTATTAAGGTATATTAAAGGTGCATTGTGTAACTTTTCTGGTGGAGGGCCCGTCAAATGCTTTTTTTCCATGGAGATTAGATTATTGCTTTGTTTGGAATGTTTCACAGTATGGTATTAAACCTTTGTATCTTCAAGGAGACCAAACCAGACCAAGTTACAGGTCAGATCTGTGGAGAGGCAACCCCACACCTTTAAACAGATTGTAGTGGCTCAAATTATTTACTGCGACGAGTTTATATACGCACTTTTCACAGCTTTCAGAGGTCAGAGCCATCACTGTAATGCTAACAACGACTAGCAAGCTAACCGTACACTTCCTGATTCTCGGACAATAAAACGCTTTATAGCTGCCTATACAATATGACTGTACTGGGGCATGATAAATTTTGCTGCTCTGGTTATATGAAGAAGTGTATTTTTTTAACACATCTTTATGGAAATTGTGATGAATCATAGAAATCAGTTTATGATTTTATGTTATCTACAGTAACGTTAATGAAATGCATGACGCGCTGTATTGAGATTTGATGAGACCTTTGACTTAGTTTGGATTTTTTTGTTGTACACAATAAAAATGTGCTCGTATTTTTCTGTGCTGTCTCGTATCATACAGCTGTATCATGTTAGCCATAAAAGTCCAGAATTGGCAGGGATTTTCCATGTAGCAGCAATCAGTGTTGATAGGCTTGAGTAAACATGGTTTCTATGGAGCTGAGGGAAAACTCTGTAAATAGCCCCAGTTCCAGATATTGACGTATGTGCATAGTTTATTTGGATAAGAAGATTTAAGCTACCTTAGGTCACAAAATGCCAAAACTTTAGGGAAATTTGAAAAGTGATTATTCGCAGCTGATCCAGATGTTATACCGTTTTCAATCTGTTACCATTTCGTGTGGTTTTCCAAAATACTCCCAAAATTCAAAACAAATAAGTTATGTTTTTTTCATTCACAATATAAAAATTTGGGGAAAACATGTTTAAGCATCTACTATTCCAAGAGTCACTGTGGTGGAATTTGTCAAAGGAAATGCAAATGTTTGATGAAAAGAAAGTGCTGTCGGCCATTCGTCAGGATTTTATTGATTACTGGAAATGTTTCTGAACAAGCCCAGTCACATTATTATAACAGCGACGCAAAAATAGAGAAAAAGTTCAGTGTGTTCCTCTGCTTAAATGGTCACGCATGGCACTGTCTAATAACTCTGATAAATATACTTAATGTGTGATCCAGACCCATTCTTTGATCTGGTCCACATCTGAGATCTTCTTGTGAGAAAAAACAAAAACATCCCACAGCTATTTCATTATCTGATCGGCCAGAACTACACACTTTGACAAAACTTTAGGAAGATGAGTGGATCCGGAGCAGCATCCTGATGATTTCAGATGGTGTGACTGACAAGTGGACTAACCAATCAGAGAGATTCATGGTCTATTCACGCCAAAAACAAACATGTCGGTTTACGTGTAAAAAAGGAGGAAAAACAACATAAAGGACTGAGAAATAGTGCAAATTCTTACAGAATCAACAATCGAAGCACCAAACTATTATTTATTTGAGAAGTTATATATTTTGTTCTGAATATTATGAGAATTTTAGAGAGGAGATGTTTCTGCATTTGAGAAACATGTGATATAAATTAGCGCCTGTGGTTGGATCACCTCTTGGATGGAGGTTTTTCAGCCTCTATGGTCCAGTCACTTCTGGATTTGAACAAAATGCAGAAAGGACTGGCTGGTCAGGCGAGCTATTTTCATTCATCTGCTTCACTTGTTGTCTTTCCAATGGGGATCATAGGTTCTGTTATACTGTTGTGTCTGTGGTAGAGCCCCAACTCCCCAAGACATTAATATTATATTTCAGTTGGAGAGTTTTTCACAGTTGGTCGTGCAAAATGTGTGTACAGTAAATTGAGGCACAGATTCTTCATATCTCACAAACAAAAAAGGTTTCAATGGTCATATTTTTAAGATCAAAACATTACAACTTCAAATCATGTAGTAACCAGCTGAGGTTTGAGAAGGTTTGAGAAGACAATATGCATTTTTGTAATATTTAGTATTAAACTATAACATACATAGATAATTGTGTTACATTTAGTTCATTATAAACTGCAATACTGATTTAAAATGGCTTAAAATAGACCTGAGGCAAATAAATACCTTGCCGTTTAAAACTGCTGTACAAAGCTGATTTAATGGCTCTTTAGTGTTGATTAAAGGGTATTTAATTTAACCAACATGTATGAAACTGAATTTTGTATTATTATTTTATTTTATTTTTATCACAAGTAAATACAGCTCAGTGGGCGGAGCGGGCTATTCTTATTTTTTCATGGTTCATAATACACCATGGCATGCTCAAAGCATGTTAGTGTGCTGGCTCTTTGACATCAAAGGGTTCTTAACTTGTGGGAAACAAAAGGTTAAAATATGGAAAAGCATGGGCCGTGATCAGAATAAACGCCAAAACTAAGCCTGAACAGTAAATTACAGCAAAAATACTTGGCGTGAAGGTGAAACTTAATTCAGTCTTCGCTTCACTGCATGTTACATAAGAGCTTTTAAGTCTTAATAATTCTCGGTATTGAATTACATCTTTTAGGGTGGACGTGACATTGTGCATAGCGACTTAAGTGGAGTTACCATTTACACCAATTAGACATAAACGCTGCAAAATTATTCACAACTTTACAAATTTCAGATTGAAGAAAGGCTCTTTATTTTCCTCTCCAGCTGTGGGCCGTTGCATGCTGACAGTATGTTTATATCCTGGCTACAGTCTGAACTCCTGTCTGAGCAGCTCCAGTGATAAACGAGGCCAACGTCCTGTAATTCACATGGACTCTCTGGTGGGTCCTTAAAGATTTTTTTACACCGGACAATTTAACCGCTAGTTTGACTCCGCTAATATAAGATGATTCACTGCCAAACAATCAGGAACGGAATATGAAGTAATGTAAACAAACGCTGCGGTAATATTATTTTAACAGATTAATGTTTTTTACAGTGAAATGTGTTTTTTTAAGGTCCTATGTTACACGAAATTCAGTCTTGTGAGCTTTAAGCCATGTTATAATGTTGTTATCTCTTCAAAACATGCCTGGAGTTTGAGTAATCCATTATTATTAGTCTGTCTAAATCTCCAGAGCTCAGAATGGTCTGTTCCACCTTGTGATGTCATGAAGCAGTATGGAGTTTAAAGGGCCCATACTATTTTCTGGTCTATGCTATAAGGTTGTTTTCTCATCAGGAGCATCCCTGGAGTTGTGTTTTGTTTCATTCACACATGTTTAACACACAAATCCTGCACATTTAGGCTGAGTTCTTCTCTCAAACAGAAAACACTCTGTTCCACCTTGTGATGTCATGTGGAATACAGGAAGTGCTCCACTGTGTTTATGAACTCCATTCAACTTTACTATGATTATTTGGATAATTCCAGCCCTGAAATTGCCAATCTCTACTGAACTTAAGGGAAAGAACATCGTGACATCATAAGGTGGAACAGAGCATTTTGAGCTTTGGAGATGTAGACAGACTAATAATAAAAGATTACTGAAACATGTGTGAATAAAAATAAACACAAGTCTGGGTATGTTTTTGAGAAGGTAACAACATTCCAACACGGCTTAAAGCTCACAAGAGTCAATTTTGCGTAATATAGGACCTGTAAAAACACAGTATGCAGGGTTTGCGTGCTAAACATGTGAATGAAACAAAACACAATTCCAGGTAATCTGTGATAAGGAAACAACATTATAACATAGATCAGTAAATAGTGTAATATAGGCCCTTTAAGGCTTACAAAGTACATATTGTATTAAACGTGCCTTGTTTAATAATAACCAACTGTATGTTTATGTGAGCCCTCTCCTCATTCATACTTGAGGTTGGCCACAGTGTGCCTTAAAACCATATAACTTACTCATACTTGCTTCTATGCACAAGCCACAGACACCCAAATAATGACTCCATCTGTACTGCTCCACTCAGCCACCCAAAAAGCATAAACTGTTTAAAGGAAAGACATTGAAACTGTGATTAGTAATGTCCGTATCACTGATAACAGCTATGACAGTTATGGAGGTTTAGTCTGGTTTTACAATAGAGTTGAATAAAATGTATATAATTATAGCTCCTCTAAGCCAGTGTAGGCGGAAAAATGAATGCGAGTCTGATACGGTATGACTTTTAAGACAATGTGGTTTTTAATTCCTGGTGTGTGGTGCAACTATGAATCTCACTGGAGTGGGACACTGTTCAGCTAAAGAAAATAAAGGGCCAATTCATTTTACACATCCACATGATTTATTTCTATTTAAAGGGCCCATATTACGGTATTTTCTGGTCTATGTTGCTTCCTCATTATCATCATCATCATTCACGCATATTTAACACACAAATCCTGCATGTTTAGGCTGAGTTCTTCTCTCAAACAGAAAACACTCTTCTTTGCTTGTCATTTGGATTATTTTAGCCCTGGAACTGCCAATCTTTACTGAACAAAAGGTAAAAAGTAGCTGTATCTTGAAAACTACCACTTCATGACATCACACAGTGGAACAGAGCATTTTGATCTTAGAAATGTAGATAGACTAATAATAATGGATTCCTCAACCATGCGTGAATGAAATAAACACAACTCTGAGTATGATTTTGATAAGGTTAAATCTCACGAGAATCAATTTTGTGTAATGTGACCTTTAAATATACATGAATATCTTTTAATTATGGAAAACTGTAATATTAAAGAATAAGTTAGACTAGTGCTTGCGGTTATTACACTCAAAGTGATGTAGTGCAAATTCATGTGTAACTTATCTTTTCTATATTTTTATGCTGCATGGACTGAGCATTTTACAGTATAAATGTTATTTCTCAGCAATGGTGGCTTAGGGGATTTCATTTCAAGAAAATTCACAAAAATCACACAAGCATAAAACATGTTTGTTTGTTTGTTGGTTACTGTTACTGTCATTTTCAATTTGTCATGTTTGGAGTTTAAATCACTGAACAAGGTGAGCCAAGGCAACCCTCTAAGCACTTCTGTCTTGTGCAAAGGTTATTTTTGCAGAATTCATGTGTTGACACTACATAAAAACTATTTATTTATTTATATTATATTGAATCTTCTACATGCATAGCCATTATTAATATATAGTATTATACCTCTGATGATGTAGGCCAAGATAACAGGGACTGAGCTGGCAGTGAGAGCCCTCAGTAGAGCACATAAACTTCTAACAGACACTTCATCATCCAGACTCTGTACTGTGAGGTATACTGACATACCCATCACTTTCTCTCTCTCTCTTACACATACACACTCACTCATACATTAATTCTTGCCCAAGGACACAACAACAGTATGTTATTTTAGTTATAAAACGACCTCACAGCCAAAGCCATTATCACCCATCATGCCAAGTACCTCATCTCACTCTACTTAAAGCACATACCTTCCCTGCTTCTTCAGACGTGACAAACAGAAACAGAAATAGCTCTTTATGTGCATGAACTGTTGCAGTAAAGTCTAATTCCAGCTCCTTGGAGAGTGTCACTACAACACTCTAAAATAACTGTTATTTCATTGACTCCATTCTGGCTTCTAACAGCCAATATTTCACATCCGTCCTTCAGTAAAGCATTAAGACATTTCTATTCCCGTAATATGTTTTAATAACTTGCGCAGTTTCCAAGGTAATCACAGTGGCAGCTTACAAATTTGAATTTCATTTTCAGTCGCCCATATTATTTGAGCAGTGTCACAAGAGGCCAGGTCACGGACAAGCTTCATTAAAAGCAACGTTAGCTTCCACAAAGTGACCAGGCATATTTACCCAGCCTAGACTCCCATGATTAATGTGGATATTTAAGCTAAAAGTGGCTATTGGTTTTAGCGCTGTTGTGTTGACGGTTGTTATGGCGTTGCTAAGAAGAAACAACATACCCTCAGTATTTTACCAAGCTACATTTCATCATGTAAATCAGTTGTCAGCCTGTCGCACCAAACTATGCACAAAACGCCTTCCTTAATATTGAATTATTGGCAGTTCAATTAAAATACTTATAGATGATTTATGCACAAACAAATGCACAGGCACGGAGTTTGTTTTGTCCTGAAACCCTCTACTTATTTATAGCATTACACCGAATCGGCAAAATAAACACGGTTATTTTTAATGTAACTTCTCCGAGTATCTCATTAGATCTAATACTAAGTCTATTTATTGAGTCTGCAGATGTGCTGTTTGGCAAGGGCACGCGGTGTGATATAAGAGGGTACGATTCCATCGTGAAAAGTGTTGGAAAAAGTTCTTATAAAATGAAACCGGACCATTAAGTGCTTGTGGTTGTCTCGTAGCCTCAAGTGCTTGTTTACAATGAGGACTCCTAATAGACGTTCATTCACTCCAGTGTTGATGAGGGGAACATTGTGTGTATGCTGATAATGCATTGTTATGTCTATGTTAGAAAAAAAAAGGAAAAAAGCATGCAAACTAAGCCCCAGGGTGTAAACCACAAGTTGCTGTGGTTAATGAATATAAAATGCTGCTGGTTGTATCCTGTTATTTGGAATTAGAGGGGTTAAATTGTGTAGTTTTAAGTTGAAGTTTTTACAATTCTCTAATTCTTATGCAATTTGTTGGAATAATATCTGTTGTAAATATAAATTGTTCTGCACCAATCAAGAAGCAATTTGCAAAGAGATGTTTAAAGATATCCTGAAAATTAAGGAAGTAGAGAGTTCTAAAACTGATTGAGAACATCAGGAGAATTCTATTCAAAAGCTGTTTGTTTTAGTGTAATAATGATCTTAACTGTGTACTAGTCCAATGAATGGTCTAATTTGTATTCATAGGCACTTTAATGGAGTGTTAGTTATGTGAGATGCATATGTTGCCTGGGCTGGAGTTTTAACAGTAAAATGATAAAGTACTAGACCTTTCTTACAAAACACATCACCATATGTTTTATCATCTGCTCTGCAGCAAATTGAATATATGTATGTCAGTACATACCATAGACTGTATATATAACTGGACATAACTAACCCGCCAGCCGCCTTGTTCCAAACAGGAAGTGAGCATGAGGGCACTTCTGGCTCCATTGACTCTGGCTCCAATTGACTTTACGTTGAAAAATTGTCACCCCTCTCTCTGTAACTGCTGCTGGGAGCCTTATCATTTTGGTCTTAAAATGTTCGTATTCACCTGCTCTACATGATCCTGGTGTTTTTACTATTTTGTCCGTAAATAAATACTTAATCATAATATGGAACTCGGCTCCAAATTCACCCCTATAACTGCTAGCTTTGTGAGCTTCATTTGACTGGAGCTGAATGCTATGTGTGACGTCACACTCCCTTAGTCCACTTTTTTATGCAGTCTATGGTCTCAGCACATACTAGCTCTATTTATTGTGCTCCTCAGATGAACCCAGTTCCTCCAGCAGATCTCAGCAGGTACAATGGTAATATTCCTGACATGTGTTAAAAGATGTAATTCAAAGGTCATAGATCGACTGCAGGTGAGGGCATGCAATGTTGTCTGTCCTCCTGCATGAAAAGATAGCACATGTACGGAGAGCAAACAGGGGTTGCTTGAGAGTTTTGGGGCCTTTTATTTTATTTGTCAAAGATTTTAAGTTATGAAGTTATGTGACGGGTTCTGTTTTCTGTTTTTCATCATCATTATTGTTACAGACACTGTGTTTTGTTCTTTGTTCAATTGGGGAAAAAATGTTGTGCAACAAAATATTTGAGGAACACTTGCTACAATAAACAGTCAAAAAGGTTACTTAAACAATTGGCCAAAAAAAAAAACAATCCCCTAAATCCACAATATCCCAGTTCAACTCATCCAGGCCATCCAAACCCACATGCACCAGGCTGCAGCACAATTCAAACTGGCCAGATCACTGACACTCACTCACAAACAGGCAGCTGACATCATATGGTGCTGTTACAGATATTTGACTAAAAGTAAACAGGGAAATCTAAAAACATTGTCTAAATCTTGAAGGCATAAGTTGTACTTTCTGCTGTCCATTATATCCCTTATTGGCATGAAACGGCCCGCCACATCAAGGAACTCTGCAGAACACAAACTGTTCCATCAGTTTTACGTAACTCTAGTGGAAACAAACTGTAGAGTGGGGACATACCCTCCCCGGCCACGATAATATAATGAGGCCTCTGTAAACAGCACTAGGCTAGAACCATGAGGGCACAGGCACCAATGTCTATCAAATCAAAACAGTACACTGTGCACATTTTTCAAAAGGAGAAACTATTTTACCACTTTATAATTGGCATTAGTCTTAATAAAGTATAAACAAAGACTTTATTCATAATGAACAAATACTTAATTAAGAATTATTTAGGCTTATCGCTTCTCGGCCTTTTGGCTAAGATCAAGTGTAAGAATTATTTAGGCTTAATAACCCCTTATATTAATGGGATAAGAGTTAGAATAAGAGTATTAATGAGGTAGTTACTAAGCCTTTCTCAATAAACTTTTTGTTCATTAAATTAAGACTCTGTTTTATTGAGGCTATAAGTGTAGTCATTTATTATAAACAGAGCATTTATTATAAACAGAGCAGATGCCCTGATCCTCTATATCAGGCTCTCAGACCATTTTATTTAAAGATACAGTATGTCATTTTAAAACCATTAAAACCATACTATGGGACATTCCCCTGGAGATAGATGAGGCCTTCCTTCAGGTCAGGTTTGTGGAGATGCAAGCCTGCTCAGAGTAAGGATGCATGTTTTTATATGTTTTTCAGTGCAACTAAGAACTTCTATATTCTATCTAAAATGTTACTGTGGTTTTAACAAGCAAAATGATTCTCTTAATATGTTTATTGTGGACCATGCAGGCATGAATAGTTATATATACAAATAAGGAAAGTGTCAAAACCAGAAGCTATCCAAATACTAAAAATACCCAGTGCTACTGTGAAGCAATGGATGCTTTGAGACATGACGTGTATGAGACAACCTGGTCATTGAGAAGACTTGAAATGTTCATTAGCGGACTATCATGCTCACCACAGGTATGCTGCTGGGTGCTTGGGAGACATGACCTAATTCTGCAACATTTTGGAGCTTTACAGATTACGACTGGACTCTTTTCTCCGTGCAGGCTGCAAATCACGCCAATGTCATCCAAGACGCTATTGTCACAGATGGCGCGGTTGAGCTCCGTGCCGTTCCTCTGGCCCTGCTGACGATCTTGTGTTGGAAAGCGGGAGGCCAAGAGCAAGTCAAAATCATTAGCAGTCCCATACCCTCCATTTGTGGTACAGATATCTCTTTCCTGAGTGTCTCGGGAGCTAGATCAACGAGAGGCAGCGCGGCTATGGGAGCGCTAAGTGATTCAGCAGAAGGAAATTGGTAGTCTGATGTCTACGGAGAGCTTTGTGCATGAGGTATGCTTGTGAGTTTTCCATGATTGCATGTTCAAATCACAATAAATATCCCTTCGTGTTGAGCTGCCTGGTCTAAAATGTTGTTGCGTGGACACGTGCTATTGCCATTTGGAGTATCAGCTTGTATGAAACGTTAAGTGAGTGCTGCGAGGTATTGGACACTTCCTTTGACACATGCCCTCCACATGTGTGTTTACCTTATCCGTTCGCCACGGAGGTTCATGAGCAGTGCAATTTTTTCCTCGAATCTGGTAAAGAAAAAAAAAAACCTTCCGTGGCCTCTGAAATTTCTTATGAGAGCGTGTTTCCATTCTCTGCATTTCCATGTTTCGCTGGTACAACAACAAAAAGATTTTCCTTACCATATAAGAGCCATATCGTAAACGCTATTAACGGAGCCTTACCGTAAATGATATCACCGAAATAAAACGGAAAAAAGAGGAGCACTCCCTGGATTTGTTGGACTGGAGACAACTTTCAGAGCAGACAGTCACCATATGGAATTATGTTAACAGGGCTGTAATCCAACTGCAAAATATGTGACAGTAAATTCTTGTTTCATGTTTTAATAGGTCTATAACGTAAAAAAAACATCAAAATCTTAAAAGACTTGAGAGAAAAACTAGACTAATGACAAAATCTCATAGTACAAGGATCAAAATGCCACTATAGTTCCTAAAAATTGGCTGTTACCAAAGAGGTATAGGTCCAGTCAGCTTTTCCATGTGGTGGACATTCCGAGCCACATCTGGTTTAAATACAGCTCATGTCCAGCTGCTGTTGGACCCAAAGTCTTTCCCGAACCTTTCCTCAGCTATAAATGTGAATGTTATCAGCCTCGCTAACGCTCTCTGAGTCATCATGTTTTCATTTTACACAACTAAGACAATGATATGCACTGCTACTGTACATATATTGTATTTAGAGCACAGCTACAGGGAAAGGCCCAGGCTCCATTAGGAAATTCACCAGATCTCATTGGTGACATCATTGAGATCTGATTGAGAGGTGTTCATGTTTTTCTAATTAGTACTTGGTTTGGTGAGATAGTACCTGTGAAAAAAGGTACAAAAATACAGGAAGTAGAGTTCTGAAACTGCCAATGTCATCAACTCCATCCAAAATAAAGAGACAATT
The DNA here is from genome assembly GCA_029959045.1 of Taenioides sp. WSHXM2023. NCBI lineage: Eukaryota > Metazoa > Chordata > Actinopteri > Gobiiformes > Gobiidae > Taenioides > Taenioides sp. WSHXM2023. The sequence goes on along the minus strand of CM057102.1, from coordinate 10,447,635 downwards.
TAGTTCGACAGACTAAACCTTCATTTAAAGGTCCTATATTATGATTGACTCTTGTGAGCTTTTAGTCATGAATGTTGTTACCTCACCAAAAACATACCTGGAGTTGTGTTTTGCTTCATTCACACACATTTGAGTAATCCTTTATTATTAGTCTGTCTACATATTCAAAGGTCAAAATGCTCTATTGTACCTTGTGATGTTATGAAGCGGTAGTCTTCAAGTCAACAGCTACTTTTTTACCTTTTGTCGGCAACTCGAGAGCTGAAATTTCCATAAGATTCCAGTGAAGGTATGAGGAGTTTAAAAACATAGTGGAGCACCTGCTGTATTACCACATCACAAGGTGGAACAGAGTGGTTTCTGTTTCAGAGAAGAACACAACCTAAATATGCAGGATTTGTGTGCTAAACATGTGTGAATGAAACAAAACACAACTCCGGGTATGTGTTTGATGAGGAAACAATATTAAAACAAAACTAATAAATAAAGTAATATGGGCCCTTAAACAAAATCAGATCTCACTGGCTTGTTAAAAATGTGCTTAAAATGCATAATATGTTTTGCTCACATTGTATCTGGAAGTGTCTGTTGTCAAGTGGCACAATCACAATTTGAGGGAGATTGAGGCAAGAAAGTAAAGCCTAACAGTTAAGTAGCCTAATGTAATGTATTTGCAGTGAGATCTTTGTGTCTAAAGATAAGCCTAAGAGTTAAGCAGAATTTTCTAATGTATACTATACTAATGTCATTTTTCACATTCTTGCATAAACTCATCATATGCCATTATGAATTAACGGTTCAACTAAGATAATAGACTTGGCAATGGAGCTCAATAGTCCCATCTACTTCGAAGTCAACTTTGGATCTGTAAGTAAATTTTCCATTTTTCCTATAAACTTAAAAAAAATATATCATGAAAGCTAACCAGCTACGTGCTAACTAATATCCATAACACGGTTGTTTTAAGTCCAAATAGCACTTCTAAAACGCAATATCCGTGCGGTCTTGTGGTCGTGATTAATCCTGAGCATTTAAAGTTTTAATATTTTTTTTTTTAGAAAGTCTATGGAAAAAATGAATGAGAAATTTACTTCCGCAACAAGGGAGTAGGCAGTCACTGTTGAGTTCCATTGTAATTATATAGCTAGTTAAATATTGTGCATACAAAAACATTTAACAAAAATATTTAGACAATAGAATAGATTATTTAAAAAAAAAAAAAAAAAGTGGGATTAAAGCAACAATCTGTCTTTTGTTCAACTTGGCAATATTATAAATGTACAGTATAAGGTTGCAGGGTTTATCGGATCCAGGGCTTATGCAAAATCCTTTGTCTCATTTAAGTATTACAGATTGGAACTCTGTCTAGGCCTGATCCAACTCTGGACTAGACACTGCAAAGAAATCTGTTTTTGTAGGTTTATGTTGCATTAGACGTCTTATGAGAAATGCAATTATAATAGGTGCTTTGACAAACTCTATGGTAAACTAAAGGAGGTCCAATGGAACAGCATGCGTTTGTGTCAAGGGAGACGTGATTTACAGTAGGAGACAAGCTCAGTGAGTGTACATCCTACTGCTAAAGTCAATAGGCCTTGATCTATCCACAGTACAGGCTCTGCTGTTAAACTGTTCTACAGATGAGGAAGAGTACAATGGAGTTAGGAGACATATATGACCCCTGGGGCGGAGTCAGCAAATTTTTGTTGACAACTGATGCTTCAAGGTCAAGCTGCAATGTCGAAGGGCCCTAACATTTGATTGGAGAGGTCCAGCGGTAAATACACATGGTCCAGTCAAAGTTACATCAAAATCCATGGTCCCATAAACATACAAAAATGCACTACAACTTCACAAACCTGACGCTATGTGCAGTAGTTTCATTAGCAGAAAGCATGCTCATTGTATTGTGATCGCTTTCTCAAGGGGGAGTGACTTAGCATGGGGAGCCAGAGAAGGGGTACTACAAAAGTGAAACATATTAAGCATTTTAATACATTGTTTTTGGTGATTATAGAATTTTGAAAAGAATAAACGGTAACGTAATGATCTAAATATGTTATGTGTATATTCCCTTTTTCATCAACCTCATCTGAACCTACAGTACATGTTGTTGTTTTTTTCCTCTTTTGTTTTGCATTTACTTATTGATTTTTCATTGAGAATTAGGTTACCATCAAACATAAAGTAGAATGTGTTGCTTTGTCAGCAGTTTGAAATGTGAAATCCAGACTGGACCTTTCCCAGTAGACCTCCTCATCCAGCTTGAAAACCACTTGTTGCAGCCTTTAAATTACATGTAAATGGAGAAAGATGTATTACCCCTCTGGCTCACATTGTCACTACCTTCAGCTCACCTTATTGGAGACCTGGAGCCATAGACAGTTCTGTACATTTAGGTTGTATAAGAAAGCTTACATAACAGACCATGGCCCTATACCACAGAAATGACGCTGTGGTTAACACTTTTTATATGCTATAATGTGGATATTTACTAAATTACAGGCTGTCAAATCTCCTTTCCGTCTATGCCCCATATATGCCATTCAGCTCCTCTTATGCATTTATGTTGCTTCCAGGACTCTTCACTGACTCTAGACGATCAATGTGTGTGTTGGTGGCCCTGTGTTCTTCTGAAAGCAATTAACAATAACAATGGAAACAATCAGTGCATTAGCTTTATATGGGACTATATTATAGGCCGGTTACTACTACATTGACCACAACTGCCCTGGGGTCGACCAACAGAAATGTGGCTATCAATCTACCCCAATTGCCTCTCCACTTACCACCAATTTACTCATTCACACATCACATTACATTACTTGGTTGGGATACGTGACTTGTCCAAGGACAACAATAGCATCCATAGGTTAGGGCAGGGATAAAACCAACAAACGTGAAGCTACGTTTAAACAACAACCACAAAGCAATGGTGTAATCCCTCATTCATCCAGGAGTGGTTCAAAGGAGAGACGTTTCAACAGGTCATCTGGACATTGTTTTTTAGATCGAGATGTTTCAGCTCCCAGGAGCCATCTTCAATAACCACAAAGCAAGCACCATAGGTAAAATCCTCCAGCAAAGGTGGTCCTGAACAAGCCGAGCTTAAGATCTGGAGATGGGTCTTGAAGCACTGTACTGGCCAAAAGATGTGTCAAATACAGAGAATGAATTTCCATCACAATAAAGTATACCTTAACCTTAAAGATGTACCTTTTCTGCTGTCTCCATAGAGATAAATAAATATAATGCCCCACTGTCGAACATTCCAGGCAACATTTCCATGGAGAGAAGCAAGTGATGGAACTTCCACCGGAACAATGCACCTTTAACATGTAGACAACATTCTCCTTCTCCCATCTCTTAACCTTTTATCTGAATCACTGTCGACCAACACTACTGTACATGATATGACATATGATCATTATTATGCAATTTAAGATGCTGTGATGGCATTTTTCTGTCAAAATAAAATTATGCTTATTTTCAATGAAGCCTTATTTATTTTCAAGAATAACAGTTATTGTATATTTCACATACAGTGAAATCCATAGTCCATCACTCACTCTCTAGATGATTCTATAACCCACTGTGGGACTGAACCCATGATCGCGCTAACCACTTCACTAACAGGGAGCCCAGCCATAATCAAATCTCTCATCACTCACATGTGGTCAAAAGTATTCTCTACTTTCAACTTGCGGTACATTCTTAGCTCCATTCTCTTCTGGAGTGGCACCTTGGAGCATGAGGCTGTCCAGCTATCATTTAGCGTCACTCTGAATGGAATGTTCAGAACTCCACAGATTCCTGCTTCGGAAAACTCAACACAAAAACCACAGCGTGTCCCATCCCGTATTCAGCTCCTGCATGAAAATATCACTTAGCTTCCACCACAATGCCTCACAGGGCCTAAAACAATATTATGTAGGAAAGTGAGCCACGGTGCCCTGTCAACTGACGCTTCGAAGCTGAGGATTTTAAGGCGACATTTTCCAGTGCTTTCTCCTGCACTCTTTGAGCACAGATACATATTTTAAAGGGCCCATATTAAGCTATTTTGTGACCTATGTTATAATGTTGTTACCTCATCATAAACATATCGGGAGTTGTGTTTTGTTTCATTCACACGTTTTACATACAAACCCTGCATATTTAGGCTGTGTTCTTCTCTCAAACAGAAAATAAATCAAATCAAAGCACATTTAAAACAGCCAAAGCTTAACAAAGTGCTGAACAAGAACAATAATACAACAATAGTATAAGTATAAAAAAAGAAACACAATGAAAATGCAGAATAATATAAAACCAAGAGGTAACTCTCATATCAAATACCACTGAGAAAAGGTGCGTTTTAATACAGATTTAAAGTGCACCCTGTTCCACCTTGTGACCACTTCATGACATCAAAAGGTGTTTCATTTGTGTTTCATCTACCTGGGAGGAGTCACCTAACCGACACCAGCTGCAGTCTCTCAATCATCATACACCTGAGATCCATCTTCAGTCAACTCCTGCCTCTGTAAGCCTGGTTCTTCCTCCACTCCCTGCCAGTTCGTCAGTTTATCCATATTGGTAACTAGCTCGTGGCTCACCTTTTGAATCTTGTTTTTTGAATGATAGCTGTTTTTCCTGGGCTTTTTGTAATTTGACATTTCTGGATCTCCCGCCTCAGCTCACCCGGTCGTCTCGTGGCTCGTGCTCCTCCGGACCCCCCTGCCCAGTACCTACCTGCCTCAACTGAACCCCCGTGCCCAATACCTACCTGCTCCACCGGACCCCCCAGCTCCATGCCCACCTGTAAAAATAAACCTCTTCACTTCACCTGAGTTTGGTTCTGCTTTTGGGTCCAAGATCTGCACTTTCTAACAGAGATGCAGACAGACTAATAATAAAGGATTACTCAAACATGTGTGAATGAAACAAAACACAACTCCGGGTAAGTTTTTGTGCCTGTAACAACATTCTAACACTGCTTAAAGCTCACAGGAGTCAATTTTGTGTAATATAGAACCAAGCATTTAACAGATTGCCCGTGGTTTGTATTTGTTCTGCGTGTTTACCTGCCAGAGTAAACTACCAGATACCTCCGATGAGCATGGGGAGCAGTCACAAATCTGTCAGAAGTTGTTTGTTGGTGTTGAGAGGAACTCGGGGCGGGCTCTGGAATGGACCACATAGAAATGGTAAGATTTATGCATTTATGACATTTATTCGATTTCAGTGACTTGATTTCAGATCTGCGTCCCTCTACGAAGACAAACTCATTCAAAAGCAGGGGTTAGTTCAGTTCAGGTAGAGGAATGGTGCAGACATATGGAGGCCAGCAGCAAATACCGGGGTATGTGCAATAGGCATCTGAATATTTAACCCATCTGAAATAACACAAATATATTTTATAGACTTGGACTATAAAAGTTTTTCTTTCAAATTAGTAGTCTGGGGGACACGCGATACTTTTCCGGAGTTTTTATTTCAGAAGTTGCTCATTTTTGGGATAAGGTGCGTCTAAGGACACTTTATTTGACATGTATATGACAAGCAGGTAGGTATTATGCTACAAAAACAGCATTACCCGTCACCCGGTTTGTTGAACTACTACATACTTGTGCTTCATAATTAGTCATACCTGGAAATTTATTGGAGGAAATTCGTGCTAAAATTGGAAAGGATAATATTGAGGTGGTCCTGAGGTGAAGTGTATTTTCTAGTTTTATTAGCGTTGGAGTCTGTTAAAGAGGAACTAACGGGTGTAGCATTGTATGGGAGTAGCAGAGACAGAAAATATTTGACTTTTATGGTAAGGACACATTGAAGATGAGCTATGTAATCAGTATGGCAGTTCAGTATTAAAATGTCACTTGCAATAAAGCACAAGTTAAACTGTATCTGCAATATGTGAACTATAGTGAAGGTTTTGGGTATACTTTATGTCTGTGCTCTTTTCTTAAATAGGAAACTATTTTTATTTGATGATATATTGATTTTAAAAGTGAAGTACCAGATTTATTTAATGTAATAAAGTCAAATTGTAAAAATATATTGTAAATCTTCTCTTGGGGTAATAATGAGACCCATGTGTCCTGTCTACATCTAATTATAAGCCATTTTTATCGTCAGTGAACCGGGAAATAACGCTGGTGCACTGTTAGCTCTTTGTTTACTCTTAAAAACATACAACATACAGTCTGCAGGGGTCCAAAGTTATTCCTCACTTATCTTACCTTAATTTATAAGCACTAGTCACAACCCTCAGAGACCACAGCGAAGTGTTGCTGCCACAGTATTGCTAACAGCAACAAGCATCCTAACCACGCACTTCCTGATAATCGGACAAAAAAAACCTTTGATTTGTTGCAGACAGTACACGTCAGACTCATTTTGACCTCCAAAGCTGCTTATACAAAATATATATACTGGGGCAAGACACATTTTGCTCTAATACAAGGGAAATAAATTGGGTACAGGCCCTTTAAGACAGTCAAAATCACATACAGCAACGTTAAATGTGCCGTTGGGCTTGATAAAGGCACAACTTTACATGATTAAAGATAAAATATTATACAAATATACTTGATCTGACTATATCTTAGCCAAACTTCCACAGAGGAGAGGAATAATACGAGACTCAAAACTGCATTTCTTGTTATCTTCTCAGGCATCGCACTCCCTTTCACCCTCAGTGTCAGTCAAGTGTATCGTCTCTGCCCAGCACTGGTCTGTGACTCCTGCACGCCATATGAGCAGGGGACAAAGGAGGCAGCCCCACTCAACTAACTGTTCTCACACAGAGCAGTTTGAATGAGGAGAACTCGGCGCCAGTGCTTACTCACAATTAGTCACACGCAGCTGCTCAGATTTATCTTAACTGTCAGGTAAACTTGCATTACATTTGTTGCTTTAGGCTTCCAATCTTCCCCAGAAGTAAGAACAGTAAGAGTGAGTGGAGTTTCCCAACACAATCCACTAATACAATTGTCAAACTGAAGTACAGCGTTTACTGTAAAAGTGCTAGAGATTAAGCAATTTTTCTTTTCCCCAAAGTCCCAGCTGTGAGATGGCTAACTTTAATGCCACACTGTGCAACATTCCAGGTAAAGTGATAATATTTACACAAGCAGGCAGTGTACCCTTCACCAGAAAAGTTACATAGTGCATCTTTAAATTCACCAGCTAAGAACTCAACTCAACATTACATCTAGAGCACTTTAAAAACAACACAGTTGACCAAAGTACTGTATACAACTTAAACAGAACACATAAGAAATAGTGACAAATGGTAAATGGTCATGGTCACATTTTTATATAGCGCTTTCATACCTTCAAGGCACTTAAAGTGCATCAAGGAATCCATTCACACACACATTCATACTCCAGTGCACACAGACACTGGAGATGAACGGGGTTAAGTGTTTTGCCCAGTGTCTTGCCCAAGGACGGCATTCATCTGTGGGAGCTGGAATAGCACCACTAACCTGTGGGTCAGTGGATCTGGGACCTCCAGTCTCTGTGTCAGTGGACAAACATTCCAACTGGGCTATTGTAAATAGTCAACACTCAAATTGACTAAAAAGTGAGTCTTGAGGAGGGACTTAAAAACAGAGTGAGTCAGACAGCCTAATGTGCAGAGGGAGGTGATTCCGCAGTCTTAGAGCAGCCACTGCAAATGCACCATCACCTCTTTCTCCTGGTCTTTGGGTCGTGGAGAAGACCCTGATCTGCTGACAGCACGAGGGGAGGTGTGAGGTACAAGCAGATTGAACAAGTAATGAGGGGCCAGACTATGACGACAATTAAAAGCAAATACAAGAACTGCAAAGGTGCAGGGGGTGCAAGTGAAGAGACTGAAGGGTGGGATGTGGTCAAATTTAGGTGATCCAGTTAAAAATACATTTTTACAACTAAATAGAAGAAGCTATGGCCTGGTTCCCCAGTGGTATTGATGAATGGGACACATTTTTGGGGGATAAAAAGATACCCAATGCATACACTTAGATACATATATTTAAAATTTTCTATCAATAATAATAAAATGTAAATGACATTTTTTCCATTTTTCCTGCAAATGCAAGTTAAAATCTGATTGTGTCACTTTAAAGCTGTTGACAAACCCAGTTGCTACTAATTTTAAGACCCCTTAAAAAGAATTGCCATGTTCAAAGGGAAGGTTAGGAGGAAGGGTCAGTGTTAATAGGCAGCAGTTTTTACAAGAGGTCAACGTCTTTTAAAGGGGATGCTCATGAGGCTTAAAGGGATGGCGGCGTCTGACTGTGCACATGTGAGATGTACAGTAGCAGCAGGTCTGTATGTACAACAGAACTGGAAACGTGAGATTCCCAAAGCAGGAAAAACAGGATCTGGATCAATCCTGAATCCATGGGAGAGCAAGCGATGTAATAACTTGTATTAAAAACATTAGACTGCCACGGTTTATTTCTGTAGTGTAAAACCGCCTCACAGCTGTGACTTAAACCGAATACTAAAGGGAAAAGTACTCATTAAAGTGTGTATTTGTTTAGGTGGAGGTGAGTTATGTAATTTTAAATTGGCCAGACAAAACTGAGCCCGTCATGCGAAGTTAAGCTTATAATTGTGAGGGGATTCAGAGCCGGCAGTTAGTAAAGGTGAAAGTCATTTTCTGTGATAAGAAATAAGAGGGAAATGAGTGTAAAGAACAACTGATTAGGTCTGTAAAGTGTGTCCAAATACCTGAGAGGGTTTTCTCCATAGAGCTGCACCGAGAGGACTAATGAGCACACATGAGAGATTGGATCGGAGCTGGAATGAGTGGAACAAGTGTTTCTCTTTGTCTTTTAGCCCAGGGCTGACTGGAGTGGAGACAATCTGCCAGTAATGCTTTTGAAGTAAGGCCGGCCGCGTTGGGTTTCAGACAGGTCCACCACAGCATTGTCAGAGCAATTGTGTAGAAGAGAGATAAAATATTCAAATGTTAATAAAATACTTAATAAACAGTTCTAAATACACATGTAGTGGTTTTCACAAGTAAAGTTGAAAATGTGTGATTTAAAGTAGACTTCCTTGTGAAAGTTATTGTACTTTTCTGGTACTGTGGGCCAATTAGGCTAGTGAATTTGTCAAGAGTGAGTTAAAGGAACAGTGCATGATGTAGTATGATGTAACTATGCCATGTCTCCATTACCGCTCCTGTCAGTCAATAATTATTATGGGATGTTGAGGCTCTATGCGTTGAGACTGCAGTGATACAGTATGGAATAATAGACTAATTGGGCAGTGTTATTGTTCAGTGGGGAGCTCTGGCTGACCGCCTGTATTCTCCCAGGACCTGGAGGTGAGAAACAGAACAAGCTGAACTCTACACCCAGGGGTCACCCATGACCACATAAAATGGGCTCAGTGGATCTAATTAATAAGATGACCTTCTATCAGGAAAATTCCACAAAGGTTTCTTTCCAGTATTGTGCAAGCCTAAAATGTTTATTTATAAAACTTTTGGAAGTTTGAAATCTTACCATACTTTTTGGAAAAAATACTTTGGAAAAAATAACTAAACAGAGGCAGCAAACTATCTTGGCAGAGGTAATACAAACATACATGCAAGCAAAATCATTAGTCTAGGTGATTATGTTTTGAAATCTATCCATGAGTTTCAGAGTGATGGAAAATAAGCACCATTGCCATAGCAATAATCAATTCAAAACAAAATATTATATCAGTTCAGTTCATTTATATCTTTTAAAAGGTCAAATGTGCTCAAAATATCGCTGATAAACATGAACACACACAGGTCAGCACACACCACACAGCAAGTAGAATCCTGATTAGATCCTCAGACCACATGAGGCCTTTAGGTGTGCATTATACATGATCTCCCCATGCCTGGACAGGTTTCATCTCAGTCACACTAAAACATTCACAGGAGGCTAAATCATCCGGCAGGTACTGGCCACCAATACTGGCTCAAGATCTGGACCTCCTCGACTGGAGGTGCTGGTTGTAGAATGTGAAAACAAATAAACCTATTGGGTCACCAAAGTACACACAGGCAAAAACGGATTGCTCTGACTTCAAGAAGTGCAAACACGGACAGAAATCTAACCGGTGATCATTTTGACAAAGTCAGCTGCCCTGTGAAATGAGTCCACAGTAATAAAATACTCAATGTATCTAGCGCAACACTTCATCTGGTCAGTTATTCAGTCTCTATGTAGAATGTTTGGTTTGCAGTGGTGTGTAATGGTATGGTACCTGTATGCGTTCTGTTACTGCTCTTAGGCCCTGCTTCCAATCATTAAGTTCATATCACTACATATCCTGGGTTTATGACAGCTCTGAGTCTTTATTCAGGAAATGCCCTGTTCAATACAAACAGAGACAGCATCACTCGTGTTATTGCTCTCCCAAAACGCACGTGGAAACTTTTCTTTTCTAAAGGGCAACCCAGCCTCCCCGGAGTTTGTCTTGGCTGCGAGCTCCGCTTCTGATGGGCTCTGGAAAACCTATATCCCTATGTGGGATGGTGGGGCTCAGCAGGCAGCGCACCCCTGTAATACCCCTCCCACTGGGACAGGAGCGGAAACTGCAGCATGAGCACGCGCTGGAACCAAAACACAGCTCCTGTTCCTGTGTTTGCCTGACACAGCACATCACGGGGCTCATGGCCGCTGCATGGGACCTCCACTATCACAGCCAGGAAGTGCTTCAAACAGCTGGGCCTGTGCACGAGGCTCAGACCAGCGCTCCTCCAATGCTGCTCTGTCAAGTCCAATTCTGAAGCTCATTCATTACAGGCTTTAGTTGGACTGTGATATGTCTTTTTGTGTACAAGCTCTCACCATTGCACCAACAGCCTATTACTGAGGCTGCATTCTCACACACAACAACAAAATAGGAACTCAGGGGGACCTAATATTCAAACCATGAAAGGAGAAAGTACTAGTAGAGCTAACTAAATCTAACTAGTTCCACAAATCTTTTGGCACATTGTTGGTATCTGCATGCACAAATGAATTTTCAGACCAGTAGCACAGTTTTAGGACTGCTTTTTCATACAGAGAAGTAAATGAGGGTGGACTACAATTGCTCAGCGAACCAGCTCTCATCTCATATATGGATCTTTTTAACATGTTTGCAGTCTATAAAATGTTTTTTTATTAAATGAAGATAGTGTGTAATGGTCAGATTTCTGTCATAAAATTCAGCTTTTACAAAACATAAAATGCAGCTTACCTGAATCTGGGCTAGACCAGGACAAAACCAAGAAAGGATCAAACCAGGACAAGACTAGTCGTAGCCTTGAATGCAACTATCAAAGAATGGCCCAGAGAATATATCTTTAGACTAAGACTATAGAAAGCTCAGTGATACCACAGCTAATCAAATATCATGAAAAATGATGGTACCAACCAAACAAATCAGCCAATGGGAAAATAAAAATTACAATTACAGATCACAACCCCTCAATGTAGACGCCAAGGAGATGTTTCCTGGCACACTGTGGCTCAATCAGGAGCCTGGAGTCTGAAGGGAAGCAAAAGAGCTTTGGTGCAGCTCCGAGATGGCTTCTGCATTTGTCTTCTCCTCCATTCAGTTTGATGAAAGACACTCTGACCTCTCAGCTGATTTGGAACATTTCTCATCCTTTTCGATTTCCTTTGGGCGAAGATGAAGTTGTGCTTGAGTCTCAAATAACCTGCAGCTAAAGCCATTAGTGAGTGCCTGAAGCTCCGAACACAGAACCACTTGTGGCAACTCAAATAATCTAAAATATATGTAATAAATATAATACCAATTTTATCTGCCTATGGATAACCACAGAAAAATGCTTGCGCTTGGTCATGGTCTAAAGGTCAAAGAGAAGTGGACGATGTTAGCAGTGCGTGGCAATTGGATGATTAACAAAGAAGAATTCACTTTGAGAAGTCCTAAGGGAAATTACGGGAATCTTTTTAGCATATGTTTTTGTTTTATCTGTTTCCATTCACACAGCCTCTCCAACCTAGGCGGTGCACTCAACCACTGACTTCTCTACACCTATTAGCCCTGTCAGCCTGCATCCTGTTACAATAGGTGCACAAAGCTCCAAATCTGCAGAACAAATTGAAAGTGGTTGATGTTTTTATTGTACTCAGAGGCATTGGTCCCAACAGGAACCTAGGCTCAGAGCTGATGGCTTGTATAGTGTTCCCAAAGTGTAGAACAAATCACACAGCTTTATACTATTCCTGTGATTTAGTGATTGAGGGGGCAGAGACAGGTCCCATGGAAATTTACCTTAAGGAGACGTTACACTTGTAGAGTAGGAACTTACTGTATAGATCTTGTATAGTATCAATAGCAGGTTTCCCCAAAATACCTGGAAAGTCCTTTTATAATAAAAATAAATAAATTAATAAATAAATTATTATTATTATTATTATTATTATTATTATTATTATTATTAATAATAATAATAATAATAATAATAATAATAATAATAATAATAATAATAATAATAATGATAATAATAATAATAATGCATCAGTTTTATTTGGTATTTTGGTATGGCCACAAAACTTTTGTCTTGGTCTGACCCTCACCTCGACTCATTTCAGCCAAAACATGGAGTCCCCTCTCAGGTCCCTATAGACACAGGGAACGTGAGCCTTACGGTAAACGCCATGACAGGCGGGCAGAGTTATAGCTGCAGTTATGGGGCATGGAAAGATCTGAACACCAGAGAAGGAGAAAGGGATTCCCGGCACTCTACACGCCTTATGGCCTTTCCGCCTTTTTCTGCGAAAAAAACATTTTTTATCAGTTTGAAGGAAGGGGTCCCCCCAAATGTGGACATTCCACACATGCTTGGTCTTCTTGTAACTCCAAAGGTGTTCAGTATGTTCCGTCTTTGAGCTATTTTCACCCTCTCCAGGCTGCACAAATTACGCATTTCACTGCTGGAGAAATCAGTCGAGCTATTTATGAGTATTAATGGCTGGTTTTACATGTGGCTAACACATGTTCTACCCTCACCAAAGTTTCCAAGTCTGATCTAAAATGATAATATTCTACTCTATGTGCTAAACAGCATCCATGGCACAGTATTTAACAGCTCCCATTATAAGTAATGTTATATAATGTTCTTTTTATATATCTCTGATGAACAGTATCCAAAGGCCTTTGCCGCACATCTGCCTGTTCTGGCCTGTCCACTCTCTCCAATAACTGGAAGTGATGCACAGTTCCCAGGAGAGCGCAGAGTCTTCACTGAACTTTGAAAATGTGTTTCCACAACAAGTGCGTTGTACAAGACTCATGTGTGATGTCATAAGGGGATTACACTCTGAAGACTGGCTCATGTCATGAGGAGTACTTCATCTTATGATTCAGTCGGACGTGGGGAGGACTGTCAGGGACGTTCACAGCACCTGCTCTCACAAATCTCCACCAGAATAACATGATACACTCTAGTGTACTGTAATATATGATATGTGATGTATAGTGATCAGAAGAAGGTCACACGTACCAGAGGACTGTACACGTGTCTGTCATGTTTACATCTGGTACATGCTGCTTACTCAATAGTGCAGTATTTACGACCATGTTTTGAACACTGTGCTGGTGCAGTGGCATTGAACCTGAACTAAAATAATCAAATGTTGCGTGTTTTAGTGGCCTCCAGAGCTACCAGAACAACAATGTGAGTTTGTTTAGGGCAGTGACAGGGCAGACAGAGTTATAGTATGACAAGAGTAGAACAGCTGAGCTGGGCATCACCACAAATCAACCTGGAGACAAACAGACAACATCATTATTTACAGCCTCTGTGTCATGTTTCGGACATACTAAGTGCTTTCCCTGTCATCAGATCTGCACTGTAAAACAAACAGCACACTGGGTTTACAGTAGAGAAAGACTATTGTGTACAACGACACATTCCCTCCAGCACCTCTTGCAGCAGTTTTAAAAGCCTGATAGTTTTTTTACATGTCCAGGTTCCAAACAGTAGTCAGCGTTTCCTCTGAGCTCTCCAGGCCGACACAGCCTATGGCCCAGTGATCACATGTCCTACAGGAGAGTTCTAGAGTGAGTGTTTGGGTACATTCTTAGGCACATGTCCCACACACTGACAGCACTCTGCTCCTCCACTGCTCCTGCCAGCTTCAGACGCTTTTCACTCAGATCATGGAAATCATGAGAGCGCAATGGAAGAGCTTTTCTCAATCAGACGTCACACATTCTTCAGTAGCTACTGTTCCTACAAATATCTCTGTGATTATATTGATGTCTGAAGCAGTGACATTACTTTTAGAAAAGTTATGTTAGGACCTCTTTCAGCTCATTCTTAAACGCGTTAAAGCACCAGTGCAACAGTGGTTTCTTATTTCAGAGATAAATTGTACCAAACCATATAACTGTCTCAGTTATAAATCAACTTCAGATATTAGTAGATTAATGAAGAGGCCTAACTAATGTGTTGTGCAGGTGTTCCCCAAAATAGCTCTGGTGCCTATGACTAAGCTTTTCTAAGCAGTGTTTGAGTCTATTTTAAAAGCATAAATCTGTTCAAAATGAGTCCCATACATTCCCAGGTTGCAGGCTGCGGTCTCCAGGGGAGCAGTGCTGGCAGACATGTTGCTACTGCCTGGAAGACGCCATCAAGTTGCCAGTACGAGGAGAAGCTTGTGGATTTATGAAGCACTAACGGATGATAAAAATGCTTGTGCCATTAATTACCTGATGTTGACCATGACAGTGCGGCTCACTGGTTTCTGAGAGCAAAGCCGAGGAATGGGTCCCAGAACACTGCATTTGGATACTCCACTACACACATGACTGCTCTGAAATATTGCATGTTTCATTTACAAACTCTCAATGTGAATGCAATATGGAAGAAAGTGTACATGAATGTGGTTCATGAAATGTTGATGAAAACATGAAACACAAAAAGTGCAGAAAGTATGTATGTATGTATGTATGTATGTATGTATGTATGTATGTATGTATGTATGCATGTATGCAGGCTATAAAAATGGTAAATGGTAGGGGTGGAAAATAACTACTTGCACATCACTAACTGAGTAGATCTTTGGGGTAGTTGTACTTTTTGAGTAGACAGGCTACACTTGTTATTGAGTATAAATCTAGCTAACTAATCCCTCAGTTGTGGGAAGTGGGTTCCATCACAAGATAAATAAATACATTCTGTCAACTGGACTGTCAAGTTTTTAAGAATTATTATGTTTCACTGCAGTTTGCAGTAAGAAGTGTTTATGTTATTAGTTAATTCCATTGAAGACTTAAGGTGTGAATCATCACCTAAGTCATATTTTGTATGATCGGACAAGCTCCTAATGGGTGATCACTGATCTAACTATCCCTATTGTTTTCTTTGTTTTGGGTCTGAGGGTGGAGTTGTAAATGGGTGACAGGTTGTACAGCTATTTGTGTTTAGAGGTGGATTGTCTTTCCTGACAAATATAGCCTCTTTGACTCTCTTAAACCAGCTCTTCTCCTTTACCAGGATCTGTACTTTACTATCTTCAAATGAGTGGTTAGTGGCTTTGAGATGGAGACTGGGGTCGCGGGGGGTCAGATTATGTTAATTGGTGTTAGATCACCCATTATGGGCTAAGAGATTCGTGCAAAATATGACTCAGGTGACTGTTCACACCTTAGATACTCAGAACAGATACTCCTTACTGTAAACAACTAGGGTGTGTTAGTTCCACTGTAGTTAGCTCAGTCCATCAAAAGGACAGACAGCGACTTACTAGAACCCTGTCAGAAGTTTTTAATTCGAATTTAAACTTTTACTGAAATACAAATTACGCAGCACTACTTCATCAAGGAACCACTCACACACATGCAAACACCAATGTACACTCTCTCACTAAAGCAACGCACTAACCTAAATCATGTTCTATGCAATAAGGAGGGGATTCCAGCAGCACATGCAAAGGAGTACAACCTATAGCTCGAGGCAAATCTGTGCAATAAGCTACTGGAAAATATAAAATCCCACCTGCTTTTACTCAGCAAAAACATCTGCAGGAATCCTAGGAATCTTAAAGATAACAACATTGGCCCAAAAGCCAGGTCTAAATCAATAGTTTGCACAGAAACATTACATGAGGAGGGAGCCTTGCCGTGCGCCCCACATATTAGAGGCGACAGGTTTTGTTTTGAGAGGTCAGATATGCCTGTGACCCCATTGTGTGCATGGGAGAAGTAGGCCAATCACATGCTGAGTGTCGTAAAACAAAACGTGAATGACATGTTCGCCTCCAGACTTCTCCCAAAACAGCCACTGAAGCTACGATTTATGTCCTGAACCTGCCTCAGCGGGAATCCATATGTGATCCCAGCAAAGAACAAGCTAATGTCTTCTCCACGTCTCTCATTTTTGCACATTATTATAAGTCAAAGTAACAAATTAACATGCAGTATGCTAATATGCAAAATTATCACAAAATGTCTGAAGAATTTATTTGGAGGTGCTCATACTTGCACAGGAAAATATGATGCTTTATGAAACAGATGATTTAGGGTAAAAATGTTACTTAAAGGACCCATATTACACTTTATAGTGTTGTATAATGTTGTTTCCTCATCAAAAACATACTGGAGTTGTGTTTTGTTTCATTCACAGATGTTTTACACACAAACCGTGCATATTTAGGCTGTGTTTTTCCTCATACTGAAAACACTGTGTTCCACCTTGTGATGTTATGTGGAAATACAGGAAGTGCTCCACTGTGTTTTTAAACTCCATACACCTTCACAAGGATCATTTGGGCCATTTCAGCCCTGGAATTGCCAATCTCTACTTAACAAAAGGTAAAAAAAAAAATATTACTCAATTCAGCATTAATTTTCTACACATTTATAATAATGTAGTTAACCGTATGTCTAATTACAATACAGTTTACAACAAACTATCTGTTGGTTATTTTGCTGTTTCAGCAGTTAGGTAAAGTTTCACATTTTCTATATTTATTTGTAAATGCGTGTGTTTGATGGCACTTGATATTTAAAGGTCCCCATATTGTGCAAAATTGACTGTTGTGAGCCTTTAGTCATGTTTTAATGTTGTTTCCTCATCAAAAACATACCTGGAGTTGTGTTTTGTTTCATACACAATCCTTTCCTTTATTATAAGTTTATCTGCATTTCCAGAGCTCAAAATGCTCTGTTCCATCTTGTCATATCATGAGGTGGTAGTTTTCAAATTAACAGCTACTGTTTACTTTTAGTTCAGTAGAGAATGGCAATGAAATTATCCAAATTATTCTACAGTATTCTAGTGTTTGGGGTTTAAAAAACAAAGGAGCACTTCCTGCATGGCATCACAAGGTGGAACAGAGTGTTTTCTGTTTGAGAGAAGAACTCAGAAGCCTTAATATGCAGAGTTTGTGTGTTAAACATGTGTGAATAACATACCCACAACAGGTATGTTTATGATGAGGAAATCATTTTATTATCATATCAGAAAGTAGCGTAATGTGCTCCCTTTAATAGTTTTAAACAGAGCAAGTAAATTAATGTCAAGCTTGTAGCACAATTTAGCATAATTATAGTGTTAACATAATTATAGCTTTAGCATAATTTCGTAGCATATGAAGTCATTATTAGCCTGGGGAGATTAGCGATTACGTCCTCTCTCTCATGCACACTTATTCAAACAATTCTTAATTTTGTCAAAAATAGCAAGTCCAAGTATGCTGTCAACAGTTAAACACATTGAAATTACTTTATCCCACATATTGTTTCATTTAGGGAAGTGCATGCACAACAAAAGCGCATGCACAAACGGTCTCATAGTAGTCATGGAGTAATAAGTAGGTCAAGGTTGCCTCAGCTCCTGTGGTGAGGCCGTAAACTGTCTTGGAGTGTAAAGTCTAACTGTACGAAAACTCAACCCCTGTGCGCTATAATATCCAGCTCCCAAATCGGCCTTTCGTACCCTGTGTTTGTGTGAAGTCACGAGAAAGAACTGTACCTAAGCTGTGTGCTGAAGAAGCCATCACCTCTCTGCCATCTCCAGCACGGTTTCTCTGTGAATTTAGGGTCCCTCCGGGTCTCTACACTTCCTACAATTGGTGTGGAATTTAAGAGCGGAAAGCCAAGAAAAGCGAGCAGGAATATAAAGTGTACTCTGCAGAGGGTTAGCTACTATCACAGGCAAGTTTCTTTACTACTTCCTATCGAGGAATAGTGGGAGAGACAGGCTCTGATGGTGCTGTGTGAATTAAGTTATTACACATTTGTATTCAGGATGCACAATATAGCTCTCTTATATTGCAAATTATTCAAAAATCAATATTGTAAGAAGATAAATATATTTCAAGAGCACATTTTCATTAACTAGTTGAAAAATTGACAGAAATTAAACGTTTTTTGGAAGTGAAAGTTAGTGAAATGCAGATTTTATCCATGATTTTCTTTATCAAGTCATAATGTAGCCTTGTTTTTGTCTCGTGTTAGTCTCTGTCAGTGGTGGAAGAGTACTGAAAATTTGTACTTGACAGTAACTGTACTTTAAAGTACAGTTACTTGACTAATAATGTACTTAATTACAAGTACAAGTTCTGCTGCCAAAACTGTACTTGAGTAAAAGTACAAAGTGTGCATGAATAATCAGAGCAGACGATATAGTGCTGTTATGTGTGTATGTCGATACAGAAAGGAGCAGAGAAGGGTGTGGATTGAGACTTGTGCAGTACTCAGTAACTTCCATGACTTAAAATGTAACTAATTACAATCACATGGCTAGAATTATACACATGTACGGGTTTAAATATATACTCAAAAAAGTACAATTATCCCAAAATCTACTCAATTACAGTAACGTGTAATTGTAATTAGTTACTCTCCACCTCTGGCCTCTGTTAAGTTTTTATTTGGACACATTTGACTAGTATATATGGAAATATTGTGAAAAGAAGTACATTTACAAGAAGTACACATTTAATGTAAAGATTTCTGTCATGCTAAGTGTGCTGGATGGTGATAAAACGTTTTAACAATTCTCTGGGGCTTACTGTTTTCATTAGTAGTACATAATAATAATAATAATAATAATGGACCAGTTTTATATAGTGCTTTTTTGGACACTCAAAGATGCTTTACAGAGCATTATTCATTCACTCCACACTCAGTGGTGTTAAGCCACTATTGTTGCCACAGCTGCCCTGGGGCAGCCTGTTGGAAGCGAGGCTGCCAATCTGGGTCATCTGTCCCTCCGACCTTCACTAATCTTGCACAGGCACACCACTTTCATACTAGGCAATGTGGATGAAATGCACACAACGATCACTGGCGCCCCACTGTGGCACCTGGAATTCCCAGTGGTCTCCCATCCAAGTATTAACAAGGCCCGGCCCTGCTTAGCTTCTGAAATCTGACAAGATCAGGCTTTGACAAGCAGATATGGCCACCAGTATGTACGTTCCAAGAAAGCAAATCCTAGTTCAGATGAAAATGTGTGCAACGGCCAAGATGCACCCATTGACCGCAGTGACTTTTAACTTGCATCATAATATTTGGCAGAGACATTTTTCAGAAATTTGAAATCCACTGTCCAAACTTAGAATTCTCATCCATTTTATGTTTTTGCATAATCCCCTAAGTCTTGTTTCCAACGGTGAAGTATTACTTGGGAAGAGTCAGAATGGGAAAACTTCTAATGCCAAATCCAAAATGTCATGTGGATTTGCTTTTAACATGGTGCATTGACTCTAAATTATTGATCTGTTAAAAGGTTGGATTTGGTTGGTTTGGGTTGACCCAAAGTTACATGCGAAATACATGCTGAATATTGACCATATAAATATTGATTATTATTTATTGAATTCATTTCTAATATTAAATTAGAGTGAAAATTAGGAGACACATGCTTTTGGGTGATAAATAGATAGATCATTACATAGATCATTAATTTACATTTTGTCAGCGGGCCAATATTACGCTATTTTCTGATCCATGTTGTGTTTTGTTTCATTCTAAAACTAAAATCTTTCATCAATATGCACCATGTTTTGAGATGCAAACCACCTTATTCTCTGTAGTAGAAATGGTGGTGGTTATTTTGGGCAAATTTGCCGTCTACACTCAATCCAGGTCCTACTTAAATCCTCCATACATTTTGTGGTTGGAAAAAGACAGCCATGTTTTTGCTGACCTGTCCAATATACCACACACAGTTGTACTTAGCTAATCTTCTCGGAGTTGTCACAGCCACCCTTCTGAAGACAACCCCTTTGTAAAACATAGGCTCTTCTTGTGTGGTCATCTGGTCTCCCCAAAACAAACAGTGTCTGTGAGTGGACATTTTACATTCCTGAGGACAGTGGAGTGGTCTGTTAGCTCATTAGTCAAAACGGGTACATTAGCAACAACACTGTCTAGCTCCATCAGTCATACAGCATCACACTGTGGGCCTGTACTGATGGTAGGACATGGGTGACTGCAAAGAGGAGCCTCCAACACAATCCTACTGTAACTTCTGCAGCACGTTCAAAACTACCAATCCATCAGTGTCAAGTCTTCTACAAGCATGTGCCAATATTATGGAAAATGTATATGTTTTTACTCAGAAGTCCTCCTGGATAAACACTTAGAGCCACGTGTATTAGAATTTTACAGTTACAAGGTCCTATATTACACAAAATTAAACTCTTGCAAGCTTTAAGCCATATTAGAATGTTGTTACCTCCTCATAAACATGCTTGAGTTGTATTTTGTTTCATTCACACATGTTTGAGGGACTCTTTATTATTAGTCTGTCTGCATCTCCAAAGCTTAAAATGCTCTGTTCCACCTTGTGATTCTCATTAAGGTGCATGGAGTAAAGACACAGTGGAGCACTTCCTGTATTGTCACCTGACATCACAATGTGGAACAGTGTTTTCAATTTGAGAGAAAAACTCAGCCTAAATATGCAGGGTTTGTGTGATAAACATATGAATGTAATATGGGCCCTTTAAAGGTCAACTTTTCTAATGAGGGGTCTGCCACCTGCTTGACTCCATGGAGATGTCCTTGCTTTGCCTGGAATGTACAGCATTAAAATTACCTTGCATTTATTTAAACAAAAAAATAAAAACATTGAAAAACATGCATTCTAACTGAGTGTGAGGTCAGATCTCTCTACAGATTAGTCTCATAACTTGGCCTGGTGGCGTCACCTGCTAGTCTTTATGAAGACAGATAATGATGATTAATGCCATACTGTGGAACATTCCAGGCAAAGCAATCACATCTCCATGGAGACAAGCACGTGGAAGACTCTCCTCCAAAATATTTATAACACACCTTTGGCTCCCTGGCCCTGTCCTGGTGAAAAATGGCACCTCCCGTTGGTGTTGTTGTTGGATTCCCAGATTTCACCTGGAAAATATAACCCCATGAGTTACTGATAAACGGAGTACAAGCAGGTCAGTAAACCAGGCCAGGATTATTTATGTAAGTAGTAAGAGTATGAATAAAACAAATATTTAGTGGTGCGCCAGATTTATCAATTCAACATCAACAGACTGTCTTCTCTTACCACAGGGTGAGCCAGAGAAGCACCAGGAAGGGTTTCCAGACGAAAATCAATGTCAAATGTATAACAACAGCAAAAAGTCTAAATCATTTTAGACTTATTGGCCAATCACAGGGTTGCAAAAAACATCAGATGAAAGGTGTATACTACCTGTTACATTAAAAACACAAATTTTTACTGCGTTAAAACGTGAAAAACAAAATGTGTTCATTTTAAACACTTTGCAGTGGTCCAAATGTGTTCCTCATTTTCCTTATGCATTCCGAACATTCTAATTCTTCACTGTGATGAGTTTATCGGCACGGTAGCCTTGTGGCTAGCACTCATGCCTCACAGCAAGAAGGTTCCGGGTTTGATCCCCAGGTCGCCCCAGGCCTTTCCGGGCAAGAAGGTTCCGGATTCGATCCCCAGGTTGCCTGGGCCTTTCTGTGTGGAGTTTGCATGTTCTCCCCGTGTCTAGGTGAGTTTCCTCCGGGCACTCCAGTTTCCCCCATCAAACCTAAAAAACATGCACCAGGGACCACAGGTGGACTGTCCCTGTCTCATAAATAAAATAAAAAATTAAAATGCTTTTCACAACTCTCAGACACCAGTGCAGTTTTACCATGACAGTAAAGCTAACAACAACTAGAATGCTAATGCGCACGTCCTGATTACTGGACAATAAATTGCTCTAATATGTTCAAATTTGATAATGACAGCAGACTTATTTTGACCTCAAGAGGTGTTTATACAATATAATCTGTTCTAGGGCAAGACAGCTTTGCTCAAATACATGGAAAAAAGCATAGACTGTATAAGGAAGCATGAGCATTCGGCTCCAGTCAAATGAAGCTCACGAAGCTAGCAGTTATAGGGGCAAATTTGTAGCCGAGTTTCATATTAGGAATAGGAATCATGGAGAAAATAGCGAAATAAAAAGACCAGGATCATGTAGAGGGGGTTAATACGAACATTTTAAGACCAAAATGACGAGGCTCACTGCAGCAGTTACAGAGAGAGGGGTGACAATTTTCCAATGTAAAGTCAATTGGAGCTGATGGAGTTCCTATTTGGAACCATCTTTATTTTCTGTAATTTGGGAGAATGTGCTTCATCTATTGCTTATAATGTTAAAGAAATGTTTTTTTTTCTTTTTATCCACCCTAAACTCAGCCATTTCTCTTAAAGATTTCCAGCTGTTCATGTTTATCAGTGACTCATTTTGCCAACTCATTTCTATCTAAAACATCACTAGCGTTCAACCCTCTCTGCCCTGTGTACTGACAGGCACACTCAAGATAAAACGCATTAGATTCACTAGAAAAACACACTTAATCCTCTCCACCAATACTTTCATACACCTTGTAGTTTTCCAATGAAGCTGCAGGGGATAAGACAATGGCACGTACCCAGATTTCAGCCAATAAAAATGTTTGATAAATTACTCATTCACAATAGCGCAGAGTTTTGGGTAAAAGTTCAGACTTGCCAGAGTGAAAAAACACAAGTCTACTGCGTCACGGGTTGGCTAATGTCAATATTATAAAGTGCCCATCTTCCGTAAAGTTGCAAGCCGTTTCCATGAAGTCAAACATATAAAATGCTCATAATTGTGCCCAGAGTGGAGAGAGGGTGATTTTAATAAGCCTTGGAATTGTTTTATTTGAAATAGTTCAGGCTCACTTAGTTTAATCCTTTCTAATTATTTAGGACATAAACAACACACTTCTCTGTATGTTCAGAATGAATACCATACTGACCACTGCATTAAAAGACCTCCAGGAAAGAAAAGAGACGGTTCATTCTGACCCTTAATATCTTAACCAATCATGACCAATCTGGTGTTTATGTAAAGAAGAGAGGCTATATGCTACGCGTTGTTTTTTCAATTAGTTGTATATTTTTGGATGTGTTTCATTCTAGAGCAGGTTATTACGGCTGCCAAGGAGGTTGAGAAAAAATAAGTAAAGGCAATAATCAAATGTATTAGGTTTTTAGAAAAGGTCAACCAGAAGGACAAATATTACTAGCTGTCAAAAAGGTACCACCTTCAACCACCAAAGTCCAGGAACTTCTCTCATACAATTCTATCTATTCTATCTCGACTTTGACGTGACTTTTTGCATGCTTATGAGTATTTTTACATTACAAGATCACTAAGGCCAGGTGAAGGCAATGATCTAAGGTTGCTCTCCATGAGAATGCCTTTGCTTTGCTTGAAATGTTCCACAGTATGGCATTAAGCATATTTAATTCCATGGAGACAAGAGGGTGATGTCACCAGGACAAGTTACAAGTCAGATCTGTGAAGAGGCAACCCTACTGAGTAAGAATGTATGTTTCAGCTTGTTCAATAAATACCATGATAGATAGAAGTTTAATGCCAGACTGTGGAATATTACTGGCAAGGCAATAAAATGGGGACAAGAAAGTGTAGAGCTCCCACACACAATCGACAAATTTACTGACTCATTTCTGTGGACTAAGACGTGATACAAATGCTGGCTATAGACTGGCTTTCAACTTAAAATCCAGCCCCAGCTAACGGTTATCATGTGCAGGTGCTGGTATAGCTCTCACTATCATGTTGAGCAGAATCAGAGTCTTTCCCTCACCCACTGTTATGTCTAACGGCACATGGGAACGCGTTACTAGGGAATGGAGAAGCACAAACACAGTCTATCTATGGTCCTGTTTCCGCCTTGGCCCGGTCTCTCTATAACATCCATTCATTCAAACTGAGGCGAGAGCAGTGTCTTGTCAGTTTCACCTCCCACGCTATGACTCCACGGACACGCCCACCTCCATGTTCAGATCTGATGTCTCTACTAGTCCCTGCAGTGAAATCAGACCCCGTTTAAGGCCCCAAGAGGTTTCCCCGGGCTATTCAACAGACTGGAGGAAGTGGAGGCATTAGAGGCTTATCACTTCTCGTAATCCTGTGTTTCAGGTACTAGTAGTAAATATGCCACGCTCCAAGCGCAAGGTCTTCACAGGATCTCAGAGTTGAGGAACAGGAATCCAGATGTGGTATGTCCCATCACGGTTCAGCTCCATATATTTTGGCTATTTATAGAGCCAGTCTCTGTTTTGAGGACATCACGGTTCTCAGGTTTCCCCCGGTTTCCAGAAGCTTTTTATCTTCTGTCACACGCTCACTCCAAGGTTGAAGCAAAGCACCACTAAACATGCTTTTTACAAATTTTTACACAAAACATTAGAGGAGCGTAAATCCTGAAGTTGAATTTTTTTTTTTTACTGAGGCCGACAGATAAGAGGTCAAAGGGTACATGCTCTCTATACATAAACCTGAACTTTCATTCAAACAGTCAGACAAAGCTATGTTAGAAATGCACATAGCATGAACTTAAAAGTGACATTCTCCAGGAGTCATGTATCGGCCTGCAAAAATCTATAACAGTATCAGTACTTCCTGGAGAAACATGGATGTTTACACAAATACTAAGGTACTATTAATGTGAATAAATTTAAAGTAGGCAACGAATACCATACCATAAAAGTTGCAGTCTTAGAACAGTTATTTTAAAATATACTAGTAAGCCTATAAAGTTATAATATAAGCACTTACAAAAATAATGTCATTCAGTTTTACACTGTTATATTAAAAGCTATGTACAGATATGTGGGCTATCAGTCTCTAAAGTCTAGCTATTATAATTAGGAAAGGAGAAGGGGAAGATGGAATAGCAATGAATACTAATAAAAAGAGCCACATTTTAAAGCACGCGGCCCTCTAGTGGGCACACTTAAAACAACCACTTAGAGGAGCATCATACAACATTTGGATTTGTAGTAAATACAAAATAACAGTTGCATTCTGACAGAACACTTTGTCCAGAAACTTGTTAAGGGTCATTAATCTATTTGCATCTCATTATTTGTTGGTTTAGTCCGTCATGTTTTATCTATAAATTCATTTCTTCACATGCTCAAGTATTAAAAAGTAACAAGTTGCACTATCTAATTTTTTCTAACAGAGTTCGCGACTTATTTTTTTTTTCTACGTATGTTATTTATTTGCCTAGAATGTTCCACAGTATGGCAATAGACTAAACTAAATCTCCATGGAGACAGCAGGTAACACCACTAGGCCAAGTTGCAGGTCAGATCTATTGAGAGTTGATCTTGCTTAGAAGAATGCCATGTTTTTTATTTATTTATTTAGCTATAAAATATGCGTAATTGAAGCAATACACCACTGATAAGTTTCAGGCAAAGCAATAAAAACTCAATGGATCGCCTAAGAGTGAAGTTACATGGTGCACTTTTAGGGACATGTCCCGTATAAGTGTCATTTGTCCTGATACTATTAATTGTGTCTTAATTTGACCGGAAGCGCCCACTTGGCTCAGGCGCGTGGATGAAATATTTGTCCGGTGATGAGGGCTTGGCTGCGGAATGCATTTTTCCCTTGTGTGTGCGTCTCGGATATTACTCCGACTGGCTCTGAGGTAAGACAGCGGAACGCCCCTTTGCGCTCGCACTGCGCTCCCATTGGTTCACGCACAGACTCAGGAATGTCCTTAAAACGTTTAAATAGCACATCTATGAGCGGGATAAGGCAGTAGAATAAGCAGTAGTAAGAGGATAAAGAAGAGGAGACGCGTTACCTCTAACGGGATATAGCACTTTCACTTTATAAATACTTTTTGAGGGGCATTTTATTTAAACAGGTAAGAACGAAATGTTCTTTTTCTTATTTTAAAGACAGAGACATTAGAGGTAATTGACTGTATTTTGTTGTTAGGTACCAATTTTTGACAATGATGCTGTGCGGCATCTTTCTGCTTTTGATGCTTTGGAGTGGAGAGGGGGCGAGACTAGCAGGTGAGGATGGAGACTATTTACGCATTTGTTAAATTTACACTTTTGTTTATTACAGAGTACTAATATTTAATTGTATGGTTTTCTAACAGAGACCCGTGATGATAATAGCGTTTATGACTTGTTTGACTTGGCAAGAGTAAGCAAGAAACAAAACGGAGTGAGCCTGGTGAAAGGCGCTGATCCATACAGCCCTGCATACAAAGTTCTGAACGCAGACTTGATCCCCGCCGTACCGGACAACGCGCTCCGGGACCTGCTCTACTCCATCCAAGCCGAGAGAGGATTCCTGCTCCTGGTCAACCTCAAGCAGTTCAAAAACACCCGGGGCAGCCTGCTGACGGTGGAGAAGAGCGACGGTTCCGGGCCCGTGTTTGAGATCGTGTCCAACGGCAGAGCGAACACTCTGGACCTGGTCTACTCCACCGCGAGCCAGCAGCAGGTCGTGTCCATAGAGGAAGTGGACCTGGCCAGGGGGCACTGGAAGAACCTCACGCTGTTTGTGCAGGACGACCGCGCTCAGCTGTTTGTGGGCTGTGAGGAGATCAATTCGGCCGAGATGGACGTGCCAATCCAGAGCGTGCTCAACCAAGACGTGGCGGACATCTCCAGGCTCAGGATTGGAAAGGGAGCCGTGAAAGATAAATTTATGGTGAGTTACTTTACTATTACTATTACTATTTCTATATGCTGGAAGTAAGTAATGACTAGTATATTGTGATTGCCGTTGTATTGTACTTGTTAATAGATGTCAATGTGATTTTTAGGGAGTGCTTCAGAACGTGCGTTTTGTCTTTGGCACCTCTCTTGATGCCATACTGAGAAACAAGGGATGCCAGAGTGGAGGTATTTACACCATCCCAGTGAATATGCACATAATTATAAAAAGCATAATATGTTGTCAGTAAACTCATGAAGCTGTCCCTGCCTGCCCATGCAGCTGCCATCACTGATGTCATGACCCTGGACAACCCAGTCAACGGCTCCAGCCCTGCCATCAGGACTGACTTCACTGGCCACAAATCCAAAGGTGAGATTGGCGCTGCAGAGCCTATGTGTGCACAGCCCTGTAGAGCTCTGCTAATGTGCCATTATGTCTCCTCAGATGTGCAGTCCGTGTGCGGCCTCTCCTGTGAGGACATCAGCGGCATGTTCAAGGAGCTCAAAGGCCTTGGCGTGGTCGTCAAACAGTTGTCCACTGAGCTGCGTAAAGTGGTAAGGCCTCAGGCTCTGCTCTTTGTCACTACTTTTTCCACTGTTGCCATTACACACAGAGCCACTTGTCGCTTTAATGGAGAGTGCTCGCCAAGCTCCTAATGAGACCCATGTGAATATACAAATATGTTTGGCAGAGTAGTGCATTCGCACTGCATCACTAGAGTCAAGCAATGTCTTAATCACAATGTCGCTCTGTGGTTAATTTTGCATTGGAACCTTGGCAAAGTGAAAGTTTCCACTCTCAGTCCAGCATCATAACACCTTCTCTTTTTACTTTTCCTCCCAGTCTGAAGACAGCAATTCTTTGAAGGCCATACTGGTTATTCAGAAGGGAGTGTGCCTCCACAACGGCATCACGCACAAGGACAAAGATGAATGGACTGTGGACGGCTGCACTGAGTGCACCTGTCAGGTATGGCTCACACTGTCTCTGGAGTGCTTAGCTCCTGCTTACACCTGTCAGCACAAGAGCACCAGTGTGAGGCCTTTAGTCTCATTATCAGACCACTAGAACGTGATTCTGTCTGTGTAAT
Organism: Taenioides sp. WSHXM2023; assembly: GCA_029959045.1. Lineage (NCBI taxonomy): Eukaryota > Metazoa > Chordata > Actinopteri > Gobiiformes > Gobiidae > Taenioides > Taenioides sp. WSHXM2023. The sequence goes on along the minus strand of CM057102.1, from coordinate 10,419,549 downwards.
AAGCTAGGTGATGAGTGAGTGGCAGTCAGGTTTATGTGTTCTAGCAACACAGTTAAAGTGTCAGGTTCCTGATAAAATCAACCCCACTCAGAAAAGCAGCAATTAGTCTTGGACCACTGCCAGAGAGCTGTGTCAAGTCAGTGAGCCATTAAGTCATTATCCTGTAATAATGTGAATGTTCTTTACAGAACTCTGCCACTGTCTGCCGTAAGATCTCCTGCCCCCTGATCCCCTGTGCCAACGCTACTGTGCCAGACGGAGAGTGCTGCCCTCGCTGCAGGAGTAGTAAGTCTTCTTCCCCACATTTTAATCATAAAAAAAAACTGAATAAAACTAAATCTAAAATCTATGTACTGTTCTTACAGCCAATGATTATCCTGAAGACGGCTGGTCTCCCTGGTCTGACTGGACTCACTGCTCAATGACATGTGGGCGGGGCATCCAGCAGCGTGGCCGCTCGTGTGACCGCATCAACAGTAACTGTGATGGGACGTCTGTGCAGACCCGCGACTGCTACCTGCAGGAGTGTGACAAACGCTGTGAGTCAGTGTTCCAAGAGAGGAGGAAATATACATGTGTTTAAGAATACTGAATACTGACCTGTGTGTGCTTCTCACAGTCAAACAG